>OY986439.1:146071926-146089426 GCA_963920525.1 Dichetophora obliterata
TAATAATAATAATAATAATGATAATAATAATAATAATATTAATAATAATAAAAATAATTGTTGGAAGGCGGCAACATGCATCATATGTCAGTCACAACATACTGTGACGTTTATCTTTTACAATATTATTATTCACTTGCATTGCATTGTATTCTTTACTTGTTTCCGTTTTTCTTCCCTTTCTAATTATAATTTTTAATAAAATGGTCACGTTGTTCTTGAAATAGCTTTAATTCTTTATTTAAAAACTTCGGTGTCATCTTAACAGGTTATGGGCCCAGTCCATCCTTATTAGATAAGCTTAAAGCGATAATTATAATTCCTGATTTCTAAAACGTAATGTCGTCAAATTGAGTTCAAAGTACTTCGCGTATTGAGCTTCTCTCAAAAGATAACTATGATACCTGGAGTATGCAAGTGGAGGCGCTTCTTATAAAGAACGACTTGTGGAACTATGTCAATGGAGCTAGTATGAAGCCAGAGGTAGAAAACGCAGATTCTACGAGTACCTGGTTGAAAATGGATAAAAAGGCCAAAGCTGACCTCGTTTTATCAATTCAGCCATCGGAACTGAAGCAGATTCGCGGATGTGAGACTTCACGTGATGTTTGGCTCAAGCTGGAGTTTTGGACATTGCAAAATTTTTTGATGCTGTCGATAAACTCGAAAGTATGAAAGTATAAATACATGGTGATTTGCTCTCCATTATGCTTTAATACAGCTTGCCATCCTCATTCGAAAATTTTCGCTGTGCCATCGAGACGCACTTTATGTTTACATAACTACACTACATAGCTACACTAAAATGACTATATAAACTAATTATATTAAATAAGATATTTCATTTTGTATTTATTTTAAGTTAAAAAATACTGTTACTTGGCTTTATAAGCCGAAGAAAATCTTAAAATAAAATTACTTAAGTTTTGAGCTTGAAACCAACTGCTCCTTTTTTTCTTTATATTTCTAAGCGCCTGAATGCACTTTCGAGTGACGGCGCAAAGAAATCTTTTTTTTGAACTGGCCAGTAGAGCTCTTAAGCGCTGGCAATAAAAATTGAACGCGTATAATTAAAAATAACCGCGTCAACTTTATTTCGCAAAACGTGTTAACCGCATAAAAAGTAAAAGTCGCGCGTCCAACTTTACATGGCGATCCTGCCCAACACGGACCAAGACCTAATGCAGACGCAAGAAGAAATTTTGCCGACGATAAAGCTAATTGAGGAGTACGTACCCGCTGGCGGCGTCATAAATGTGCCAGTTTACAAGCCACTAAGACAGGGCCCTAAGCCAGTGACTTTAGAGGAGTACCGGAGGCGGCAAGCAATTAAGAAGGAGCAAGAGCTCACGGCTATACCGGCAACATCAAAACCGAAGCACAGGCGCGGAGGCCGATTGGTGAAACTGAAGAAGAGATTGGCTACACTTAAAGTCATCGTGAACGCGGAGAAGCCTCCCGATTACCATACTGCTGGATGCGTATGGTTAGAAATCGCTGAACTGGAGCATCAGCTTCAAAACAGGAAGAAGCAGCCGATGCAGCAACAACGACAACAATAAACAACATTTTATTTAATTTTTTTGTTAATATTTTTTTTATCGTTGAATAGAATTATAAAAAAAAATTTTAGCATGAATATGAAATCATTGTAAAAAAATATATATATACAGTATGTGGGAAAAATAAGTTTCCAACGGAGCAATGTAGATCAAAACCCGTGTAGTGTTTGTTTGTTAATATTATTATGATTTAATTTTATTGTTTATGAAATTAATGATCTTAAGGCTTATAAAGAAGATAAAAACATAAGCAAAATATTTTATTCAATACTTTTTTTTAACGTTAATTAAAAAAAAAATTTTTAATGTGTAAAAAATAAGTTTCCAAGACGTTCAATAGCCACAATGGCCACCATTGCGCATGCTCATTTGTCCCATTCGGTTCTGCATGGTATTAACCAGCTTCAAACAATCTTCAGACGTAAAATTGTTCCAGTTTTTTATCAAGCTGTCTTTCAATTCGCACAAGGTTTGTGGTTTTTCCTCTGCCACTCGAATTTTGAGCATTGCCTATTGGAGAAAGGTCTGGACTTTGTGGTGGCCATGTTAAAGGTTTAATATTGTGTGAAGAAAGGTATTCAGATACTTTTTTCGCAGTGTGAATAGGCGCATTATCCTGCTGGAGTATGAAATCCACACGTATTAAGCGTCTGCCTTCAGGAATGGCAGTGTCTTCCAAAATTTTAAGATACAACGAAGCGTTTACTTTTCCTTCTAATATAACAATTTTTCCAGGACCACATGCTGAAAGGCATCCCCAAACCATTAGACCCCTTTCTACAGCCTTAACAGTTGGAAGAGTGCATCTGTAAGAAAGGCTCTCATTTGGTTTCCGCCAAACATAAACCATGCCATGTGAGTACTTCAGTCTTATCATAGACTCATCCGTCCATAGTATGTTATGCCAAAATTCTCGAGGTTTTAGAACGTGTTCTTCATAAAAATGCAATCTTTTCATTCTATTTAATTTGCTTACGAAGGGAACTTTACGAGCAACCCGTCCGTGTTTGCCTTCTTTGCGTAACCTGTTACGAATGGTGTAAATCGATGGGGCTACCTTGCCCTCCTTGAGTAGCTGTGCTCTGATTTTTGGCACCGATTTTAAGGGATCGGCTTCAGAAATCTGCAAAATTCGCCGATCAATTCTGGACGTTGTAACTTTTGGGCGCCCTGGTCTTTCCTTTCGAGACACCCGTTTCTCCGACTTATAGGCATTAATCACCTTACCAATAGCAGTGTGCGATTTTTTAAATATACCCGCAATGTACCTGTTGGTGTGTCCATTTTAATGTAAATTAATGATTGTCCTACGTTCTTCATCAAATAGTTGCTTGAATTTAGCCATATTTCTTTAAAAAAAATCACTTATTTTATCTAAAATAATTCATTTTTAGAACATACTCACGAAAATTAATAAATAAAATAAATTACCAATATTTTTATTTTAAAATATAGTAGTATACGTCACAGAGTTTATTTTTCATTTATTTAACCGAAAATTTTCTATTTTGTTTGCCTTTTTTATTTAAATAACTGAAGAAACCCACATGGAAACTTATTTTTTCTACTATGAAACTTCAATCTAGATTAATCATTTGCACCACGTGTATAGAAGAAACGAGCATTGCTTCTCAGAATTTGCATTGTACCTCTCTCACAACGGTACTGCTACAGTACAGTCAAAAAAATTAGTAATTAAGTTTTTTACGAGCCTAAAAAAGTCATTGGAAATAAGGAAAAGGTCTGGCAACTTATTTTTTCCACCTACTGTATAAATATATATATATAAAACACAACATTTAATCCATTTTTTTAGTCCAAATCATTATTTTGGAGCTACATTTTAAACATAAAAATTTTTTAACGCAGTTTCATAAGGCTACAACAAAACAAAAAAATATCACATACACATACATATCTTTTTTTTTCAGTCAAATATGCCAGTTGCATATAATAAATTTTTTAAGGTTAAATTTTTGCACATATTTTTTGTCTTTTTTTCACTTTAGCTTGTGATGCTACGACTTTAATCTTTTTAATGCTACAAAAAAAAAACACTCACAATATGTACAAGCATATATAAGAATTGTTCGTTTTGTTTTTTTTCACGCAACATTATGAAAACAATGCACATATTTTGATAAATATGTGCAATGTTGAGTATTATGCGAGCAACACTTTAAAATAAATTTAACTCACTTTTATATTTTTTTAATCGATTTCTTTTTCTTTACTAATTACGCACACGCGACCGGTTTTATTTTCATTCACGAACTAAAACATCATTTAGTTCTTCGTTTTCTTTTGTTTACTTTCTTATGATAACTAATGTTCTATAAGTTGGTACTACCACAGGGTGTTCCATACGAATTAAAATATAAATAAATAAATCTATTAGAAAAAAATTTTTATGCAAATAATTGAAAGAAACATTTTAATATTAGAAAAATTTATAGTAAACTTTAAGAAAAGTAAAAACAGAAAATACAGTAGTGAATACGTAAAAAGTAAGTTGAATTTTTTTCAAAATATAAAAGTTGAAATAGAGAATATTGAAGACAATGTAGATTGTCGAATTTTAAAAGTAAAATTCAACAATATTTAGTATGAAGTTGTGAATATATTAAATAATTTAATTATAAAAGTAAATACAAAAAGTTTAAAAGAAATTATTTCTATAGATTTAAACTTATCAAACATTTGGGAGGAAGAGAAAATTTCGCCAAAAATGTCAAATTTCGACATTAATGTGGTAGGAAAAAACCTAAAAGTTTTTAGAGGAAACTATAATGGATTAGAGGATTTTATTGTACAAGAAGAATTATTGCATGATTTAGTGAAGGATGATGATAAGGAAATTTTTGTTAAATATATTTTTAATTTTAAATTAACCACCCAAGTACGCAGCATACTTGGACGTTCAAACCGGCTTTCTACTTTGGCGGAATTAAAAATTTTATTGGAAAAATCATACCCAAATCCGAAAAATTTGCAACAAATATTTAATGAATTTAGTTCACTAAAACAAAATAATATGCAAATGGCAGCATTCAGAGAAAAATTGGTATAACTTTCAGAACAGCTGAGATTTCTTATGAAATAAAAAGTCTAGAAAATCCGAGTCAGGACGCGAAAGATGCGGTATACAAAATAAATGAGAGCATGGCGCTCAATATTTTCTCAAAAGGTGTTGATACAGAATATAGAAATATATTACTAGCAAATCCACCTAAAACTTTTGGTGAAGCTGTTGAGAGGTGTATGGCAGTAGAAAAAAATTTAAAGGCTAATGGAAATAATATTTTCCAAATTAGAAACAATTTTAGAGAACATAGATATAATAATAACATTAATAATAATCAGAGAAATTATCCAAATGGCTATTCAAACAACAATTACAGGTATAATAACAATAACAACAATTTTAAAATCAATAGAAATAATTCAAATCAAGGCTTTAACAGAAACAATAACTTTTCAAACAATAACAACTTTCAAAATAACAATAGTTTTCGATACAATAATAACACAAACAGAAATTTTAGCAGGAATAATAATAATTTTAATTACAATGTGGAGGGAAACGGCGATGGCCGGGTAGCAGGAGCTGTTACCCGCAGAGGCCACAATTAATTTTACAACTATCAAAAAACTTATCTAATTTCATAATTTTAAAATGTAAAAATTCAAATAGAACTTTAGAATTCCTTATAGATACGGGAGCTGATATTTCCGTTTGCAAAGTTGAAAATGCTAACAATTTAAGCACAAGATATATTACAAAGATAACAGGCATAACGAACAAAACTATAGAATGTATTGGTACATCAAATTTAAAATTTTATATTGAAAATGAAGAATTTGAACATAATTTTCAAATAGTTGAAAATGATTTTCCTATAGCAACAGATGGAATAATAGGCCGAAACATGATGAGGAGGTATATGTCAAAAATAGACTACGAGACATGTACAGTTACATTTATAGTTAATGAAAAAGAAGTAATCTTACCAATAATTCTAAAGGATTTTTATAATGTTACGGTACCCGCACGAACAGAAGCGGTAGTCCCGATCGATATCAAAGTTAAAGAAGATAGCATAATTCTTAATGAAGAAATTAGTGAGGGAGTATTTTTAGGAAATAGTATTATACCCGCGAACGGAGTAGCACACGTCAAGTTGATGAATACAACCAATGAGGAGATAAAAATAAAAACTTTTAGGGCCGTTTTCTCAATGTCCGGTTAGTCAAGCTCTTAACCGGGAGTTAGCTAACCGTACGATAACTAAAAAAACAGTTTCGTTTTCACCAAGTGTCGGTTAAGTCATTAATTGTGAATTTTTTCAATTGTGAATACGATCAACTGCATATTAACTGCATATTAGCCTGTTTGATATTTTTTTTTTATGTGAAAGTTTAAATATCTAATAAGGATTAATGAATAAATAATTAAAAAACGCAACAGAGTGCCGAACTTCATTGCATATTAAAGTGCATAGAAAGTGCAGTACTATTCTACGTAATCACGCCTATGCGCATTGTCTTTTTTCTATTTTGCTTCGAATTCAAGTTAGAAAAAAAACGAAATACTCGAAATTCTATCCATTTTTAACTATAAAATATATAATTTTTTTTTATACTACACAGCTGTTCTTCCGATTAGCAACTAACCGGAACTTCAACTTGCCGTTAACTTAACCGACACTTAAGACCTAACCGAACATTGAGAAAATGCTTTTTTGCTAACCGCCGGTTAAAGTTCCGATTAGTGCTTAACCGGACATTGAGAAAACGGCCCTTAATGTGAAAACTAAACCATTAATTAATTACAACATTTTTCAGTGCAAAAAAAAATAAAAATTTTAATAAAAATAGGCTGAACAAACTTTTAACCAATTTGGATATTGGATGCAATGGATCAGAAGTCAGAAAATCGATAATAGATATCATCGCAGAATACCAAGATATTTTTCATCTCCCTGGAGAACATTTAAGCGTCAATAATTTCACAGTGATACAAAAGTGAAAAAAAGAAATATGCAGGGGTTCTCATGCAGCAATTCTGTTTTGCTAGAGTCCATAGAGTACGAAAAAACTTATACTTTTTCTCAGTCACTTCGTTAAGCAGTTTTTTTTATAACAAATGTAGTGATATAACGATATTCCCAAAATTACAAGTTCAAAAAATCATAAGTTTACTCTGCATTAACCGATTTTCAAAATTTTGCTTTTATTTTACAGATCTAATTTGTACCTTTTAATAAAAAAAACATTTTGGCAATCAGTTCAAAAATGGCTCAGTTACAGTCGATAAAGTAAAAAAAAAAAAAATTAAAAAATGTTCATTTTCATCTCGCTTTAAATTGACCGTTAGGCAGAAAATTCTGCTTTTTTAAATTTTATTGACAATCATATTAAAGTAGGTTTCTAAAACAGGTAGGGTCATAAAAATCGGTTACAAAATGAATCAGTTACGCCAAGTTTTGTGATAACATGTTTTTTGCTTTTTTTGTGTTTTCTTAGAAATGTAAATATTTTTTAGGTAATAAAACAAGAAAACGCCTAATATACAAAATCATAGTTGGATGATTGTTACACTGTTTGTCTCAGCCAACGCTTGTTTACATTTCGCACTAATTGGAGTCATTATCCACATGTTTACATGCGTTTCTCCCCTTTCACGTCTTTTGCGTGGGTGACATTTTGCATCACAACAAACACGATTTTTGTTTTTTCCTTTCCTACTCACAACCGCACTAGTGCTGAATTATTGACAGTACAAGGTCTGCCATATAACGTTTTTTTTTCAACTAGTGCTTATTTCGTGAATGGTAACACTTAGCTCATGTCTGATTTCACAGATAATTAGTTTTATCCTTCCGCTGAACGAATATAATTGTGTGTACGCTTGAACAAAGCTGGGAAATATTGCGACATTACTTTGATGCAGAAGATGCCGATTTTGCCAAAAAAATCATCAGAAATCATCAACAGGACGGCGCTACGTGCCACACAGCCGAAGCTACACTCGATGTTTTGCGTCATGTTTTTGAAGATCGCATTATCAGCCGCAGAGCTGATGTCGTTTGGCCACCTCCGAGCTGCAATTTGACACCGTTGGACTATTATTTGTGGGTTGCCCTCAAA
Organism: Dichetophora obliterata; assembly: GCA_963920525.1. NCBI lineage: Eukaryota > Metazoa > Arthropoda > Insecta > Diptera > Sciomyzidae > Dichetophora > Dichetophora obliterata. Next base: position 146,079,639 of record OY986439.1, read on the forward strand.
GATTAGTGTTACGCCGACAAACCAGAGACAATTGACGCTTTAAAGGACAATATTCGTGAAGCCATTGGTGAAATACAGCTGCACACAATCGATAATGTGCTTAAAAATTGGACCGATTGTGTAGGCTACTGCATGGCCAGCCGAGGCAGCCATTTGATGAAATTATTTTCCATTATTAACCGGAAGGATTGTAGTTTCAAATAAAAAAAGAAATTTTAAAAAATATCTAGTAGTTTTTTTTATAGATTTTTCATAGAAACACAAGAAGTGTAAATTATGAGGAAATAGTACACGAAATGCTGTCTGCCTACCATGCAATGGGCTGCAAAATGTCTATCAAATTGCACCATCTCCATGCTCATTTGAATATGTTCCCATCAAACTTAGGGCAGATGAGTGATGAACAAGGTGAACGATTTCACCAGGACATTTCAAGAATTGAACAGCGGTATGTTGGAAAAAGTAAAGTCAGTATGCTGTCTAACTACTGCTGGTCTATAAAGCGAGAAACTAGCAGCGATCTTTATAAAAAACAAATGAAACGCAAGCATTTCTAAGAAAACACAAAAAAAAGCAAAAAACATGTTATCACAAAACTTGGCGTAACTGATTCATTTTGTAACCGATTTTTATGATCTTACCTGTTTTAGAAAACTACTTTAATATGATTGTCAATAAAATTTAAAAAAGCAGAATTTTCTGCCTAACGGTCAATTAAGAGCGAGATGAAAATGAAAATTTTTTAATTTTTTTTTTTTTTTCTTTATCGACCGTCACTGAGCCATTTTTGAACTGATTGCCAAAATGTTTTTTTTATTAAAAGGTACAAATCAGATCTGTAAAATAAAAGGAAAATTTTGAAAATCGGTTAATGCAGAGTAAACTTATGATTTTTTTAACTTGTAATTTTGGGAATATCGTTATATCACTACATTTGTTATAAAAAAAACTGCTTAACGAAGTGACTGAGAAAAAGTATAAGTTTTTTCGTACTCTATGGACTCCAGCAAAACAGAATTGCTGCATGAGAACCCCTGCATATTTTGTGTGTAGCACTGTGTTTTTATAAACAACAAATACAAACAACAGATTCGACCCCTGTTTATATCAAAAATTACCGACTACCACAAATACAAATGACTGAAATAAATCAACAGGTTGACCAACTGTTACAGGACAACATCATTGAACACTCAATTAGTCCGTACAATTCCCCACTACTCGTGGTCCCAAAAAAATCAGCGGACGACACAAAAAAATGGAGACTAGTCGTCGATTTCAGAAAGCTTAATGCAAAAATCGTGAGTGATAAATTTCCCCTGACAAAAATTGAAGACGTATTTGACAGACTCGAAAGAGCTAAGTACTTTTCGACATTGGACATGACCAGCTCATTCCACCAGATAGACTTAGACGAAGACTCGCGACCACTTACCTCATTTTCGACAGGAAACGGACATTTTCAATTAACCCGCTTACCATTCGGAATTAAAATTTCGTCCAATAGCTTTCAACGTATGTTGACGATAGCGTTAACCGGCTTAGACGCAGAAGCTTTCTTATACGTGGATGATATAATTGTATTTGGGTGCAGCCTACAGCACCATAATAAAAGTTTGGCAAAAGTTTTTAATAGGATGAGAAAATTTAACCTGAAGTTAAATCCAGATTAATGTTCCTTTTTGAAACCTGATGTTGTTTATCTTGGGCATTTGATAACAAACAAAGGCATAAGAACAGACCCAGCAAAGAATAAAGTAATACGAAACTACCCAGTACCAACAAACTCGGATGAAGTAAGGAGATTTGTGGCCTTTGCCAATTACAACAAGACCATTGGTGTCTCTCTTTTCTCATAAAAACCCATTGTCTATAATGACACGCATTAGGTTAGACCTATGCGACTATTATTTCGAAATTAAATACAAAACAGGGAAAGCTTATTCCAATGCAGATGCATTGTCTAGAATCATTATAAATAGCGATTCGCTTAAATCGATGATTCCAACAGTTTTAGAAAACGAAAATACAAAAATTCTAGCCATAACGAGAAGTATGGATAAAAATTAGCATACAAAAACTCAACCAGTAACAATTTAGAACGTATTCCAGGCAGAAAGATTGATCACCTTTTTGTGTTGGAATGCACTTCACTATCGGATGTAAACAAAATAAGAAAACTAAAATTTATAACAGAAAAGATTTTAAGGGTACTCAGATAGACATAGAAGACAATCAGGTTTTTGTACGATGCAGTGACAATCCGATGTTCACACAGATGACTTTGGAGAAACTGATTTCGAAGATGCAAAAACTAGGGATTGAAGAATTAGCATTGAATATTAATCATGAAATATTTAGAAACGTGGCCACGGAAAATTTTAAAAGAATTTATAATAATTTAAATGTTGGTAAAAATAAAGTAAAAATACACATTATAGAGAACCAAAAAGAATAATAGAGATAGAAAACCAGAAAAGAATAATTGAAGGTTACCATAATTCGACCCATGGAGGTCATATGGGAATTAGAAAAAAAATTTTAAAAATAAAGCAGAGGTAAATATGGAAAAACATGAGTAGAATGATTAAAAATTTTATAAATAATTGCGAAACATGCAAAATTAACAAACAAACCAGACATACAAAAGAACATCTAACGGTGACAGACACACCAGGAACTAGTTTTGAAGTAGTTTCAATAGATACTGTAGGTCCTCTACGATTAACAAATAACTACCGGTACATACTCACCATGCAGTGCAAATTAACAAAATATGTTATAGCATGTCCTATGGAGACGAAAGACGCCAAAACAGTAGCCAAAACTTTAATAGAAAACTTAATTTTGATTTATGGGCATTTTAAAACAATAAAGTCGGATAGGGGTTTAGAGTTTACTAATGAGTTGATGTCGCAAATATGTAGCCAATTGAACATAAAACAAGTATTTAGCACACCGTATCATCACGAAACTCTTGGTTCTATTGAGGGGAACCACAGAGTGCTAAACGAATTTTTACTTAATTTTTGCAAAGATGACGAATGGTCCATTTGAACTTATTTTTGGCAAATTGGCAAACCTACCAAATGAACAATTAGAAACATTTAAAACTTACAATATTGAAAATTATGCGCAAGAACTAAAAATTAGATTAGCATATTCTTTAAAAAAAAAGCATATGAATTGATAAACATAGCTAAAGAGAAGCGAAAGATCGATAATGAAATTTCAAACTCACTTAATATAAATATTGGTGCTAAAATAATTGTAAAAAGAATGAATAGAAGAAAGTATCAATCACCATATCATGGTCCATACACTGTAATTAAGAAAACTGGAGTAAATACAATAATAGATGTAAATGTTAAATTAAAAGAATACCACAATAATTTACTGAAAAAATTGATTTAATTGAACTGAAATATTGTATTAAATATATTGAAATTTGTAAAAATATCAAAATAAACATATTTGAATTGTATAAATACCAATTATAAATATATTGAAATTTATTAATATATCAAAATGAAAATATAAACAAACATATTTTAATTGTATAATTACCAGTTATAAATAAATTGAAATCAATTGAAATCTAAAAATTAAAATATTTAAATTATATAATTACCATTTTAAAATTTTTCAAAACATTTGAATTGTATAAATTAAAAAAAAACATTTGCATTGTAGAATTTTAAAAATTATTTTTTTAAATCAAATAATTTTATCTTAAGGATGGGGTGTAGTGCACTTCAATCTAAACATTTCTATAACTCTAACTTAAACACATTTATTCCATGCAATTATTATTTATAAACATTTAACACATAAAGATCTGGTCTACAAACTAACATTTCTGTAAATGTAGCCTAAGCACATTTATTTAGCAAACAAACAAAACAAACACATAACTATTGTTTACATTCTTACTCGCTTGCACTTTATGTTTACATAACTACACTACATAGCTACACTAAAATGACTACATAAACTAATGTTCTACTTTGTTACAATTATATTAAATAAGATATATATTTAATTTTGTATTTATTTTAAGTTAAAAAATACTGTTACTTGGCTTTATCAGCCGAAGAAAATCTTAAAATAAAAGTACTTAAGTTTTGAGCTTGAAACCAACTGCTCCTTTTTTTCTTTATATTTCTAAGCGCCTGAATGCACTTTCGAGTGACGGCGCAAAGAAATCTTTTTTTTTTAACTGGCCAGTAGCGCTCTTAAGCGCTGGCAATAAAAATTGAACGCGTATAATTAAAAATAACCGCGTCAACTTTGTTTCGCAAAACGTGTTAACCGCATAAAAAGTAAAAGTCGCGCGTCCAACTTTACAGTTTCATCAAATGAAGATGTGTTGGTAGCAGATCAGAACAATGTGTTTTTGGCTAGCGGTGCGGATGGAAATCGTTCATGGATTTTGGATAGTGGTTGCTCCATCATCTATGTGGTGATAAGAGCAGCTTTAAAGGTTTGCAAAAAAGTGCGAAGAAGAGCTTGAATCTTGCAAATCAAGCATGTGCAGAAGTGTGTGGCGAAGGATCTGTTCAGTTGGTTGCAGCGTTTGATGGTTCTAATCGCAAGATTAATTTGAAAAACACATTGTTTGTTCCAGATCTTAGGTCAAATTTGATGTCAGTAGCTAAAGTTACCGATCAGGGGCATACCGTTACGTTTTCCAAGGAAGATGCACGAGTAATGGATTCTAGTGGAAATACAGCATTTGTTGCACATCGCAAAGGAAGTTTGTACTACATAAATGAAAATATGGATTGTGCCTTAGCGGAATCAAGCTTTTCAGACTTGGTTAAATGGCACGTTCGCCTAGGACATCTAAACGAGCAAGACTTAATGAAAATGGTTCGTTCTGGTATATTACCAGGTGTTAACGTCAGTGATCGTGACAAATTGGCTCAATGTGCTGTGTGCATGAAAAGAAAGATGACAACTTTACCCTTTAAATCCAGTCACAATTTGAGCTCAGAACCATTGCAGATAGTGCATTCAGATGTTGTCGGACCGTTCAGACAAGAAGGTATAGGGCGTGTCAAGTATTTTGTCACGTTTATTGACGACTGCACTCGGTGGTGTGAAATTTATTGTATGCGACAAAAATCTGGCGTTCTTGAGGCGTTTACAGCATATCAGCGGTTAATCGAAAGGCAAACAGGTCGAAAAATTAAATGCTTGCAAACAGATAATGGCCGTGAGTATTTGAATAATGCTTTTGACAAATATCTTTTAGATGAAGGTATACAAAGGAGGTTAACCGTTCCTCGCACTCCTGAGCAAAACGGAGTTGCTGAAAGGCTAAACCGGACTTTGTTGGACATGGCAAGATGTCTTTTGTTGCAAGGTGGACTGAGTTCATCTTTTTGGCCGGAAGCTGTGTCAACGTCAAAGTTTATTCGAAACATATGTCCAACTAGCAGCATAAATGGAGAAACACCTTATGAGAAGCTTTTAAATGAGAAACCAGACTTGGCCAGTGTAAGGGTTTTCGGTAGCAAAGTAGTGGTTCTTGATAAGGATCCAAGCAAAAATAAATTGGCACCAAGGGGTCTAGACGGTATTTTTGTGGGATACCCTCGAGAACAAAAAGCTTACCGAATTTGGACTCCTTCATCACGTCAAATTATATGCCCTCGAGATGTACGTTTTTTAGAAGACTACAATGGTAGTGCACATATAGAAATTGCGGCAGACAACTTGTTGGAGAAATGTGATGATAATGGACCGAAATATGTTGAGTTTTCTGAAATTGAGGTTAAGAATCCTGAAACAGCCACTGCTCCGGAGATTTTGAAGACTCCAGATACGCAAGTTAAACAGACTTCGAGGGCTCCTTGCCGACCGAAACTTGTACGCACAGGAAGCAGAGGGCGACCTAAAAAGCTATTCAACACTCATGAAGTAGTATCAGAAAGTTATAATGAAGTTCTTACTACAGTAATGACTTCTTACTCCAATAATGTTGCAGAAACTACAAGATGTAGTTGCACCTATCCTACTCTCTATCTTCACTAAGGGCCTCTGCCTTAACTACACTCCAAGGAGCTGGAGAAGAGTTAAGGTAATATTTATACCCAAAGCTGGGAGGAGAGGTCATGAATCAGCCAAGGATTTTAGACCAATAAGCCTCAAATCATTCGCACTGAATACCCTGGAGCGTGTACTGGATATTCATCTCAGGGACGTTTTGAAGGGTGCTAACATATCCAGCGCCCAACCCGCATACCTCAAGGGCAGATCCACAGATACCGCCCTACACGAGGTTATTACCACTATTGAAAGATCAATCTACTTTAAACAATACACTCTTGCGGCCTTCTTAGACATAGAAGGGGCTTTTAACAATATTCATACTAGGGCCATTTTTGACTCTCTTACCAACCTTGGTGTACAAGCACCGGTGAGAAACTGGATAGTCTCAATGCTCAGTAACAGAATAATCCAGGCAGACCTGGGTGGCTGCCAACTCACGAGATTTGTCCGTAGGGGTACTCCGCAAGGAGGAGTGATCTCCCCCCTACTCTGGCTCATCGCCATGAATGAATTTCTTAATACACTAAATTGCAATGGGGTCAAAGTGGTGGCTTATGTGGATGACGTGGTTGTTATAGTGTCAGGACTGTTCCCCTCTACGCTCAGTGAGCTATTGGAGGTTGCTTTGGGAAAACTCAGTGTCTGGGCTGCCAGGTGCGGCCTAGGAGTTAACCCTAGCAAGACGGAACTGATGTTATTCACCACAAAAACCAAAGCGCCACAATTTGTCCTTCCAAAGCTCAACAACCAACCTGTTACACTATCCAGTAGCGCAAAATATCTAGGTGTCATTCTGGATCCTAAGCTAAGCTGGAAAACTAACATCGAACAAAGGGTCAAGAAGGCCTGCATTGCCTTCTACGCCTGCAAAAAACCTTTGGTAGGCAATGGGGTCTTCAACCAAAAATGCTCTTATGGCTATACACAGCGGTAGTGCGACCTATCTTGGCGTATGGTGCACTAGTATGGTGGCCTGCACTAAATAAAGCATACAACATAACAAAACTAGCCCGGATCCAGCGATCCGCATGCATAGGTATCACAGGGGGTATCCGCTCATGCCCCACTGATGCACTTGATGTCCTGACACATTTACTCCCCATAGATTTACACATTAAGCTTACTGCAACAAACAGTGCAGTCAGACTCAGAGAGTCATACAACTGGCGAAATAGACCATATGGACACAGCAACATTCTTAATCCGCTACCTCGGGAACTGATTCCTGGGAAAACAGACTACGACACTCCCAAACTCGACTTCACGAAATCCTTTACAACCAAGTTTCCCACCAGGGTGGAATGGCGCAATGGGGGAATTGATCTAGCCTTCGGTGTGTCCTTTTACACGGATGGCTCCAAGATGGAGTGCGGAGTGGGAGCGGGCATATACTCTGAGAAACTGGGGGTGGCGGACTCTTTTCGTCTACCAAACTCAGCCAGCGTCTTTCAGGCCGAGCTTTTTGCGATAAGAGAAGCTTGTCGCACCCTAAGGAGAGCTAACACCAACCACCTTAACGCAGCTATTCTGACGGATAGCCAAGCTGCCGTTAAATCTTTAGCTGCGATCAGTACCAACTCCAAACTGGTAAAGCAGTGTAAGTATGAACTGGCCCGGCTAAGTCACCAACTTAGCATTACCATAATCTGGGTTCCCGGCCATAGGAACATTTATGGTAATGAAAAGGCGGATGAATTGGCTAGGCAGGGTTCTTCCCTTGACGTTTCCAGAGTGGAACCAGTCGAAGTTCCACTGAACTCAGTCAAGGGAGGAATTCGTTCTTACTACTTAACCTTAGCCGGTCGTTGATGGAGAGAACTACCAACCTGCAACACATCAAGAAAAATATGGCCCCTTTACAACATAGGCAGAACTCAACAGATGCTCTCAAAGCCCCGGAACGACATAGCCAGATTAACGGCTATTATTACGGGTCACTGAGGAACTCTCAACAACAAAAATCAACAATCTCCTAACGTTCATCAATCGCACCGGATGGTTATAACCTAGCAGTGCGCTACCCAGTCAACCAACAGAAACACGAGGTTATGGTATCAAAACGGATCACTAGAGCTACTTGGATCCTACTTGCATGTAGAATCACCATCTAAACCAACCAACCATCTTACTACAGAAGATATCCATAGTGATGAGTTGGAAGATGAAGTCTTTGCAGGTGTGGTTGAAATTAACCTCAGCAATGCATTAAAAGGTGCCGGATCAGAAGAGTGGAAAAATGCTATAGAAGATGAAATAGCCAGTCTTATCAAGAATAAAGTGTGGAATATCGTGAATGTACCTGCAAGTATTGACATTGTTGGCTGCAGATTTGTTCTAACGAACAAGTATAACGTAAATGGTGATATAAGTCGACGAACAGCACGTCTAGTAGCAAAAGACTATAGTCAGATAATCGGGGTGAATTGTCATGAATCTTTTGCGCCAGTGGCTAGACTTGATACGTTGCGATTATTGTTAGCTTTGGCAGTTCAGCTCGAACTCATTATCTGGCAGTTCGATGTTGTAACAGCGTATTTAAATGGAGTTTTGAACGAAACGGTATTCATGAAAGTTCCTGATTTGCTTATGGAAATGCTTGAGCGAATTTTGCATAAGAAAGGTGAAACTTCAGATATTTGAGCTCGTGCGAGAAGAATGCTTCAAGACTTGTATAGAGGTGGCAATGCATGCAGACTGAATAAAGCGTTGTATGGTCTAAAACAGGCTGGGCGACAGTGCTTTGCGAAACTAAGCTATGTATTGTCTGGCATGAAATTACAACCACTCGAGAATGAGCCGTGCCTTTTTCATGGAAATATAAAAGGCAAGTTAGTATTTATATTAATTTACGTTGATGATCTTTTTGCAGCACAAGATATGGTAACTATTGAGATAATTAACTGCAAGCTTTCTAAGCATTTAGAAATTAAGAACCTTGGTCAAGCTTCTTATTGTCTTGGACTCGGAATTCATCAAATGAATGATACTATTGTGTTAAAGCAGTCAAATTACATTAAGGAGTTGTTGAACCGATATGGAATGCGAAACTGTAATGCAGTCAGGACTCCCGTAGAGTTGAATGGGCGTGTAGATGCAGATCAAGAAAAGAAATGCGAGAATTATCCCTACAGAGAACTGAATGCGGTCTAATGTATCTATCGGTTGCTACACGACCAGATATTTCCAACACTGTGTCACGGTTGGCGCAGTTCGTAAATAGTCCCACGTGGAGTCACTGGTGCGCTGGAAAAAGGATTTTGCGATACCTGGCTGGAACTATTGAGAAAGGTTTGAAGTACAAAAAGGCTGATCAGCCAGTGTTTGGCTACTCTGACGCCGATTGGGGTGGCTGCACCGTTGACCGTCACTCATATACCTGGTACGCTTTTGTGTTTTGTGGCGCTGCAATATCGTGGAAGTCGCAAAAACAGCGCACAGTTGCGCAGTCTACAACAGAAGCAGAGTATATTAGCTTGGCAGAAGCAGCAAAAAAAGCTCTTTACCTGCGAAATTTTTTATGCAAACTTAATATGAAATTGTACGCAAAAATAACGATATTTGTTGATAATCGAGGTGCTTTGTACTCAGCAAAGGATTCTGTTTTTCACTCACGCACAAAGCACTTCGATATCAAATATCATTTCATTCGACAATGTGTGGATGATGGATTGTTTGATCTTGAACATGTTCCGACGCAAGATATGGTGGCCGATGTAATGACAAAGGCGTTG
>OY986439.1:146094426-146182840 GCA_963920525.1 Dichetophora obliterata
TCAAAGCAGGAATATTTATAGCAGGAGCAACAACAGCAGCATTATTATCCGCAGCACCTACAACAGCAGAAGAGACCACAAAAGGCACCGCGGAGAAGTCATCAACAGCATTAACAGTGGCTACGTTGCTATTAGAAAACGGTTTTTGAAATTGCGTACGAGAATGAACATTGCTGACTGCATTTTTGATAGCAGTTGCAGGCTTTCGGGGACGGAGACGAGGCAATTCCAAAAAGGAAATAGAATTAGGAGAATTTGAGCACACATCAAACTTGTTCACGTCACTCCACGAAGGGTCACCGACCTTACTGCCAAGTGACTGTATTAGCAGAGCTTTTATCTCGCTTACTTCAACTCGCAATTTATTGATAGTTGGCATGAGATTAGCACTTTTAATTAAACAATTATGACATGAATACGTAATGTTCAAATGACTGGCAACTAAACTATATTGAGCATCATTTATATTAGCTGCGTTTCGAATATAATCGCGATAACAAATTTTCTCAAAGCAACGGCAAGAAAAACGACTCGTAGAGGACACTACCGTTGCAGTCGAAAATCTATTGTGTTGAATCCACTGAATGCGGCTAATGCGTATAACACATGCTCTCTATTTGGTTTTCTTTTCTTTGACATTCGATTTTCACAACACGAACTGTCACTCCTACCTATTACTGATAGTATCATGTAAAAAATTCATTCAAGAAATGAAATGACAGCAGCTGCTTTTCGCTTTATCATGTAAAAAAAAATACTCTTATTTTATATTTATATATTTGTACATTAAAACGTTTACAAAACTACAAACAAGTCTACAAAACTAAAACTTTTAACATTGCAAAAAGTTTTGACTGCCAATACATGGTCTTATTCCAGCTTGATGTAACAGCTTGATCGAAAAGACCGAAATCCATATCAGACTCCTCTGGCTCTTCTTCCTTCTTTTTTCTTTTTCTTAGCTTCGGCAGCTGGGGCGGCATCACCACCAGCGGCATCGGAAGCACCGATGCCAACTCCGGACACGATGTTGGTTATTAAGTCCTTGACATGGATGCCTTCCAAGGCCTTGGAAAATAAACCGGGCTAGTATAGCTCAACATTGGCAGACTTTAATATGGTAAAGATTTTCTCGCCTATAAGAGCGACACCGTCATCAACCAAGATGAGAACAGTGTCGACGCAAGCGAGTTTAGCTTTGATAGAAATATTTAGCAAGTTTTGAAGTTTTAATAATTTTCAGTTTTTGAATTTAGTTTTTGAAGTTTGTTGGTGCCAACCATGATTCAATTACTATAGGTTATCCATTCATTTGACGTTTACTTACAAGAATGAAGATATATACCCGTAAAATTGAAGAGGAGAGCAAAAGAGTAATTTTTTAATGCCATCAAAGTAATCAGTTGCAGGAATATCATACTTTTTCGCAGTACTAAATACCCAAGGATACATTTCACTGCTGCTTTTTCTACTACGTTCTGTACTGCTTGTTTGTTTTGATAGAAAATTTAAGTGAGTTTTAAAAAAGCTAATTTCAAGCACATTATATTTTCGAATTTTATGACCAGTATAAACTGTTTTGCAAATACCGCACGTTGAAGGCATTATTATTTTAATAACTACAACTTAATAGTCGCGGTTTATATTTTAATTGAACAAAAACGGCTCGCAACAAAATTTGAAAACAATTTTCAATAACAATTATCAAAGCAATAATTATTATAAACGCAATGCACACTATTTTTTTTCCTGCTAACAGAAAAATATAGAATAAGTACTTTGTTTTTTTAAATACACAACAAAACACTGAAACACTTTTCTCATAGAAGACAACAAAACCCTGGTTCTCATTTATATTTGAGAGAGAATATATTTTTGTTTACATATTTACGGGTGTTGTCAAACGAATGGACAACCTATAATAATTGAATCATGACGTAGTGCGCAGAAGATTTCAATTTTTGCGCACGGAGTATGCTATCTGGATATCTTGGTTTCATGTCAAAACAACAAGGGACATTAATATAAATAAGGGCTCGCAAACAAACTCTAAAGAAAAGTATTTTTCTGTTCTGTTTGTTTCTTAAGATCACAACAAGTATTTTGATTTGTTTAGTTTTCTCTCTCAAAAAGTAGCACAAACCCATGATTCAATTACAACAGGTTGTCCATTTATGTGACGTTTACTCAGAAGAATGAAGATATACACCCGTAAAATTGAAGAGGAGAGCAAAAGAGTAATTTTTTAATGCCATCAAAGTAATCAGTTGCAGGAACACCATACTTTTTCGCAGTACTAAATCACCAAGGATACATTTCACTGCTGCTTTTTCTACTACGTTCTGCACTGCTTGTTTGTTTTGATAGAAACTTTAAGTGAGTTTTTAAAAAACTAATTTTAATATTTTGTTGTGCAAATCTATTCACACCGCTGACGACTTATTGTATCCACTGGCATATTATATTTTTTAATTTCATCAGCAAAATAAACTGTTTTGCCAATACCGCACGTTGAAGTTTATTTTAATAATTACAACTTAACAGTTGCGATTTATATATTAATTGAAAAAACGGCTCCCAACAAAATTTTAAAACAATTTTCAATAATAATTATCAAAGCAATAATTATTATAAACGCAATGCACACTTTTTTTCCTGCTAACAGCAAAATAAAGAATAACTACTTTTTTTTTTTAAAAATACACAACAAAACACTGAAACATAACTTTTTTCATAGAAGACCACAAAACCCTGGTTGCCATTTATATTTGAGAGAGAATATTTTTTTTTACAAATTTACGGGTGTTGTCAAACGAATGGACAACCTATAATAATTGAATTGTGGTGCCAACATAAGTTCATAAAATTTAGTTCGCCACCTGTGTTTCAAATTTTTTAAAGGCTATATCACAATTTTGTATTGATAGCAAAAAAAGTCCAATTTGTTAAAGGATTATTAGTTTTGTTTTTGCTTTGCATGTAAAAAAAAAAAATGATCTTGCAACAGACTTATTACACTTAGGGCCAGTTTTTCAGTGCTAGTTTAACTCTGTTTGAAGTTTAAACTAAGTTTAAACCATGAATCTAGTTTTTCAGTGAACTTTAATTGAAGTATAATACTATAAACTGAACTTTAAACTACCTATGTTGGTGAGTTAAGCTCTAGTAAACTTTCTGTTTGACATATGATTGACATGACATATGAATGATGATATACTTCTGAACGATGAACCAAACTGCGAATTAAATATTTTTTCGATCTCCTTCCAGGCCTTGTTTTTTTCTTCACTGCCGGTTCTATCCGTCTGCTTCCATTCAATTATATGTTGAAAATCTGCAATAAGCGCCAGCAAGTATTCTACTTCTTCTGTATTAAAGTTGTTACTTCTTTTATTATTTTGTACGCTAATCTATATATATAAAATGGAATGTGTGTTTGTTCATTTGTTTGTTTGTACCTTATAGGAGACCAAACCTCTGGACCGATCTTCCTGAAATTTTCACAGCATTTAACAGGGACTCTGGCATGATTAATAGGGTACTTTTTCGACCACGCCCACTTTTACGCCCACTTTTTAAAAATTATGTAATTGCTCCCATATAGTTTTTAACAGATTTACTTCAAATTGTTTACACATTATACTCCAGGCGAGGTAGAAATAAACATTTCTTACGCCATGCCCCCTTTCACACCCCTTTTCACGCCAAATTTAAGTTTTAAACTCTTTGTTCTCTGTACAAATTTGTTCCTTCCAACGGATTATTTTTTATTTGGTAGTATATTGCTCTTAATACTGTTAACGTCGCCATATTACTATGAACCACGCCCATTTCACCGCCCCTTTTTTAATTCAGATACTTACTTATACCACTAACAATGTTTGCTATACAAAATACTTTTTTTGTAATATGTATTTACCTAAAGTGTTATATACTTTTTATCTACAGGTAAGGTAGCCATAGATTTTTTTATTACCAAATCCCCCTTTTTCGCCCCATTTTACTTTAATTATAATTAAACTGCTTTCAATCTATATATATAAAAATTAATGTCTGTCTGTTTGTTTGTTTGTTTGTGCTTTATAGGAGGCCAAACCCTTGGACCGATCTTCCTGAAACTTTCACAGCATTTTACTATGACTCTTGAAAGAATAATAGGCTATATGAAGTTTTTATTGGACATAGTGGCGTGGCACTGCCCATGTAACCCAAAAATTTAAATTGCCATATTTTGGGCATTTTTTGACCTACGTTGATGCTATTTAGTACGTATGGTATTGGCATAATTAGGAATACGTGCTAGGAGAAAAGTGGGTGGGACCACGACCCTTTTTAGGAAAATTAAAAATCGCAATATAGTCTTAACTACTGGACCGATCGTCATTAAATTTTCACAATAGGATATTCTTACGAAATAATAAATTCTTGACTATATAAAGTTGTGAAGTGACCTCGCCCATATAACCCAAAATTTAAAACCGTCATATCTTGGGCATTTTTTGACCAACGGCGGCAGTATTTGCTATATATGGTATTGGCATGAATAGAAATACGTACCAAAAGAAAAGTGGGCGGAGCACGCCCCTTTGTTTGCGATATATTGGAGGCTGGACCTGATAACCGATCTTAAATTTTCACAAAGTTCAGCTTTGACTCAGGAATACTTATTACATGATAATATTTTTCGACCATGCACACTTCTGCACCTACTTTTTTACTACGTTTATTAACGGCTTTACCACAAATTTAAAATACATATTAATTAAAATAGAGAGTGGGGTAACCCCATTCTCTTTCTTCCTGCCTTCAAAACAGCTGATGCCTTAGTGATGCCTCATTCACTGCCTTCAAAACAGCTGATTTTATAATACGTGTTAATTAAAATAGAGAGTGGGGTAACCCCATTCTCATTCTCCCACAACTGACTGCGAAACAGCTGATTGTGTAATTGCTGCTTTTGATTGGTCTAAAAATAAAAAGGGGGAGCATGAAGCAAATTACATGCGATTCAGTGCTGAATTCTAATTGGTTTACAACAAAAAAAGAGGCGAAGCATTGCAATAATTAAATTAAATAAATAAATTTTTGTAAATATATAAATACTTTTAATTTTATTTTATACGAGGGGGTAGCGAAGCACACCGGGTTCAGCTAGTTTTTCATAAAAATACTTTTTTTTATTTAAGCTTTTTTCTATTTTCCTATTTAAGCTTCCTATTTTATGGAAAATTTCATTGTCAGCTGTTAGTAATTCTCAGTAACTATTTGGCGTTTGCAAGTGTTGCTATATTATTTATACCTAATCTGCATGTTATTAAAATAGCACTGAAAAACTGATTGCTTAGTTAAGCTCAGATCAATTTTAATCTACGATTAACTAATCTCAAGTTAAACAAAGTTTAAACCAGCACTGAAAAACTGGCCCTTAGTGCACACCATATCAAGAATGTCTGATCAGACTCACGACTAAACAGAGACTGAATTTACTTCTTCCATTTCCACGGATGGCTGCACTATTTTCTTCTTTGGACACTGATGACAAGTATGGCCGACCTCCGAACATATGAAGCATGAACTAACCGGAAGCTTTGGAGCAGAGAATTAGCTTTGATAATGACCCTACTGGAAACAATTACAGTATAATTCGCTTATAAAAACTCTGCTGAATCCGCTCGTCCAGATCTCTAAATGGAGCAACGATCCTCAATCGCCACTCGACCCTAACTGTCGTCTCCACTCGTTGATTGGCACCGTATTGGCCACGCAGAACCAAGGTGCACATTTCGTAGCCATCAACACGATAGGAAGGCAGCTTCCACTTGGCGACGAGTTCTTGGGTGATAAGCGTCTGCGGAAGACAGGCATCTAATATGGCTCTTTCCGACACAGACATCCTTCTGGAGACCATATGCACCATAACAGTGGGGAGCAGCGAAACGAGCTGTTGGAAGGGCGCTACTGGTGGCCGTTCATGTGACGATCGCTTCGGTAAGGAGTCCCTAGCCGAAGACGCAAGTGGTGCTGTCGGCTGCGATCGTGCTTGAGTCGAAAACCGCTTCGGGAAACAGTCCCTGGTCACAGACGCTGGTACATGCGACTGCGGTCTTCTAAAGGAGGAGGAGGACCACTTCGGGAAAGAGTCCCTAGACAATGACGCTGGTTGGTCAATCGTCTGTGGTCGCTTGGCTCTAGAACGCTTGACGCGAGGTCTGCGAGAATGCGATCTACCGGTTCGCACTCTTGAACGCGAATGCAGCAGGCTGTGATGGTCGTCCTCACAATGACGACACCGATGAGGGCTGCGGCATTCCTTCCGCATATGTGACGCTGAGAGGCAGTTTGAGCAGTAGAAATGCATCAGAACTGCTCTCAACTGCTCCTCCAGATTCATTGCCAGAAACTTGGCATACGCAGACAGGTTATGCTCCAACGAGTATGCACATCAGTGGCAACTTGGAGCGGTCGTACTCAACAACGCATACTACGCTCTGCGGAGTGTTCTTGGCTGCACAGGACTCCAGTTCAACTACCGGTGGACCGATAGCGATGGCTTCTTCTGGTTCGACATCGATGGAAGCGCTAGGATTCGGGACAGGTGTGCGCTCACGCACAGTCTCAACTTCGCTGGCAACCATCTCCGTGTCGGTTTGAAGCAAAAGATCTTCGAAAAGTGCGGCAGCAATCTCTTCAGCAGACATTCTGAAAAGAAAAGGGAAAAACAAAAAACATAAAAAAATATAATTTAAAGAAAACATCATTGGTGCTACGTGGCTGGAAGCGCGACGAGCTTAACTATGGGCCGCTTTATGCAACCTCTCTGGGTTCGAATTTCAGCAACCCGAATTAGTTTATCACTCCCCTGATAAATACATATGACCCTGCCTAATCGCCACTCATTCGACGGCAGATTATCCTCTCTGACAAACAAGGTCGTCCACAGAGAAGTCTGTCTGAGGAGTCTTCCACTTAACTCGTTTATGCATTTCCTTAAGGTTCTCATTATTCCATCTGTTACAAAAATGTTGATGCATAGCCCTGACTCGTTGCCATCGATTGACAATAGTCATGGGCTGATTAGCTATCTCTGATCACCCATATGGGGAGCACCAGCTAGAATAAAGTGCCAAGCAAGGTCTTGGCATGCGTGTTGGACAAGAGTTGCTTCACGAGAAGCCTTCATAAATGTTTTAAAATCCCTTTTCAAAATGTTGGAGGCGCCAACAAAATTGGTTCCGTTATCGGAATATATATTTGCTGGGCAGCCGCGTCGGGTGACGAATCGCGAGAGCGCTGCTAAAAAAGTAGTGGTTAATAAATCACTTGTGGCTTCCAAGTAAACTGATTTAGTTGAAAAACAAACAAATATGCACACATAGCCCTTACTTATTCGACAAGATCAGTCAACGAAGTCAGCGAAGTCAACGCCAGCCGATGCAAATGGTCGAGATATTATTGTTCTTTCTGGCGGAAGAGCCGCCATGATTTGTGTCCTTAACTGTTTTTTATAAATAACACAAATTTTGCAGCTATATATGGTTGGTCTTAATCAAGTTTCTAGCACGGGATCAATCGAAGCATTAGTTGATTTCCACTATGAAGTGAGATCTCATTGATGAACCATACTAAAAGGCGAGAAAAAATGCAATTATATGGCAATATAATGGGATGTCTTTCATCAAACGATAGGTTCGGTGAGGACGCAAGCCGTCCGCCAATACGCAACAAGTTATCGGTATGCAAGAATGGATTCAAAGCGAGTAATGAGCTCTTCGAGCTTATTGGTTGCTTGGTGTCCAAGAGATGGTATTCAGCTGGAAAACTGATCTTTTGACACAACAACATTAGACGCGTCTTAACGGCTTTTATGTCTGCATTATCAAGACAAGTAGATTTTCTGCAAAAGGACAGTGGATGAGTGGAAACAGTGGATGAGTGCGGTGGAACAATCGAAAAACGTAACTTAGCACTCTTAATGCACGTGACAAAGAGGAGAATCGCTCTAATGCATCATCATATTCGGAGAAGTAAGCGAAGTTAACTCTGACGGATTTACGTTCGAGCGGAGTATCTACCTCAGCAGGCAAAGATGTTTGTCAGGAGGAGCGCTCAAAAGAAAGCCAAGATGGCCATGCCACCAAATAGAATTTTTTGCAAGGTCTTGTGGCGTGACGCCGCGTGTAGCTAGGTCAGCTGGGTTCTCATATGACTCTACATGAAACCAGTTTCTGACACTGACCCTTTCAGCTATTTTCGTGACCCGATTGGCCACAAAGGTAGTCCAAGAACACGGTAGCTTGCAGAGCCAGGCGAGGACTATTGTCGAGTCTGTCTATCAAAACAATTTATGTTTGTTTATCTCGATATGTGATAACTCAAGACATAACTCAAGACGTGGTAGAGAAACTCTCTTGACTGGTGCAACCCTCGTTTTTGCATAAAGCAAGTGAGTAACGGTGCAATCGTTTTGCTTCACGCGGATGTAGATTGACACTGCATAGGCCTTTTCTGAGGCGTCAGAAAATGTATGAAACTCTACATTGTAACCAACCAGGTGAGAAATCGACGTAACGCGGTATGCGGATATTATTAATGTGCTCGTAGTCCGATAGAAAGGTTTGCCATGACTGAAAATTTGACGTGGTAGTTTTTTCATCCCAATCAATATTATCTAACCAGATACGCTGCATAAGGATTTTTGCTGTCACCATAATAGGAGCCAGCCATTCTGCAGGATCAAAGAGTTGCGCTATTATTGAGAGGACTTCACGTTTTGTGTAGGAAGATTTGATCGCTAAGCGCTGTGCCGAAAAGTAAAACAAATCTGTAACGGCATTCCATCGCACTCCCAACGCCTTAGCGCAGCTGGCATCTTCTAACTTGAGGAAGTTTTCTCTCATAAGATGCTCAGTTGGTGTACCTGCCAAAATGCCTGGATGGTTCGCAGTCCACTTTCGCATGGTGAAGTCAGCTGTAAACAATGCAGATATCAGCTGACATCTAGCTTCAATTGCACTATCTACCTCATGGGCTCCAGCCAGAGCATCATCGACATATAGACAATGTCGCAAGATTTGCGTAGCAAGCGGAAATTGATTCTGCACATCATCCAATAGAAGCATGGTTCTTATGGCTAAGTATGGTGCACAATTTACCCCAAATGTCACAGTTTTTAGTTCGAAATCCTGAATTTCCTTATGAGGAGAATTTCTATGCAAAATTTGTTGGTAAGAAGAGTGCCTTGGATCAACAAGTATCTGGCGGTACATTTGTTGGATGTCACCATTGAATACATATTTAAAGAATCGCCATTTTAAGATCAAAAGCGTCAAATCTGCTTGAAGAATTGGTCCTGCGTACAAGACGTCGTTCAAACTGGCACCATTTGAGGACGCACTCGATGCATTTAATACGACACGAAGCTTCGTTGTAGTATTCTCTGGTTTCAATACCGGGTGGTGCGGTAAATAGTAGTGAGATAGAGAAATCTCGAACTTTGTTGGCGACACTTTCTTCATATGATCCAGTTCTAAGTACTCTTGAAGCACTTCATCATATTGTGACTTAAGATCAGGATTTTTTGTCAATCGAAGCTCACCCCAAATGAATTGCTTAAAGGCGTTGCTTCGGGAGAATCCTATTATAGTTTTATCTGGGAAGGTATTCTTGAAAAGCAAGGTAACTATATACCTTCCTTGAGCATCACGTTTGGTAGTTTTTTTGTAATTTTCCTCACAAAACTGATCAGACTCAGTTATAAATTGCTTCTGTGGAAGTTCCTCCAACTCCCAAAAACGTGCGATCTACTGATCGATCGCAATTTCGTTATTAAACGAGAGGCACGTCGTAAAACTGGATATGCCGCTCGCTTTGCCGCTACGTGGAATAGGGTCTGTAAATATCCAACCAAATATCGTTTCCTGGGCTAAGAGTACCCCAAGAACATTTTGTTGAATTCCATCAAGAATAATGGCAGGGTAAACATCATCACCGATGAGTACATCTACTTGATCGCTTCTAAAGGAATGCGGATCAGCCAATTGCAAATCCGATAAATTCTTGCACAAAGAAGGATCGATGCAGCACGAGGGCAGATTCCCAGTTAAGCGTGACAGCACAAAAGCCGTAGCTTCTATTTGGAATTGCCTATTCTTAGGTGAACTAAGAATGATGTCGCAAGCTCTTGAGACTTGCGCTGACACTGCATTGTTTAGCCCTGAAACCTGTGCATTCACAGCTCTAGTGGGCAACTTTTAAAGTTTCTGCAATCTTTCTGAGACAAACGTACCTTCTGAGCCGGAGTCAATTAGAGCTCTGGTCGTGAACGCTGCTCCTAAGTGATACACCGTCACCATTGCAGTTCCAAGTAAAACGTTTTTTGTACTTGAGGAAAAGGCTGTTTGTATATCATTGGAAGTGGACTGTATTTGTGCTGAATGTGATTGGGTATTTGAGCCCGAAATATTTGAAGGCACATTCGACCTGCTTGAGTCAACACTCGAAGTAGGAGCTGAAGCTAAATTCGAATCCCGATGCAAGAGTGAGTTGTGACGTTGTTTGCACATCACGCATGTGTACTGACTCTTGCAATCTTTGACTTGATGCGCACTGGATAAACAGTTGATGCAAAAGTTGTGTTTGCGAACAACTGTTAGTCTATCCTTGGAATCCATCCTCAGAAAAGTTGGACACTAACGTAGAGCTTACACTTTGCCTCGGAAATTTTTAATTGGTAATTGTTTACTCTTTTACCAGGTAAGCTGCTCTGATGTGACCGTGAAGTGGAGTTATTGGAGGTTGATGGCAAAGATATTTGCCGTGATATCGCACCGCTACCGCTGCGAATATCGGATACGGTTTCTAGTTTTTGTAAGGAAGGCATCAAGATCTGCCCACTTGGGATCTTAATTTTTGTTTGTTATGGACTGTTCCCATAATGAGAGCGTGATCTCAGGCAATCGCGTAGAACACAAATACACAAAAATAGCATCCCAAGTAACAATTGCAATTTAAGATTATCAGATGGATTGTCAGATAAATCCTGCCAGGCTAGGGCAAAGCCCTCATTTGTCAATGGAGGTTTTCTCACAATCTCCCTTGCTTCGCTACTGGTTTTTTTATTGAGGTGGAAAAGTTTTTCCACCGCGGTGAGGCGCATGTTTGTGATATAAATGGCCGTAAACATGTCCCTGAATGACGGCCATGAGATGTAATCACCACTGAAAACCTCTGTATCGTAGGGCGGCACAGGCATGCTGTGACCCACCGCTATTCCTATATCTGACGCAGCGATTTGCTCAGATGGCTTTGTTTGGCGCAGCTCAGAAATTTTTGCTGCCGCCCTGATGTAGACTTGATAGCAGCTGTGGTACTTCTGTTTTACTGCCTCAATTTCTTCTAGCTCAGTTCTATCATCGAACTGATCCAGGCAAACTTCGTACTGAGCTTTGACTTTTTACCATAGCCCTTTAAGCTCTTCGTTGTGAAAGGCTAATGAAAATACTTCATGAGCTTGAACAGCATTGAAGTCTGCCTCAAACTCAAAAATGGCGTCAGACGCCTGAATAAATTTTTTAAAATGCGCCATTGTTTGCTTTGTTTCTATTCTTTTTACAAAAAATAAATTGTTTTATGTATCTGCTATTTATAACCGAAATTATTGATGAAATCAATGTATTAAGAAACTTCCCTTTTTTAATATTAATAATATAGTCTAATTTACTATAAAATAGTACTATTTAATTCTATTATCTATTAGGAAAATATATATGTGTTGACTATTTAATACTAATAAAGAATTATTTATCCAACCCAAAATGGTTTTTTTTTATATATATATGTCGCGAAATATAAACCAATTTAAATTTGAAAATGAGACAAAAAATTTACTAAAAAATATACGCCTTTGTCCCACTATGCACAATTTTTTCGATTGCTAATTGTGCGTTGTTGACCCACTCTGCACTCTCTGTGCTGCGCTAGCGCTAGAGTTAAGCTGAGACACACAGATAGCGTTGGTGATTTTTAAGAAGTTGTCAACGAGTATAAATTATACCAAGAGAATTCTTTATCCAGCCTTCCAACTTTGTTCCAGACTATCAGCCATCCACCGACAGAAAAACCAAAACAATGACAACCAACGAGTTTATGTACTCGTTGATCTGAGTTATTGACGCTCAGCAATGAGAGCAGATTACCAACAACGAGTATATATCTATAATGCCGTGGTTATGCTAGCCAAACATGTTCGGTGTTCATTTTTGTTAATTTATTCTCTTCGCTGAAATGATTGTTTGGTGGTTATGCTATGATTGGTGGCACAGTTGCATTATATGTAATAGTATCTCAAAACACAAAAAAGCACAACCCTAATTTGCATTTTTGTACTTAAAATTAACGAATTAATATAAACGAATTAATATTACTTACTCTGAATTTTTATTATAATATCTTAAACAAAATGGTTTGCATATATCTGACATGATAGCTAGCTGTTTATGTTAAGGGTTACTTGAAGACATAATCAACTTCACTTTTTAATACTTTTACCTACTTTTTTAATGCTATTATACAAAATGACTACAGCCAACACTGGAAAGTTCGGCATGTTTGTCGTTTCAATCAGCAATCAAAATGTTCGGTCCGAGAGCGAGAAAATGAATATGAGAAAAAGTTCATTTCTTCATTTTATACGTGAAACAATAACAACAAAAAATGTTCGGCAATCATGTTTGGCTAGCATAACCACGGCATAAGAGATTTCACTCGTCGCTCGTTATTTTTTACTCGTCGATATTAGCCATCCATCGACAGGATAGGGTATTTTGATGGGACATTTATTTTATACCCCTTCAAAAGTGCGAGTTTGTTTACATTTTGTTTTCTATATTTTGATCATTTTGGCTGCGTGCACAAGGGAGCAAAAAGATTGGTATTTTTTAATGTGCTTGCCTGTTTCTTCTTATTTGAATATCTGAAGAAATATTGCAAATTTTATGAATGAAAATAAAATTTTACAGCTTCTTATTTGCATGTGCATGGTTGCCGAGTTTATTTTGTTTCCAGCTGGACATTTTTGTTGTGATTTTGTTGTAGCTATATTTTGTTTGCTGCTGCAGACAAGGATTTTTAGATATTTCATTAGTTGAATAGAAAGACAGAATTCTGATTCGGCTAATGAAATTATTATTGGATAATAAACAAATGTAGCAATAAAATAGAATTGGTCTAGCAGTATTTAATAAATTTAAAATAAAAAAAAGAAATATTGTAGATTAAATTAATGAGAATAAAAGTTATATTTGATAAAAATTTTACAGGTTGTTATATATGTATGTGTGTTTTTTTTTTCTTCCATCTTCCTTAGTTTGTTTCTAGCTGGACATTTTCCTTGTAGCAATATTTTGCTTGCTACTTTCGATACACAATCATAATTTTTAAATACTTCATTACACCAATAAAAAGATGAAATTCTTATGATTCGGCTAATGAAATAATTATCAGTTAGGACTTGAAAATTTTTTTTAACAAATATGCTTTTAATTAATAAAAATACACAGTTTCGATAGTATCGTAAGTATAGACGTAGAATTCCTTTTTATACAGTAATAGAGAAAATTTCTGGTTTTTTCATGTAAAAAAATACATGTATTTGTACAAAAAAGAAAAAATTTCGAACTTCTAAGCAAACAAAATAATAAAAAAGTATTAAAAATTACCATTTCTACTATCTGCTAGAGCCATTGCCTGTAGAATAACGTATTGAAATTTCAGCCCAATCGGCTTGATAGATTTTTTAAATACCCTGGCCGATCAGAAAACCTTTGTTTCGAGAAAATCACTTTTTTATAAACGACGATTTTAATTGTTTTGTAAAATATTACATATGAAAAAAATTTAAAATAAATATAATTGATGTAATTGAACAATAGCATATATTTAAACTGGGTTATTTTTTTTTATAAAACTTAGGGCGGTGTAGGGATGTCAATTTTTGCAGATTAGTAGATCCCGGAATTTTCAGGATCTGAACATACAATCCCGAAATCCCGGGATCCTGAGATCGTCCCGAAATTAAGTAAGTTTTTATTTCGTTATTTCAAAATGAGAGTAGTCGCCGCCTTAATATAATCCAAAGTAGTTTTCCCGGAATCCCGGGATCCCGAGATCGTCCCGAAATTTAGTAAGTTTTTATTTCCTTATTTCAAAATCAGAGTAGTCGCCGCCTTAATATAATTTAAACTAGTTTTAAGCCACTTGTTTTGAAATAGTTTTTCAATTACTTCATATATAATGCAATAAAAACTATTCAACATTGAAGTAGATACCGCCTTAATATAATTCAAAGTAGTTCAGAAACTACATTATTTTAAATAAGTTTTTTAATTAGTTGTTTTTAAAAACAAGGAAGTTTGCTTCTAAAGTGATTGTTTTTCAAAAATGCATGTACAAATACATATATTTAGTTTAGCAGTAACTGCCTACATAAAATTATTTTAAATCACTATTTAAACAAAAAATTTTTTGAAAATTTACTTTTTTCAGATTGATTATTGTTCAATTATCCTTCAACTACAACTACAAACTACAAAAGCCAAAATTCGCGTAAAAAAATTATTCGAATTTTGGCTTTGGTTGTTTTTTTTTCCGAAATAGTTTAAGATTATGAAATAGCTATCCATAAAGTCGGTTTTTAAATTTTGCATTTGAATTCACATTACCCCACGTTACAAGAGCATGAAGAAGAAGTTTTTGATTATGTAAATTTCGTATTTGGAGGAATTTTACTGCAAAAATTTTGATGTATTATTCAAAGATATATGATATGGAATTTTTTCAAAAAAGCAACACAACTGCACAGTAAATTTTTTCTAAAAAAAATTCAATTTTATTTTTATTAAACGTAGCTACATAAGTAGGTATGTAAAAGTTATATATATATGGTATTAGCTTTAATTGCAAGACATTCAACTTAATTTTTGTAATATGCAATTATTTAAATGACTATTTCTGTGGTCACAAGGAATAATGACTAAACTCATAGTGAATAAAATGAATATTATGAATTTAATGAATTTTTGAATAAAAAAATATATGAACCGTTACAAACGAAATATGTGCAGACATAAGTGATACTCTATTATGGTTAAAAAGCTTTTTCCTTCATCCTTCCAAGGAATGGCAATAAAGAAAATGGCGTATCGCTTTTTTACGATAGCTTGAGTTTAGTCTTTCTTCCTTGATTTTGAAGAAATTTAATTTTTTAAATCATAACTTTTAAATCATAATTTTGTAATACTTCATTACACCAATAAAAAGATTAAATTTTGATGATTCGGCTAATGAAATAATTATCAGTTAGGACTTGAAAAAGTTTTTTAACAGAAATGCTTTTAATAAATAAAATTAACTTGAATTAACAAAATACAAACACCAAATTCCTTCAAAATCAAAGAAGAATTAATTGTATAAAGATATGCTCCGGCAGACGTTTCTATATACTCCTGCCACCGCCTTATTGCCATATATGAATTTTCATGCTAATCGGAAAAAAGATTTTGTTTTCACCATTTTGAGTATAGTTGCTGAGCGTATCTATATAAACTAAATTAAAAAATTTTAGTCTAATACAACTAAAACCGTCCAAAATATAGCATTTTTGTTGATTTGTAGACGATAAAAGAGGGTGTGGCAAAATATTTTTCTCTTAAACTATCTAGAACTCAAAACTAATCGAGTGCCAAAATTTGAGCTTAGTTTACTTTATACCTATCGTTTTAATATTTTAACTGTATTAAAATGTAGAACAATATATATTTACGAATTTCGTAATCATTTTTTTTACTAACACTTTTTACAAATTTTACAAAATTAAATAGTTTTTAATGCTTGTATTAAAATTTATTCCAAGATTTCTAACCATGAAGATAGTATATTATTTTAAAAAAAATTAAGAAAAATAAAAATTAATACAATATATGTATATTAGACCGTCCCACTTTTTCAACGTTTTTCGAAAATTTTCCGGGACACCTTGATTTCTGATTCTACTCTTAAAAACATGAATTTTGGTATATAACACTTTAATATTAAGTAACGGTCGCGCAATCGGCTTAAAGGCTTTTTGGCTAAAATTTATATTTTCGAAAAAACAAGAAATTTCTTCTTCAGTATTTTTCATATCACTATGAAACTAATGAAACAATTTTTATCAATTTATACTTATTTAAAAGCTTAAAACAATTTTCCATCTTATGCTATAAGAAACATTGCATTTTGTTCTGTACATTTTTTTAAAAAACTCTGCAAAGTGAAATTTTGATTAAATTTGTTTCGAAAATTTGATAACTTCAACTCACATTACCCCGCTTTAAAAAAGCATAAGGAAGAAGTTTTTAATTATGTAAATTTCGTATTTTGAAAAGTTTTGCAACAAAAATGTTGATGTATAATTTGAAGATATATGATACGGTATTTTTTCGAAAAAGAAACACAACTGCACAGTGAGTTTTTTCTGAAAAAATTAAATTTTATTTTTATTAAACGTAGCTACATAAAAATTTATGTAAATAACCATAATAAACAAAATTATACGACATTAGTTTAAGTTGCGAAGTATTGTACGTTTTCTGTTGTCAGGATGATTTTTATTGTAATTTCATTCATAAAGCGCATTAAGATCCGTGCTTTTGTTAGATTGTTGTTGTTTCGAAGAATGATCAATATCAGATTAATAGCATAAAATCCGTAGTCACAAGGAAGAAAGACTAAACTCAAGCTATCGTAAAAAAGCGATACGCCATTTTCTTTATTGCCATTCCTTGGAAGGATGAAGGAAAAAGCTTTTTAACCATAATAGAGTATCACTTATGTCTGCACATATTTCGTTTGTAACGTTTCATATATTTTTTTATTCAAAAATTCATTAAATTCATAATATTCATTTTATTCACTATGAGTTTAGTCATTATTCCTTGTGACCACAGAAATAGTCATTTAAATAATTGCATATTACAAAAATTAAGTTGAATGTCTTGCAATTAAAGCTAATACCATATATATATAACTTTTACATACCTACTTATGTAGCTACGTTTAATAAAAATAAAATTGAATTTTTTTTAGAAAAAATTTACTGTGCAGTTGTGTTGCTTTTTTGAAAAAATTCCATATCATATATCTTTGAATAATACATCAAAATTTTTGCAGTAAAATTCCTCCAAATACGAAATTTACATAATCAAAAACTTCTTCTTCATGCTCTTGTAACGTGGGGTAATGTGAATTCAAATGCAAAATTTAAAAACCGACTTTATGGATAGCTATTTCATAATCTTAAACTATTTCGGAAAAAAAAACAACCAAAGCCAAAATTCGAATAATTTTTTTACGCGAATTTTGGCTTTTGTAGTTTGTAGTTGTAGTTGAAGGATAATTGAACAATAATCAATCTGAAAAAAGTAAATTTTCAAAAAATTTTTTGTTTAAATAGTGATTTAAAATAATTTTATGTAGGCAGTTACTGCTAAACTAAATATATGTATTTGTACATGCATTTTTGAAAAACAATCACTTTAGAAGCAAACTTCCTTGTTTTTAAAAACAACTAATTAAAAAACTTATTTAAAATAATGTAGTTTCTGATCTACTTTGAATTATATTAAGGCGGTATCTACTTCAATGTTGAATAGTTTTTATTGCATTATATATGAAGTAATTGAAAAACTATTTCAAAACAAGTGGCTTAAAACTAGTTTAAATTATATTAAGGCGGCGACTACTCTGATTTTGAAATAAGGAAATAAAAACTTACTAAATTTCGGGACGATCTCGGGATCCCGGGATTCCGGGAAAACTACTTTGGATTATATTAAGGCGGCGACTACTCTCATTTTGAAATAACGAAATAAAAACTTACTTAATTTCGGGACGATCTCAGGATCCCGGGATTTCGGGATTGTATGTTCAGATCCTGAAAATTCCGGGATCTACTAATCTGCAAAAATTGACATCCCTACACCGCCCTAAGTTTTATAAAAAAAAATAACCCAGTTTAAATATATACTATTGTTCAATTACAT
Source organism: Dichetophora obliterata (assembly GCA_963920525.1). NCBI lineage: Eukaryota > Metazoa > Arthropoda > Insecta > Diptera > Sciomyzidae > Dichetophora > Dichetophora obliterata. The sequence continues at coordinate 146,112,504 of OY986439.1, forward strand.
CAATTATATTTATTTTAAATTTTTTTCATATGTAATATTTTACAAAACAATTAAAATCGTCGTTTATAAAAAAGTGATTTTCTCGAAACAAAGGTTTTCTGATCGGCCAGGGTATTTAAAAAATCTATCAAGCCGATTGGGCTGAAATTTCAATACGTTATTCTACAGGCAATGGCTCTAGCAGATAGTAGAAATGGTAATTTTTAATACTTTTTTATTATTTTGTTTGCTTAGAAGTTCGAAATTTTTTCTTTTTTGTACAAATACATGTATTTTTTTACATGAAAAAACCAGAAATTTTCTCTATTACTGTATAAAAAGGAATTCTACGTCTATACTTACGATACTATCGAAACTGTGTATTTTTATTAATTAAAAGCATATTTGTTAAAAAAAATTTTTCAAGTCCTAACTGATAATTATTTCATTAGCCGAATCATAAGAAATTCATCTTTTTATTGGTGTAATGAAGTATTTAAAAATTATGATTGTGTATCGAAAGTAGCAAGCAAAATATTGCTACAAGGAAAATGTCCAGCTAGAAACAAACTAAGGAAGATGGAAGAAAAAAAAAACACACATACATATATAACAACCTGTAAAATTTGTATCAAATATAACTTTTATTCTCATTAATTTAATCTACAATATTTCTTTTTTTTATTTTAAATTTATTAAATACTGCTAGACCAATTCTATTTTATTGCTACATTTGTTTATTATCCAATAATTATTTCATTAGCCGAATCAGAATTCTGTCTTTCTATTCAACTAATGAAATATCTAAAAATCCTTGTCTGCAGCAGCAAACAAAATATAGCTACAACAAAATCACAACAAAAATGTCCAGCTGGAAACAAAATAAACTCGGCAACCATGCACATGCAAATAAGAAGCTGTAAAATTTTATTTTCATTCATAAAATTTGCAATATTTCTTCAGATATTCAAATAAGAAGAAACAGGCAAGCACATTAAAAAATACCAATCTTTTTGCTCCCTTGTGCACGCAGCCAAAATGATCAAAATATAGAAAACAAAATGTAAACAAACTCGCACTTTTGAAGGGGTATAAAATAAATGTCCCATCAAAATACCCTATCCTGTCGATGGATGGCTAATATCGACGAGTAAAAAATAACGAGCGACGAGTGAAATCTCTTATAGATATATACTCGTTGTTACCAATCAAGAAGAAGTAAACATGAAAATAAATATGGCAAGTAACGAAAGAAAAGGAAAAGAAAAGAATATTGTAAGTTTATCAATGGCCGCATTCTAGCCGAAAAAGTGCTCAAGTAGCGAAGTAGCATAAAATATTTTCGCTATATAAATTGTGACATCTCAAGGAACATGTTCTGTGAGAGCATACCATTCAGCCCGAAAGTTGTGGAACAGTTCTTTCCGCTGAATGCAGGCAATGAAAACCAAATTACTATTTGCCACAAATTTTACAGCTTCTTCATTGTGTTATTTTTTGGGATCTTCTTGTGTTTGCCGAATTTATGCTGTTTCGAGCTGGACATTATTGTTGTGATTTTATTTATTCTAGCTACATTTTAGTTGCAGTTGCAAAAAATAATTTTTTAGATATTTCATTAGCCGAATAGAAAGACGGAGTTCTCATTCGGCTTATGAAATAATTATTCTTTAATGAGGAGTTGCAAATATGTTTTTTTGATAAACAGAAGAAACCAATACATTTAAAAAATGTGTTTCTCTGTTATATCAGAATATAAAGAAATAAAGAAAATACAAATAAAATTGATTTTTAAGCACTCGTTTAAATGTTGATAAAATTGTTTTTAAAGTATTTTATTAATTAAACTAAACAAAAGCTGCAAGCAGTGATGGCTTCAAAGTCAATCAACAAACGAACTGCTTGCCAGAAAATAATTTAATTTTTTATTAAAATGTCTATTTTACGACAAAACCATTGATCGTAGATGCATGTCACCGTTGAATTTTTTGTTGGAATCGGAAAGATCTTTCATATGTTCATACGATCTTTTCAGATATTTTTTACTGTTTAGCCAGGAAATGGGGAAAAAGCGGCAAATTTTACCAAAAATCGAGATTAAAACCAGTTTAGAAGTCAGTAACTCTTTGGCTATCAAATATATCAAAATTTTGAGTATACATGAACCACTTATAATCATTTATGATTCGAATAGTGAAAATTTCAAATTTATACGTACATATTATACGCACGTATGTGTGCATTTAACTGTATTAAAAATTAAATTTGCAAAAAAATATATATTTCTAAGCCGTTGATTTCCAACCAATTAAGAAATGCATGATAAAAGTGCTCATAAAAAATTTCGTCACAATATTGCATTTGCTTGCAGCCATGTCTTAAAGTACTTTTGTACATTTAATAAAACGTTAAAACTGTTAATATTAATGAAATATTTTTCGATTATACTTAAAATCCCAAAACTGTAGAACAAACACAAAAATGTCGGAGTTAGTACATTAAAAATATTGTTTCTTCCGATACTTTGAGTTTAGTCATTATTCCATGTGACCACCGAAATAATTATATAAATAATTGCACATTACAAAAATAAAGTTGAATGTCTTTCAATTAAAGCTAATATCAAATACTTACCGTCTTAATATATGTAGCTTAACTTTATACCGACTTAATATATGTAGCTACGTTTAATAAAAATAATATATAATGTTTTTCGAAAAAATTGACTGTGCAGTTGTCATATAAGTTTGAATTATACATCAAAATTTTTGCTGTAAAGTTCCTCAAAACACGAAATTTACATAATCAAAAACTTCTTCTTCATGCTCTTGTAGCGCGGGGTAATGTGAGTTGAAGTTATCAAATTTTCGAAAAAATGTTAATCAAAATTTCAATTTGCAGAGTTTTAAAAAAAAAGTATTGAAGAAAATGCAATGTTTCTTATAGCATAAGATAAAAATTCTATTAGCTTTTAAATAAGTATAAATTGATAAAAAATGTTTCATTAGCTTAATAGTTACATGCAAAATACTGAAGAAGAAATTTCTTGTTTTTTCGACAAAATGAATTTTTAGCCAAAAAGTCTTTAAACCGTTTGCGCGACTATTTACCGTTAGTTAATTTTAAAGTGTTTTATACCAAAATTCATGTTTTTAAGAGTATAATCAGAAATCAACGTGCACCATGAACTTTTCGAAAAAGTAAAAAAAATGGGACGGTCTAATGTACATAAGACAATAGTCAAATATTGCATTCAATAAACACCTTAAACTTTATAAATTCATAAAATGTGCGAAAGCTTTTTTAGTGTTAATTTCTTTGAAATTTTAAGGAACTTGCATGTTCCTATAGAAAACGAAATGTTTATAATAAAATACATCTAAACCAAGAATGTTACTTACCACAAAGGTATGCAATTACCAAATCGCAATAATAGACTTTGAAAATTATTGCATGACAGAATAGTTACCTTAAGCATTTAAGGTGTTTGATAAATCTGAGGAGCTTAGTATGTTTCGCGATGACAAAAAGGTTAAAAACTTGGAGTAAAGATATATAACTCCTCAATTAACACTGGGTATATCAGCTAGTATTCATATAAAATTTTAATCAAAAGTAATATTTTACGAAATAATTAAAATCGTCAATTATATCTTAAATGTTATATTTTCTGTTTTAAAATTTGTTTAATTTGCTTAAAAAGTATTATAAAATACATCAACATACAATTTGACTTCTTAAGAAAGAAAGAAACTTCTTAAAAAACTTTTAATAAATTCTAAATTTACATAAGAATAAAATTTGGCTTGTTAAAACAGAACGAAACTTCTTTAACAAATTTTACAATTTATACGTACTTTTTCTGTGTGCATTTAACTGTATTTAAAATTAAATTTGCAAAAAAAGTATATTCCTAAGCAGTTGATTTCCAAGCAATTAAGAAATGCATGATAAAAGTGCTCATAAAAAATTTTGTCACAATATTACATTTGTTCTCAGCCATGTCTTAAAATACTTTTCTACAAATAATAAACCATTAAAAATGTTAAATTTTAAAAGTTCTTCTAATAAATGTTAAAAATTCGATAATTACATTTTAATTACGTGATAAACAAAGATTATAAAAAATTAAATGTTCCAAATGAAATTGTTTTACTCGGATTAATTATATACATTTAAACCTAAAATCTATCTGAAATAAATCTCTTAAAAATAACCAAATGGAATACTTAAATATTTTGCAATTGAAGCAAGATCTACTTTTGAGTATGCTTGCAGGCTTTTCTGATTGGTCAGGTAGGTATATTTTTGTTGGTGATTTTCACAAATTTAAATAATGAATAAGTACCTAATAAGAATACTAATAAAATTATAAGTATACGTGTATATAATAATAAATATAATAAGTATAATATTAATCTATATCGATACTATTATTTATATCTATACTATTATAGAAAAATGAAACTTTTAAAAACTGAGCATTTTGTGGCTGCCGCTAAACTCAAGAACCGCTGAACGGATTTATGTGAAATTTTTACTATTCGAATCATAATTGATTAAAGATGGTTCATGTATACTCAAAATTTTGATATATTTGAACATATGAAAGATCTTCTCGATTCCAACAAAAAAGGCAACGGTGACATGCATCTACGATCAATGGTTTTGTCGTAAAATTGACATTTTAATAAAAAATTAAATCATTTTCTGGTAAGCAGTTTGTTTTTTTATTGACTTTGAAGTCATCACAGCAGCTTTAGTTTCGTTTAATTAATAAAATACTTGAAAAACAATTTTTACTTTGGTTTTGTTTAAAAATGCGTTTTTCTTCTGTTCATCAAAGAAACGTATTTGCAACTCCTCATTGAAGAATAATTATTTCATAAGCCGAATCAGAACTCCGTCTTTCTATTCGGCTAATGAAATATCTAAAAAATTATTTTTTGCAACTGCAACTAAAATAGCTACATTTTATAATAGCTACAGAATAAATAAAATCACAACAATAATGTCCAGCTCGAAACAACATAAATTCGGCAAACACAAGAAGATCCCAAAAAATAACACAATAAAGAAGCTGTAAAATTTGTGGCAAATAGTAATTTGGTTTTCATTGATAAACTTACAATATTCTTTTCTTTTCCTTTTCTTTCGTTACTTGCCATATTTATTTTCATGTTTACTTCTTCTTGATTGGTAATCTGCTCTCATTGCTGAGCGTCAATAACTCAGATCAACGAGTACATAAACTCGTTGTTTGTCATTGTTTTGGTTTTTCTGTCGGTGGATGGCTGATAGTCTGGAACAATGTTGGAAGGCTGGATAAAGAATTCTCTTGGTATAATTTATACTCGTTGTTCGTACCGCCTAATGTTGTAAATCAAAAACTCAAACAAACGACAAGTAAGAGACGAGAAGCAACACTTTTTTTCTACGAAATTCTATCACTTCTCGTGTCTTGCTTGTCGTTGGTTTGCGCTTTCAATTTTCAACAGTGTCGGGCACATTTTAATTTCCCAAACACTCGTGTTTGGAAACAAAATGCTGCTTGAGCAACGTCAACACATGTACATACACTATAAGCTTCTTCATGTGGCTTTTAATCGTGTGCGTTTGGTTGTTGCCATGGCAGAATTAGAGAAGGTATATGCATTTTGGAGAGGGAGACTGCCGCAACTGTCAAAACGAAGTTGACAGCTCATACAAAATCTGAAAACGATGAGAATGCGATAAGAAAGCGAAAATAGGCAAGAATAGCAAAATGCTTGAGTTTGACAATTCTGGCTATGAGAAAGAGAGCGCAGTCTGAAATGCATATACCTTCTCTAATTCTGCCATGGTTGTTGCTTTGTTTTGATTTTTGCTAAGCAAATCAAGTCAGTTGATGTTGAGCACTTTATGTAGCTGATAGCCGATACACATTGACTGCGACTAGCGACGAACGCCAATTGTCAAAAAATAGAACGCATGTTTTGTTATGAAGATGTATTTTTTGAAGATGCATGAAGAAAGGGAAAATGATTTGTATTTGTAACGTGCTGTCAAAAACGCAATTTACGCAAGAAAAGTTGAAACATTTTCAACTTCTCTAGCGTAAATTGCGTTTTCTCAACTTAACGTTTACAAGCATTAAACTCGCTCCCATTAGATGTTCACAAGTTGCTCTTCGTTTTTCTCTACTTCACACACTGTTGTGACTCACAACGAGGTATTCCCCAAAATATTGTCTTTCTACTAGTGACCAAGTGCTGGCAATGAAAGTTGATTCACCGCAACAACTAAGCGAGCAATCAACATTCATTGCATTACTGCATTTTTATATGAATTCAATGCCAAGGCCAGTAAAGTAAACAAACCAAGTCAAGTAGAATAAAAGTAAGACAATAAAATGAACACTGATCTACCGCAACAACAACTGTGCGATCAGTTTTCATTTTAAAGCCAACAATTTACTTCTGTGCGGCCAGCGTCAAATGCTGACCATGCAAAAACCAGAGGTGAATTAATTTTAATATTTTATTGTTGTATTTAACATACACACAGTTTGGCAAAACAAGTATAATTTAAATAATAATTCACTGGGGAATATGACCCAATTACACATGTTATACATGTTTGTATGTTTGTTCGGCCCAAGTTGGCATCATTAAATAAGTATGTATGAATATGTTTTATAATAAGAATTAATACAAAACTATACTAAGAACTTAATAATGAAGTTAATTTAAGCCAAAGGCGTAAGATAAAATTACGCAACCGCTGATTTATCAATAAGTAGCATTAAGTATGTAATAAGTTTGTAAAGATGAAGAAGAAGAAGTGCGGCCAGATATGTTATAAATATCTGGTCCCCGCTAAAATAAATGAATTGATGTGAATGAAACTTAAACGCTTGCAATCATTTTTTTCTGAAGAAGACCAGACCTTCAACTCGGAGGATACAAACCAGTAAGTATAAATAAAAACCTCCACGCCTGAATGCACCTAAGGGTGACGGCGAAAAAGGTATTTTTTTTTTTAATATATGCCAGTGGCGCTCTTAAGCGCCGGCAACAAACCTTAGGTAGGACGCCGCTCGGCGACTGTAGGACCCACGCGTATCCTCTCAGAGGGGATACAACAACAAAAGCAAAAAATATGATAAAATGTGTGTTCCCATCACTGATTTACAACACTTGGCGGTTAAACTGCCTAAGTACATTTATTATATTAAATTATATATAATTTATATACTATATCTATTTCTTATATATTCTTATTTTAATACACAACACAATCTTTATATAGCGTGCACGTATATTGTATTTTTTTTTTTATTTGAAAACTTCTTTAGACGCGTTAAACGATTTTGGTAGAGGGTAAATCATTGGTTTGCATCATCGTATTTTTCCAAGGAAATCGTCAACAATACAGATAGCAAAGATAACAAGACAGGAAAATTACAAAAAAATAACCTCAAAAATGTTTGCATGTATTTGTGCATAAAAAAATCAACAATGATCGTCACTCTTGTTCTTAATCGGCCGCAAACTCACAAAGAAATCACTTGGCAACATACATATAATCTGTTTGTTAGTATATAAATACTTAAGTTAGGTTGCAATAAGAAGTTTGCAACCAAAACTTATTATTAATTCGCTTTATATTGGTCTATATATGCTTTTAAAGGTTGGCAATTTCTTCAGTTGTTGTATTTGTCAACATTTTTGAAAAATTTGCTTTTACTCAAACCCCCGCTATTCATGGTGAGATTTAAAAATGGAACGATCTTCTTCTTTTTCTGCTTTTTTCAGCTGGAACTTCGTTTGCAAACAAGAAAAATAATGTATGGATTGAGTGTTTTAACATTTTAATCTTTAAGTTGTGATAGAGGAATATATTGAACATTCAAATAATTACATGCATGCTCTTATTTTATTACATATCGTCAAACAAAGTTTGACAATTTTCACACTTGTTGTATTTGTCAGTGGCTTTTTATTTTCACCACTGCGCCATTTTAATTTCGGAGTTGCCAACTATCGTAATTTTTTTAATAAATTTTTTCATAAAGGGTGTGTGTCCATGACTCAATTATTATAAGGTTATTCGTATTTTTTGACGTATGCTTATTTTTTTGTAAGCAAACATATTTTGACAATCTGCTAACAGTGTTTTGTGCTGTTAGAAAAAAAGGTATGTTTCAGTGTTTCGTTGTGTAGTTTTCTAGTGTAGTAGTTTTTCAATGATTTCTTGCCAAGTTAAGGTCTCTATCCAGCTCTCAAGTAATTACTCAAGGAAAAAGTTACTTAAGTTTCTTGAGTGTAAAAAAGTAGTGGACAAGTAATTTTGACGGCGAGAGTTTTGACAGTTCCAGCATTGTATCACTTTGTATTGAAAATTTAGGCTGATTTGTTTTCATCAAACATTGAAATAAATTTGTTGCAATAAATATTGAAATAATTCATTAAATGAGTAATGGCTGAATTGCAAAGCTAAGTAATAGAGAAAAGCGTTTGTTTACATTTTATTACATTTTGTTTACATGTTGGCAGACCGCTTCTTCCGGACAGCTTTCGACCGCTTCTCGGAAGACATCTGCCCCTCAAAATTGACTGCTTCTTCTTCTCCCTCCGTAGAAATGTTCATGTGCATGTCTAAAATATTCTTTTATTAATTTTAAATCAATTAATCAATGATATCAATAAAATTATTTAACTTTGAATGTTGGTTGCCAAAATTTTACTTGAAGTAATAATATAACTTGCATATATTTCTTGACATTCACAGTGTTACCGTTGTCACTTTTCAATGAAAAAAAAGTAGTAAGAACAGAAAATATTTCTTACGAGCTGGATTCTCTTTCAAGTAATTTTGAGAAGGAAAAATTACTTTTCGATTACTTTTCAGATTTATGTATGAAAATAAGCTTTACTTGAGAGCTGGAAACAGGCCTTTAATAAGAAAAAGGAACTATGTAGCTGTTGCGTCGTAAGTGTATGCTATATTGTAAGTATATTCTAGGAATTTAAAAACCTCCTTTGCAAAATTTAAAAAAAAGTTATTTTTGCCATTGCTCAAAACCTAATTAGTGAATTTTATTAATTGAAAGTGTAATTTAGAAGAAAGTTAGTTAAGGCAAAAAACAAATTATAAAGAAATACTAGTGGTATTCAATGATGATGTAAACAGCGTAAGTTCAGTAAGTTTACAGCAGCGTAATTTGCAATAATAAAATTGTAAGGGATTAAACTTACGCAGCTTGCGGCACAAAAACGTGGTGTATACATAATGTGACCAACATTTTCAAAGCAAAAAGGAGTACACGCACAGACTTTAAAAAGAGACACAAGAGAAGTTCAAAGAATAAATATAGAATTACAAAATAGAACAACATCCACAAAAAATAATGAAGATATTAAAAGATGCATGAATAAATCCATTAAACAAACAGTATAATTTAATGAGATTCAAAACTAGATCCAGCTTACAATTCATTGCTTATTAAAGTAGTAGTCCACCAGTTTGACGAATTCAAAAAATTTATTTTTTTTAATTTTTCGCAATAGTGTACAAAAATAAAATTTTAAAAATATACTCTAAAAGTCTTAGACCTAAATTGAAAATATTTTTAAAGTTACAGCCTAAAGAAGACAAAGCGTCGTAACGTATATTAAAGTGCTGTAAAAACTTTAAACACGTTTTTTTTAAACTACGTTTTCGAAACTTCGGGGAAGCACTAATTAAAAACTATTCCACCGATTTTGCTAAAAATTTCACCTGTTATTTAAGGCATACATAGCTAGTTCCGGAACTTTAAAACAATCAATTTTTCAATAAGTTAATTTTTTTAAACAAATTAAAAAAAGTTAGATTAACAAATTTTTTTTAACAAGTTCGCCATTTTTTATTTGTTTTTTTAACTATACATATTATGGGGTAGTGCACTACAATTAAGCCTGCAGAACGATATTCTCTTTGATTTTTTTATTTCAGATGAACACGTAAGGCTGGGTGCTTCCCCCAAAAAACACACCTTCTTTCGAGTACTCTTCTTTGATATAGACAACTATAAGCAAATTAATGCACTAATGTAATCATGTCAAAGAAAATTCTTTTGCCACACTTTACGACATCAATAAAAACATGTTAAAATTTTAAAACGATCGCATTTTATTTTCTTATTTAAAAAATTTATGAAAAAAGTCAACATTTCGGTCGTCACACTGGGCTACTAACTTAAAATAAATAAAGTTACTTGAATCGAGTACATAAACAAACCTTAAAAAATTGCAGTAGTTAGAAAGGTGTATTTTAAATAGATTTATGAAAAAATTGTCAAAATAATGTCATAAAGAAGTACAACAAGTAAAAATAAGTACTTTTAGCGTGCTTCGATACAAGAAGTACAGGGGGAAAAAAAGAAGTAAAATACTTCCAAAAGGAGTACGGTTGGTCACATTATGTAAACAGTACGTATAATGCGTATTATGCGTTTCATTATTGTTTTGACGAATTTTTCTTTCTTTTTTCTTTCTTAACAATTTAAAAAATATAAATGCACTTACCATTAATGCAAAATTTTTGTAAAGTTCCTAATAATTTTGTGTTAGCAATTTCTTTTTAATGCAATTACGCTATTAACTCGGTTAATTAACTTATTTAGAACGCGCCACTAAACGCTCTTGTTTAGGTTTCATAGTTAGGTTTAATGTGTTTATTAAAATAAACGATCAAAATTATATTTATTTTTGTATTTATATTACTTATATATTTATAAACATAATTTTCATTGAAGTTAGTAAATAAAAATACTCGGAGCAATAAAAGTACTAGAACAAAATTAATAGCAGTCAATATAGTACCAATTAGTATGATATTTGGGCAACCGTGTGCATTTTTAGCTCTAATGACATTGCTCTCATGATATTTTTCTGCTCTCATTTTCAAATAAGCATACCAATTTGAGAAAACGTCAAAAATACGAATAACCTTATAATAATTGAATCATGGTGTGTGTCAAAAGGAAACTTTTCAGTCGTGGTAGGATAAAAAATATCAGGTTGAATAAAATTTGTGTGTGTTGAAATAAATTTGTCTCTTTTGCTGTGTCAAATGGACGATGAAATTCTGACAGTTGCAAATTTTGACGTTTCAAATTTCGGTCGTGTTTTAGCGCAAATATTTTATTTTATCTGCATTTTATCAATTTGCGACATATTTAATTCAAGAGCTTTTACTTGCAACATATTTCGTAGGCTTGTAATATTGTAAACTTAAAAAACTTAAAAAAAAACAAATTAATGAAAAAATGAACGAATGTGCTAGAGTTTGTGATTGCGTGTGTGTGGGCCAAAGGTCTCCAACATCAGCAAGTGCAGCAAAGTTAAATTGGCTTTCTTTGCTGGCGAGCGTCCTCCAAGTGCCACCACCAGCAAGTGCAGTGCAAAATTTGTTGCTAGCCAACATCCTCTAAGTGCCATCACCAGTAGCACAAGCAAGTGCTAAGTGCTTGCTAGCAGGCAAACAGAAAATATAGCATGCAAAGTTCTGTATATTTTACGCCGCGAATTCGGTTCATCCCCTCTAAAGCTGCGCAACCGCTGGGATCTTGTGATTCTCGTTGCGTTGTTGTTGTAAATTTGCTAAGTAGTTATTGTTGTACAGTAAGCTTTAATTTTTTGTGGATGTTTATTTGTAGCTACAGTCAGCATATGACATCGAACTTATTTAGAAAACAGTTTATACATATGAATTAAAGAATATATATAATATTGGTAAATCTATTTGTTTTTAGTAAAAGTGTTAACGTATCGGAAATACATATATATATATGTATACGTAATTGTTATTATATATATATAAATAAATATTCTTTAAATTTCCTCAATGAGCTAAATTGTTCATGTATATGAACTTTATATATGTAAATATGTATACATACATATACATACATATACATACATACATATACTATGTATATATTATATACATATATATATGTAAATATGTATACATACATATATATACATACATATACTATGTATATATTATGTTGGCCCCACATATATATATTTGTATATATATATATATATAAATATGCTTCTCTGTGCATCCTTGTTTGTAGATTTCCTTGGTAATTGTTGGTGGCGCAGTTAGCTGGAAATTTTTTGTAGATGTTTTAAATTCTAATTGTGTAGCTACAGTCGGCATATGAAATTAGAATTATTTTTGTTAAGAGCTTATAGCAATTTATTAAATTTTTTGTATATAACTGAAACTATTTATTTTAAGCAAAAGTGTTACCATATCCAAAATACATACAATTAATGTAATTTGTTTTAATTATTTCATTATTGAATAAATAGAAAAAATTAAAGCTTATTTATATCTATTTATATCATAGCACTAACACAATATACATGTTCACCATATCTATATTGCGTTGTGCATTAAAAATAGAATATTCTAAAATTAAGAAATATCTATAGCATATAAATTATATTTAATTCATATAAGAAAATGATGCTAAACAGTTTTAAAAAAATAGAATGCTTAGGATAAGCAGACTTTAGTTATTCAATTACTACTGAAAATATTAATTATTTTGCTGGTTTAATACGTAATTGTTATTATATAAATATAAATAAAGATTCTTTAAATTTCCTCAATGAGCTTAATTGTTCATGTATATGAACTTTATATATGTAAATATGTATACATACATACACATACATACATATACTATGTATATATTATGTTGGCCCCACATATATATATTTGTATATGTATATATATGTATATATATGTATATATATATATATATATATATATATATATATATATATATATATATATATATATATATATATATATATATATAAATATGTGTATATAAATATGTGTATATATATATATTTATATATATATATATACACATATTTATATATATATATATATATATATATATATATATATACATATATATACATATACAAATGTATAAATGTAGTGGGGCCAACATAATATATACATAGTATATGTATGTATGTGTATGTATGTATACATATTTACATATATAAAGTTCATACATACACATACATACATATACTATGTATATATTATGTTGGCCCCACATATATATATTTGTATATGTATATATATGTATATATATATATATATATATATATAAATATGTGTATATATATATATATATACACATACATACATATACTATGTATATATTATGTTGGCCCCACATATATATATTTGTATATGTATATATATGTATATATATATATATATATATATAAATATATGTATATATATGAACTTTATATATGTAAATATGTATACATACATACACATACATACATATACTATGTATATATTATGTTGGCCCCACATATATATATTTGTATATGTACATATATGTATATATATATATATATATATATATATATATATATATATATATATATATATATATATGTATATATATATATATATATATATATATACATATATATACATATACAAATATATATATGTGGGGCCAACATAATATATACATAGTATATGTATGTATGTGTATGTATGTATACATATTTACATATATAAAGTTCATATACATGAACAATATAAAGTTCATATTCATGAACAATTAAGCTCATTGAGGAAATTTAAAGAATATTTATTTATATTTATATAATAACAATTACGTATTAAACCAGCAAAATAATTAATATTTTCAGTAGTAATTGAATAACTAAAGTCTGCGTATCCTAAGCATTCTATTTTTTTAAAACTGTTTAGCATCATTATCTTATATGAATTAAATATAATTTATATGCTATAGATATTTCTTAATTTTAGAATATTCTATTTTTAATACACAACGCAATATAGATATGGTGAACATGTATATTGTGTTAGTGCTATGATATAAATAGATATAAATAAGCTTTAATTTTTTCTATTTATTCAATAATGAAATAATTAAAACAAATTACATTAATTGTATGTATTTTGGATATGGTAACACTTTTGCTTAAAATAAATAGTTTCAGTTATATACAAAAAATTTAATAAATTGCTATAAGCTCTTAACAAAAATAATTCTAATTTCATATGCCGACTGTAGCTACACAATTAGAATTTAAAACATCTACAAAAAATTTCCAGCTAACTGCGCCAACAACAATTACCAAGGAAATCTACAAACAAGGATGCACAGAGAAGAACAAGATCATAGCGGAACTTTTAGAACTTTTAGAACTTTCTGATTTTCATCCTACATATAGTTTGCTGCAGTTTAAGCTTTCGCACATCCTACATGTCCGTCCGACCTGTCAAATCCATCCTACATGTAGGATAGTCCGAAACCCCCTATTTGCATGAAAATTCTTAAATAGCAGTAATGCGGTCTGTGGCAGGACAACGTCTTCCAGGGAAAACTAATATATTATATATAGGTTTTCGCTTCGGTCGGCAGTCCTCTCACTGCTATACTTTTTTTTTTAAGATCAAAGAACCAAGGCATGCGCCTTATACAAACATGGTTTGGTCTTTGACCTGAAAGGAAAGGGATAGATTTATTTAGAGGAATTAATTGGAACCATACGTGAATTATTGATAAGGCGAAGCAACCGTGAAAGACAATTTGAATTACTTTTAACCGAGGCTAGTGTTTTGCCTCAACCTCGGCAAGCATTTCCAGCCCTTATTTGTTCCTGTCCATTAATTCCACATTTCCCACAATTTAGTTGTGGATTTTTAGTTTTTCCATAATTCTTAAATGTAGGAAAGAACAAAGAAAGTGAAAAGAACCATGCCCGAGCCTGGATTCGAATTTCGACATTCGAACAGGGACCTCTGAGTTGATAGTCTAGCGCACTCTCCACTAGACTACAAAGGCCGACGATTGTTATATAAAAAGATATAAATAAAATTTAAATTTTTAAATTAATTCAATAATGAAATAATTTAAATAAATGATATGATTTATATGTATATATTTTTATTATGGTAGTACATTTAGTTAAAGGAAATAGTTTCAGCCATTTATACAAAAGTTCAGAAATTGATGTAAACTCTTATCTAAAATAAATCAGTTGTCATATGCCGACTGTAGTTAAAAAAGGCAACAAAAAATTCCAGCTAACTGTACAACAACAATTACATAGCAAATCAACATCAAGAACACAGTGAGAATGGAAAGGTTCACAGCGGTTGCGCAACGTTAGAGGGGATGAATGAATCGGCGTCAGAAAATAAACCGCATTTTGCTATGTTTTCTGTTTGCCTGGTAGCAAGATTTTGCTACATTTGCTGAGCGCCTGGTAGTCAAGATCTAAGAGCGTCATTTAAAAACCTATTCGCTGTCTGTATTGATGACGAGAGTTACTCGCAAAATGACGATGACGATGACGCTAACCAAAGATTTACCCTCGACCAAAATCGTTCAATGCTCCTAAAAAAGTTTTTACTTCAAAGAAAATAACGAAAGTGCTTGAGTTTTTATGTGTGTGTGGGTGAGCCAACGATCTCTTGGTGCATCAGCTAGTGCAGCAAAGTTAAATTGGCTTTCTTTGCTGATGAACGTCCTCCAAGTGCCAAATTCTCCGCTTTCAATGTATTTAATTCACGCCGGAGTATAATGGCAGAAATTTGCCTCTGCGCTTGAGACATGCTGAAATGGTGATTCTGAAATATTGGAGAGGTGACCAGTCAATTGAATTGTGCTGCACTTGCTGGTGCTGCTCGTGGCAACTCTCGGAGAACGTTGGCAAGCAAAAGAATCAGGAAATTTGCGCTGCACTTGCTTGTGCTGCTGGTGATGGCACTTGGAGGATGTTGACTAGCAACAAATTTTGCACATCACTTGCTTGTGCTGCTGGTGATGGCACTTGGAAGACGTTCGCCAACAAAGAAAGCCAATTTAATTTTGCTGCACTTGCTGATGCACCGGGAGATCGTTGGCCCACACACACGCACACACAAACTCAAGCACTTTCGTTATTTTTTTTTATTATTTTGTTATTTTTTAAGTTTTTTAAGTTTACAATATTACAAGTTTACAAAATAAGTAGCAATTACAAGCATTCGACACATTAGATATGTCGCAAATGGAATAAAATGCAAATGAAATAAAATATTTGCGCTAAAACACGACCGAAATGTGAAGCGTCAAAATTTGTAATTGTCAAAATTTCATCGTCCATTTGACACAGCAAAAAAGACAAATTTATTTCAACACACACAAATTTTATTCAACCTGATATTTTCTATCCTACCACGACTGAAAAGTTTCCTTTTGACACACACCCTTTATGAAAAACTTTATAAATAAAACAATGGCAGCATTCAGCGCAGACAACAGTTGGCAACTGTTGTGTCAAAATTCGCTGAATGGTCGAATTTTGGGAGCGCTTACTAAAACTGATTAGGCAGCGGATGCCATTTAATCGAGCGAACAAATTCTATGCTACATGAACATAACTATTTGCTTAACTGTCAGATGCTGTTACTGATGCTGTTAAATTAATAAATACAGAAAGAACGCTGCAAATTTAAGTGAGAAACATTTGCAATTGAATAAAATTTACATAAAAATTATATATAATTAAATTGAATCTAACTTCTGACTTGTAGAGTAGCAACACATTCAGAGGAAAACATCGTGACAAGGTAGCGCTACCATTACAGTTCACAACAGTTGTCTGCGCTGAATGCGGCCAATGATAGTTGACAATTCTGAAAATAGAATACCGCAGTGTGAAAATAAAAAGTCACTGACAAATACAACAAGTGTGAAAATTGTCAAACTTTGTTTAACGATATATAATAAAATAATAATGCATGTAATTATTTAAATGTTCAACATATTCCTTTTCACAACTTAAAGATTAAAATGTTAAAACACTCAATCCATTGAGTAGAGGGGGTAATGTCGTGCACTCAACTTTAAAGTGCTCGTAAAGCCGTACATGACAAGCGAATACAACGAGTAAGCATCCGATCGAAAGATAATTTGGTTGGTAACATTTATGTGTAACAACATTCGTGTAGCATGAAATCGTGTTAGTAGAAATTAAAAAAAAAAAATGTGCACGACATTACCCCCATCAAAATTTGTGGGGTAATGTCGTGCATTGTATTGTAAAGGTATCAGAATGTGTGAAAAACGATAGGTAGTGGTTCGATTCAAGAAGATATAGCATGATTGTTTATTTATTTATTATTGTTAATTATAAGGCAATATACACAAGTCCGAAATATGATCAAAAAATACAATTTTATGAAAAGAAAAGTGAAAATAGGCAATTTGCTATATGAAACACGGAAAGAAAAACAATATTTTTTTCAAAAAGTGCTTGACATTGAGAAAAAATTTTGGAAAATTTTATTTTGATTGTAGCGTTTTGTTATGGCTTCACGACTCCCTTGGTACACTAGGGCGACCGCGTTTCCTTCCCTTTTCTTTTCTGTATAGTGCACGACATTGCCCCACATCAAATGCACGACATTGCCCCAAAGGTCGTTTTCAAGGTTGACTTCGACAAATCGGTAAAGAACAAAAATTTTTTCGATCACAATACATCTTTTTTTTCGTCGGAAAATTTGCTTTCAGAAAACACTTACCTGGTATATTTACCTGCGAGACAAATTATTTTTCTGATCCGATAAAAAACACTTTCGTCGTCCCGAGAACGTGCGATTTTTAAAAAACGTCGCACATATTGCCCTTACACATGGATATTGCTAGTATTGTATGCATGAGCTCTGTAAGTCAGTAGGCCCATACCTTACCAACGGCTGGTATATCATTCAATTTTTTATGCTAAAAAAGCCACTGCACGACATTACCCCCTTCTACTCTACATTATTTTTCTTGTTTGCAAACGAAGTTCAAGCTGAAAAAAGCAGAAAAAGAAGAAGATCGTTCCATTTTTAAATCTCACCATGAATAGCGGGGGTTTGAGTAAAAGCAAATTTTTCAAAAATATTGACAAATACAACAACTGAAGAAATTGCCAAACTTAAAAAGAATATATAGACAAATATAAAGCGAATTAATAATAAGTTTTGGTTGCAAACATCTTACTGCAACCTAACTTAAGTATTTATATACTAACAAACAGATTATATGCATTAATTTCAGGAGTTGCCAAGTGATTTCTTTGTGAGCTTGCGGCCGATTAAGAACAAGAGTGACGATCATTGTTGATGTTTTTATGCACAAATACATGCAAACATTTTTTGAGGTTATGTTTTCTAAGTTTCCTATCTTGTTATCTCTGCTGTCTGTATTGATGACGAGAGTTCCTCGGAAAAAGACGATGACGCAAACCAAAGATTTACCCTCTACCAAAATCGTTCAACACGCCTAAAGAAGTTTTCACTTCAAAAAAGAAAATTAAAATCACATTTATTATTTATTTTTATATCACACATCATTTATAAATAAAAATTGTTTTCATTTCTCGCCAAATTCAAGTTACTGTTCTTGCGGTATTCTTTTAATCCTCACCTGGCAGGTATTTGTGCCCTTCCGAAACCTGCCAGGCATTTGTTTTCGTATATAATATAAAAATTAAAATATATTAAAATCGTTGCCTTGTGCATGCAAGTTAGTCATGGCCCGTTTTTTTACACTTTTCAACCCGCCCTTCCAAAACTGTAAGTCGAATTTTTTCGTAAATGATATAAAAAAAAATTAAAACATATCAAAATTTTACCTCTGTGCGAACAAGGTATTCTGGGCCCTATTTTTTATACTTTCATCGTTATAAAGGGCGATATAAATACAGCGCCGTCTCTGCCAGAACATGTATTTCTTATTGTACTAAAACTAAATTATGCATATACACAAATTTAGCTTATTGTCTAATAAGTTAGTCAAATTGTTCCACAGCTCACCTACTAATAAATGCAGCACTAATGCATGCCAACTATGTATTTCACAAAATAAATACGTATCAAAGCAAACGATGCGTGCATGCAAATTATGTTTTTAGCAGGGACCGCCAATAACGATTATCGCTATCGTTTAATCATCTAATATTTAATCATTTAATAACAGTTACTTCTTGATCGATATTTTTTCGATCAAAAATAAAGGTTATTTCTTGTTCGTTATTTTTTTCAATCAGATATAAAAGTTATTTGTTGGTCATTATTTTTTCAATCAGAACTAAAAGTTTTTTCGTGGTCGTAATTTTTTCAATCAGAAATAAAAGTTAATTCGTGGTCGTTATTTTTTTTAATCAGAAATAAAAGTTATTTCTTGGTCATCATATTCTTATCAGAAATAACATTTATTTTTTGACCGTTATTTTTTCAATCAGAAATAAAAGTTATTTCTTGGTCGTTTTTTTCGATCAGAAATAAAAGTTATTTTTTTACCGTTATTTTTTTCGATTAGAAATAAAAGTTATTTTTGATCGATTTTTTTATTTTTAATTATTTTTGACTGAAATAATTTCTATCAAAAAACTAAAATATCCAACTAACAAATTTGCTTAAATTTTATATTATGAGAGTGCTGAGAACTAATCTTAATTTGAATATTAAAAGAAGTGGCAACAAAAATGATGAATGACATTTAAATTTGGAATATGATGACAAAAGTTGAAAAATTAGAACGAAAGTCAAATTTGTTTCTAGTTCAATAATATAAAAAAAAAATTATAAAAAGTTTTACTTTTTAAGGAAAAAATCTGTAACATAACGTTTGTATACAAAAAACTAAAAAGATTTCAGGGTGCGGAAAAATTCGTTCGCAATTGATTAAAATACGATCTTATCGTTCGTTTTTTGCTGTGTGAGAATTTTTCAAACGAAAAATTTAAAAGCAGACGAACGTTCGCAATCGAAAAAGGAAGGCTCTGCTTGCGTTGTTTTTTTTATCACTGATAAATTTGTGAGCTTTGTATTTTTTCGAACGAATTTTTCACACAACAACAAAACGCAACAAACGTTCAATTGGAATTGTTCATTCAAAATGAGCGTATGAAGAAAAAATTCACGAAAGTTCGTTTGTACGTGGAGTTGTTAGGCAAAATATAAGTTTGTTGTTGCATTTTTGTACACTTGCTGACATGAAAAGATGAAACCAAAATACAGATGTGGACTGTACATATGCATTTGAGGAAAAATAATGTTTTAATAAGGTAAATAAACTTGATATGCCCAATCAAATTAAAAAAGATGGTTTGTTATGATTGTTGTTATATGATTAGATTGTATGATGACTTCTTGATGATCTTGATGATGAAGCATCGTATTTTGATATTCCCTAGTACACATCCCATGAAATATTTTTCGCATAAGAGACATTTGGAAATGTTACTTATTTTGTCATAGATGACCAGAGATTTTTTGTCTATTTTTGATACTCTACCCATCACTGAAAATCAGGAAGTGAAGAACGTTTTAATACGTATGTTTTCAATAACACTGGTCTGCAAAAGTATAAAGGCACTATTACAATAACTGGGGCGCCGCGATTAGAAAGTGTTGTTCTTTTCATAACAAAAAAAAATGTTTGTTCGATCGAAAAATCGATACCTCAACTAGTTATCTATGTTTAACATTTTGTTGCTTGGTACAAGATCTGTTCAATAAAATATCTATATCGTTACCATTATTTCATAGATTTAAAAGATTGATCTATTGATTGAAATCGATATTGATTGATTGAAAGATTAAATGATAATCAAATTAAAGAATTGACAACTCGAAAACTAATCGATGCATCGATTTTTCTTTCGGCCATTCCTATTTTTATTAAAAGTACTTCACGAATCCATGACACTGAGCAGCACCAGCAGCGCAGTTAAAATCGGGAAGAACCTCTCCCCACCATTTGTTACCAAAAGAGGTTTCAGACAAGGTGATTCCTTATCGTACGACTTTTTCAACCTAATGATGGAAAAGATCATCCGAGCTGTTAATCTGAGACGTAGTGGCACAATATTCTACAAGAATGTTATGCTGCTTGCGTATGCTGATGAAAAGGAGTCAAGTCGAATGGGTCTGGCAGTGAATGCAGATAAGACGAAATACTTGGTGTCAAAAAACAAACAGTTCCAGTGTCTTGGAACCCACGTTACAGTTGGCAATACCTCTTTTGAGATTTTGAAGGACTTCGTTTATCTGGGATCCAGCATAAACTCAACCAACGACATCAGCATTGAGATCAAACGAAGAATAACCCTTGCCAACAGGTGTTACTTTGGGCTCAGTAGGCAATTGAGAAGCAGAGCCCTCTCTTGACGAACGAAAATCACGCTCTATAAATCGCTCATCATGCCCGTCCTACTTTATGCATCACAAACCTGCATGCTGAGCAGTTCAGATGAAAAGATTTTAATAGCATTCAAGAGAAAGATTCTTCGTAAGATCTACGGACCAATCTGCGTCAATTGCGATTACCGAATACGGTGTAATGATGAACTGTACGACGATGCTCCAGTGAAGAAAACATTCGATTCGGTACCCAGCGGCAGTCAACGCAGAAGAAATTTTTCTATTAAAAAGAGGACATAGTCCCGAAAATTGTATTTAGTATTATGACCGCTTAATAAGCGGTTTTTTTTCAATCGCCATATAAGTTAAATTAAAGGGTAATATGTCATAACTTTGTCTTTGGTCATTGTTAAAATCTCTAGATTCTGTGTGTTTATAGTGCTATATGCGTAGAACACAGCAACATCAATAACTTAGATCTGTCGTAAGTCGAATTAAGCTATTATTCCTTATCGACACAGAAATAATGACAAAATTATGCGCCCTTTGACGGAATGGTGATAACATCTACAAGGTCAAATCAATTTTTTTTTGTTCTTTTTATGATAAAATAATTTGTCCTTGTACGGAAGAATGTTAATTCAACAGCAACGCAAACAGCGCTCGATGCTACGCATCCGCAACAATTTTTTCGCTATAATGCAAAAATAAAAACGTGTACAAGAAACAATACATACCGAACTCGATGACGCATACACAACTGAAAAGAATCCTCCCTCGACGATTTGGATGCTGATAGTCGGAACACAACTTATTTTAGGAAACAAACGTTCCTGAATTTTTCTGTGAACGATTAATTTTTATGAAAAATTAAAAACGAACGTTCGTTGCTTATTATTTTTTTGTGAAAAATTCGATCGAAAAAATTTAAAACTGACAAATTTTTCATAGATAAAAAATACGACGCCAGCAGAGAGTTCCAAATTCGTTCATGATAATTTGCGAGAACAATTTTATATTAGGAGAACGATAATTGAGAACAATCGTATTTCAAACGTTCTCCGCACCCTGAAAGATTTTTCAACAAAATAATTATGAATATGCAACAGTTTTCCTTTACAAAAAAAAAAAACGGTGCTTGGTTTGTTTGACTTTTGTTTGGCTTTTTCCTTGTTTTATTTCGTTTGTTTCCCTATAAGACAATCAGATTCATTTGCTTTGTTTCGTTGCAACTGCTGCATTGTAATTTCGCTAATAGAGATTATGTTATGAGAGTTACGTTAAGTTGAGTTGAGAAAAGAAGAGAAAAGTCAGGAGTCTAATCGTAAAAATCCATAAAAAAATAACTTGTATTTCTGATCGAAAAAAATAACGGCCAAAAAATTTCTTTTATTTTTGATCGAAAAATAACGGACAAATAATAACTCTTATTTCTGATCGAAAAAATAATGACTAAGAAATAGCTTTAATTCCTGATAGAAAAAAATAATGACCAAGAAATAATTTTTTTCTGATTGAAAAAATAACGACCAAGAAATAAGTTTTATTTCTGATCGAAAAAAATCGATAAAAAATAATTGGTTTGAGATGATTTTTATCTTTAAAATCATAAAAAAAATCATTTAAAAAAAATAGAGTCTAGCTCCCTTGCGTCACATTGCTATACATAAAAGAACTACACAAAAACTTTTTAGACATGATCTTTTGATCTAAAATTTAAAAAATAGTATTTATATTCGGTCCCTGGTATTTTGCCCTATTAGCCTATGTAAGAAAATTTTTATTGTTGTAAGAATCTCTCTCTCTCTCGCTCTCTCTTAAATAGAGATAAAATTGATGTCATTTACAAATTTGTTATAAAACGATTTAAGAATGCATAAATTTTAGGAAGGTGGTTTTTTTAAACAAATTATATCAGCAAATTTTAGAGCTTAGACTTTTAAACATAGAAATAAAAGATAAGGAAGTGGTGTTATACTCACACACACTATCCGTGTGTAGAAGGAATTTTCGTCGCTGAGGAAGCGAGATAGAGCGTCGTTTTTTGACATAAGCCCTTGCCGAACAAAAAAAAAATTGTTGCCCGCCATTTTTGAGGAAGAGCATCTGTCAAAACACAAGTTCTGCTTCATGAGCGCATTCATTATTTAGGGTGGCAAGGGCCTTAATTTTTTTTCATATTGGGATAAGCTTTAATAGTTATTTATTTGTTTACAATTTCTTTGAAAACTTGACATGAAATTAAAGTGGATTAGCGCCCTAAGGTTACAAGCCATAAATAGGTACTTTTATATAAAAAAAACTAATTAAAAGCCGACAGTTCGGAAAAAACTACACAAAACTATTTATTTAAAAAGAGTTTAATTTGGTATGTATTTTAGTTTTTTAATTTTTGTGTTATTTTAATATCAATAAAATAGTTTATAAAAAATAGTTTTTTGAAATTAATTATTAAAAAATCATTACAAGTAACTTTTGTCGTTTCAGTCTTATTCTGAGTTCATGTCTTTTACTTTATTTTAGCAATGCTTTTCTCTGTAAAAAAATTGGTAACGCATAACATACATCTAAAAAATAAAAAATAATATACGCTTTTCGTTACTACATAATTAAATGCGGCCCTGTTTGAATGTTTTTGTGTTTGTGTCAACTTCACTGTGTTTGTAAAATACTTTATTTCACTTCAACAACACCGCTTCCTTATATTTTACTTCTATGCTTTTAAATAAGAGTTTGTTGTTCGTAATCATGGTATAACTAGAGAAGGTATGTGCATTTCAGAGAGACAGACTGCCGAAACTGTCAAAACAAAGTTGATATCTCATAGAAAATCTGAAATCGATGAGAAAGTTGTTGTGAACTGTTGTGTAGCGATACCTTAGTGAGCGATATTTTTCTCTGAATGTAACAACTCTAAACGTTAAAACAGTTCAAAGTTATTTAATTTAATTGCAAAGGTTTCTCAAGGAATTTTAACACAACGGTCAGTTACCAATTTTTGGATCCGCTGAATGCGGCCATTGATTTCCTTTTGTTCTCATTTGCAAAAATCTGACTTTGACAATTATGGATATGAGAAAGAGAACGCAGTCCGAAATGCATCTACCTTCTCTAGTTCTCCCATGTTCGTAATGAAAATTTCTCATATGAAAATATTTCCTTGCGCCGCGGCCGGAAATATTTCTTTGCACGCCGGAAATATTTTGATAGCTTTTAGCAATTTGTTTTATCAGTGTAAGGCTGTGCAAGCTGTAAGCTTTTTGTTGTTGTTTGAACCATGAATTGTGATATCTGGTTTAAATGACCAAAGAATTTTTTTTTAATCAAGTCATTTCATAGTCTTGCTGAAATTCATTAAAAATTGTGTTTATATAGCTTAGATAACATTTTTCCGTTTCAAAATAGACAGCAGGATATCTATAAAAAAAGCATGACCTTTAATGCCAATCTACCACCAAACAATATAAAATTTTAAAAATATGAGCATTATATAACATATAACACTTAACGGCTGTGTGTGTGTGAACAAATATGCTGAGCGGACGGTACAGTGCGCTGCTTATAAAAGGAAGAAACCCCAAATATATAAAATAAACTAAAGCGATTTTAAACTTTATCATAAATATTCGCACAATAACGAAAAGTAACATACGGAAACAACAACAACTAAAAACAACAGATTCACGGTATGTCACCCTCTGCATAATACTCGTAGTTTTATTTATACACATAACACTCCGCAACAAGGTACACAAAATGAATCGAATCCTGATCGGTGAAGTCAATTGTAACGTATCGAATTGTATGGATTCAAGATTGATTTATTTACCGTATTTATGGCTCTACACTACCAAACACACACTCGGATACCTAATCTACAAACATTAGATAATCCTTTCTTATCCCCGATTTTTGGTTTTGTTAACCCTTTTTTCTATGTAAAACGGCACACACATAATGTTAAGGTATACGGTATTAAATTTCATAAGAATTAAAACCTAGGCCTCATTTGGTTGATCAGTTTTTCGATTTCGATGATTACAAAAATAAGACAAAACTAAAAATTTTGGTACTGTGAAACAAATGTCGCACAGTACACGGTTAGAAATCTTGTACTAAAATTTAAGCTTTTCTATACTACATATAAGTCAACACCAGCTTTGTTTTTAAATCAACACCTTATCAATTTGTAGTTCAGAAAACGTAAATTTTATTTGAGGTTAATAACTTTTATTTCAGAAAGCGTAAGTTGTATTTCAGAATTGTGAAATGTAGTTCAAAATCCGTAAATTTTATTTCAGAAAAGTAAATTGTAGTTCAGAATAGTAAGTTGAAATTCAGAATTCGTTAATTGTATTTCAGAATAGTAAAGTGTAGATCAAAATAATAAATTGTATTTCAGAAAAGTAAATTGTAGTTCAGAATAGTATGTTGAAATTCAGAACTCGTAAATTGTATTTCAGATTAATTAAATGTAGTTCAGAATAGTAATTTGAAATTTAGAAAGCGTAAGTTGTATATCAGAATTGTAAAATGTTGTTCATGTAATACATATCATTAAGTCATACTTATACAGTCATACATACATAACGTATAAGTTGGTAACTCTAATTACCAACTTTTAAAGGGACAGTGTTCTTGAGAGGTATATATTTATAATCACGATTAAGAAATATGCAACTATTGTATCGCCATGAAAATTTTAAAAAGCTAGCAATTGAAAACAACATAATCCGTTTACAGGATTTAAAACCTCACATATATTATGTAAAATATTACTACATAGATATATATTACTCGTATATATTGTAGCTCTTATTAAAATTAATCGAGATATGATTAATTGAAGCGTATCGGCGAATAACGTTGTAAGCGAAAAAGTTTTAATTGTACACCAGAGCAAAAATAAACTTTTTAAAATGTGTGTCCTTCCAAGGGCTGAAATGGCCAGTTTATTTTATATTTTATTTTAAAAAGGTGAGTAATTGGTAGAGCTGCAAAAGATTGCAATCATTTCACGTTTCAAATAATTGGGTTTTTTTGTTAAGCAGGCGAGTATTTTAAAACGTAATTTTCGAAAAAACAAGTTTGAAAGTGTTAAATACTAATAATATTACACATTCTGAACTACATTTCATATTGTAATAGAAAAACATATTACAGATTATGAACTACAATTCATATTTCTGAAATACAATTGATGATTTCCGAACTAAATTTTACAATTCTGAAATACAACTTACGATTTCTGAATTTCAACTTACTATTCTGAACTACATTTAACTAATCTGAAATACAAGTAACGAATTCTGAATTTCAACTTACTATTATGAACTACAATATACTTTTCTGAAATACAATTTATTATTCTGAACTTCAATTTACTATTCTGAAATACAATTAACGAATTCCGAATTTCAACTTACTATTCTGAACTACAATTTACTTTTCTGAAATAAAATTTACGGATTCTGAACTACATTTCACAAATCTGAACCACAATTCATATTTCTGAAATAAAATTTTTGTTTTCTGAACTACAACTTGAAAAGGTGTAGTATTTACAAAATACTACAACTTGAAAAGGTGTAGTATTTACAAAATACTACAAAATTTTTATACAGCTTTGGTTTAAAATTTAGTACAAGCTTGGATTAATATATTACAAAAAAAGTATAGCAGTGAGGGGACTGCCGACCGAAGCGAAAACCTATTTATAAAATATTAGTATTCCCTGGAAGACGTTGTCCTGCCACGGACCGCCTTACCGCTATATAAGAATTTTCATGCTAATAGGGGGTTTCGGACTATCCTACATGTAGGATGGATCTGACAGGTCGGACGGACATGTAGGATGTGCGAAAGCTCAAACTGCAGCAAACTACATGTAGGATGAAAATCAGAAAGTTCTAAAAGTTCTTAAAGTTCCGCTATGATTGTTCTCTGTGCGTCCTTGTTTGTAGATTTCCTTGGTAATTGTTGTTGGCGCAGTTAGCTGGAAATTTTTTGTAGATGTTGTAAATTCTAATTGTGTAGCTACAGACGGCATATGAAATTAGAATTATTTTTGTTAAGAGCTTATAGCAATTTATTAAATTTTTTATATATAACTGAAACTATTTCTTTTAAGCAAAAGTGTTACCATATCCAAAATACATATAATTAATGTAATTTATTTGAATTATTTCATTATTGAATAAATATAAAAATTTAAAGCTTATTTATATCTATTTATATCATAACACCAACACAATATACATGTTCAACATATCTATATTGCGTAGTTTATTAAAAAGTGAATATTCTATAATTAAGAAATATCTACAGCATATAAATTATATTTAATTCGTATAAGAAATTGATGCTAAACAGTTTAAAAATAGAATGTTTAGGATAAGCAGACTTTAGTTATCTATTGTAATTACTAATTGTTATTACATAAATATATATAAATGCTCTTTCAATTTCCTCAATGAGCTAAATTGCTCTTAAATATGAACTATACATATGTATATATATATATACATTAGGGCTGGTCGATTTATTTTTCGACAATTTCCCTATGATTTCCGTATTCTATTGGTTATTCCATGAAAATTTGCCAAAGGAACCATACCTCTATCGTTAAAATCGAGTCCCCTACTTTTTGTTGGTAGATTTTTTTCCAAATTGACGTTCGTATGAAATATTACCTACACGTTCACATCCATAACTCAAAAACTATCGATCGGGTTTAATCGCCAGTAAGCGCGTTGGAAAGGTGAGCTCATTTTGATCAATTTACAAAAAAAAAATCTCCAACATTGGTCCAACGGTTCAAAAGTTACGGGGATTTTTGTCCAAATTTTGGAGCATTTTTCCATTTTTTTCATGATTTTGTCCAAGAATATTACTTTCATGGCCATTTTTTTGGCTCAATTTTTTTGACTTACGAAGCTTACGAACCTTACGTTACGACTGGACTGATTTGAGCTTTACATTATTGGCATATTTTTTCACAGGGTGCACAAGACTTTTAGAAAAAATAATGTTTTTTTTTCACATTTTGTCTTTTACTACACTCAAATTGAATATTTTTTTTTTGATAATAGGTTGATAGATACTTTATTATCTCTTAATTTGAATTTTTGTAGAAAAAAAAATAAAAAAAGGAAAAAAATCAAAAAGTTGGTTTTATGTGTTATTTTGTTTTAGCAATATCGCATGAATTAATCAACCGAATTCGATAAATTTAGGCTTAAACTCTTCGTTTTGAATTGTAAATTGAATTAAATAATGGATTGAGCCAAAAAATGGCCATGAAAGTAATATTCTTGGACAAAATCATGAAAGAAATGGAAACATGGTCCAAAATTTGAACAAAAATGCCCGTAACTTTTGAACTTTTTACCAACAAAAAGTAGGGGACTCGATTTTAACGATAGAGGTATGGTTCCTTCGGCAAATTTTCATGGAATAACCCATAGAATAAGGAAATCATAGGGAAATTGGTGAATTTTTTCACTCCTTACAAATCGACCCGCCCTAATATACATACATTATACAGATATATATCTATATATATATATATATATATATATATATATATATGTATTTCCGATATATATATATAAAAGTATTTCCGATAAGGTAACACTTTTACTAAAAACAAATAGATATATAAATACATATGAATATAAATTCATATGTATAAACTGTTTTCTAAAATAGTTCGGTGTCATATGCTGACTGTAGCTACAAATAAACATCTACAAACAATTAAAGCTTACTGTACGACAATAACAACCAAGCAAATCTACAACAACAACGCAAAGAGAATGACAAGATCCCAGCAGTTGCGCAGCGTAAGAGGGGATGAACCGAATTGGCGGCGGAAAATATACAGCACTTTACTTGATATTTTTTCTGTTTGCCTGCAAGCAAGATCTCAATTGGAGGGAGGCATTAAGAGAAACTTCAGAGCTAACTGCTGAAATAAAATGAAATTTAAATTTTTCATATTTGTATTTTGTTTGACTGTCGTGAAGTCTCTTCTAATGCCTCCGCTTTAGATCTTGCTAGCAGGCAAACAGAAAAAATAGCAAGCAAAGTGCTATTTATTTTTCGCCGCCAATTCGGTTCATTCCCTTAACGCTGCGCAACCGCTGTGATCATGTCATTCTCTCTGCGGTTTTGTTGTAGATTTGCTGTTGTTGAATAACTACAGTCTGTTTATCACAAGCGTTCTATTTCATACCGCCTAATGTTGGAAATCAAAAACTCAAACAAACGACAAGTAAGACATGAGAAGCAACACTTTTTTTTACGAAATTCTATTACTTCTCGTGTCTTGCTTGTCGTTGGTTTGCGTTTTCAATTTACAACAGTGTCGGGCACATTTTAATTTCCCAAACCCGCGTGTTTGGAAACAAAATGCTGCTTGAGCGACGTCAACACATGTACACTTCGTGTGGCTTTTAATCGTGTGCGTTTGGTTGTTGCTTTGTTTTGATTTTTGCTAAGCAAATCAAGTCAGTTGATGTTGAGCACTTTTTGTAGCTAAGTCTGGCTGCGAAATTTTACAAATGGACAGATAAAAATGATGCCTGAATAATAGGAAAATGATTTGTATTTGTAACGTGCTGTCAAAAACGCAATTTACGCAAGAAAAGTTGAAACATTTTCAACTTCTCTAGCGTAAATTGCGTTTTTTGTTGAAACATTTTCAACTTCTCTAGCGTAAATTGCGTTTTCTCAACTTAACGTTCACAAGCATTAAACTCGCTCCCATTAGATATTCACAAGTTGCTCTTCGTTTTTCTCTGCTTCACATACAAGCAAAGAATATGATAATATGTGTTTTCCCATCACTGATTTACAACACATGGCGGTTAAACTGTCTACGTACATTTATTATATTAAATTATATATAATTTATATACTATATCTATTTCTTATATATTCTTATTTTAATACACAACACAATCTTTATATAGCGTGCATGTATATTGTATTATTATATAAAAAGATTTAAATAAGATTTAAATTTTTAAATTAATTCAATAATGAAATAATTTAAATAAATGATATGAATTATATGTATATATTTTTATTATGGTAGTACATTTAGTTAAAAGAAATAGTTTCAGCCATTTATACAAAATTTCAGAAATTGATGTAAACTCTTATCTAAAATAAATCAGTTGTCATATGCCGACTGTAGTTAAAAAAGGCAACAAAAAATTCCAGCTAACTGTACAACAACAATTACATAGCAAATCAACATCAAGAACGCAGTGAGAATGGAAAGGTTCACAGCGTTTGCGCAACGTTAGAGGGGATGAACGAATCGGCGTCAGAAAATAAACCGCATTTTGCTATGTTTTCTGTTTGCCTGGTAGCAAGATCTTGCTACATTTGCTGAGCGCCTGGTAGTCAAGATCCAAGAGCGTCATTTAAAAACCTACTCGCTGTCTGTATTGATGACGAGAATTACTCGCAAAATGACGATGACGCAAACCAAAGATTTACCCTCTACCAAAATTGTTCAACGCGTATAAAGAAGTTTTCACTTCAAAAAAAAAAAAAAAATAACAAACACCGCTAGATTCGATCACACGGCATTCAGTTCGTAAACTATCCTGCAGGAAAATAAACTAATATAAAACTATTTTTTTCAATTACAACTAGTTGAAACTATAAATTTTCCTCTTGTCAACAACTGATTTTATTAATATGTGGTTGTCATTGGATTAATTCAATTGTCGTACTGTGCATGTCTTTTCAACTTATTTAATAGTAATTTATTTTCAACTATTGGGGGTTGGAATTAATTTTAAAGGTTTTTTTTCGGTTTTTGAGCATTTATTTAGAAACAACGGTACAATGTATATTATTCAAAGTATTGTCCATCGTTAGGTACAACATTTTCCCATCTTTCTGGCAGCATATGGATCAGAGACCTGCAACGAGTAGTTATAAATTGAGTTGACTCGAGTATATACGTATTAATTTGCCTTCTACTTCATATTCGGACTCATTCCAACATGTTGTTATACGTATAACACGCAGCTTAATTGTAATGCTTCATAAGCCATACTCCAACGGCTAGTCGTACGTAGTCGATAACAATTTGCGTACAACATGTTAATGGCCTTCAAACGAATTATCGTGACTTTTGTAGGGTTGCCAGCTTTGGCGTATGTTAAGAATTTTAGTTTGAATCGTATTATTGAATTATTCTGATGTTATTGATTGTGTCGTAGCACTATACATAACGGTACAATATGAAGAGCAACGGGTTTGTTTTATATAATTTTTTGGAGTTAAGTGCGCCATTATTCTTTCGATTGCTGACTGCATCAAAGCGTATTAAGTAAGTTTAAAATATGTTGTCAACACCTGAAAATATAAAATACCCTAGGAAAATGAAAATCAAATAAAAAATCAAATCAGGCTTGGCTTAGCATAAAAAAATATTCATGAAAATATTAGTTCGGAAATTATTATCGATTCATACGCATGTTCATTTCTTTTAAACATATGTAATTCGGTTTTCTCGGTTCGATATAATTTGTTGTATGAATTTATTATTTTTAAATAAATATTCAAACGCTAATTTATATAGCGTGTTTTTAGTTTAGCGTGTTTTTAAATAATTATATAAAATTTAAGAAAATGAACATTTTTGTATGCATAACCTTAACAATAGTAGTTTACCACTTATTGATGATTTTAATGACTGAATTAAAATTTTTTATTTTAGCTTTTATTTTATGCTTATGATTTTCATGATTTTGAAGTGTGTGAATGTAATTTTTTTAGTTAGTTTAAATAAACAAACCTCATTAAATTGATATGTCTTCTTATTATTTCTTTCGAAGAAGCTTTTTTTATATACAAGGTGTGTTGTCTTCGTTTTGCACCATGGCATATATCGCATAGAAAAGTTCCATAAAGAAATGTTTACAGCAACTTAAGGGGACAGTACACACCTGAATTTTAAAAAAATCAAATTTTTTATGATTGATTTTTGTTCAAAAGACCCTAAAGAATCTATTTTTAATGATATAAAATTAGAAATTAATTTCTATGTTATATGGTGAAGGTTTTAAACGCAGAGCGCGTCAAGGCCGTATAGTCGGTGTCAAAAACTTGAAATCGCTTTTTCTAGAAATCACATTTTTTTTAATTGGCGGGCGTGATAAAAACAAATATACTACACTGATTGTCTATAGTCATAAGTCTAAAGATTTAACTACGGATAGAAAGATCGGTAAAGTATTTTTGGTTTTCAAGGGATTTTTTGGTCCAAAAAATCGGCTAATTTCGAAAAAACGCCGCCATTTTGTCAATTTTGCAAAAAAAATTCATTTAGTTCAATGTATAGCGGCTTTGATGCTAATTAAAACCCTGTTCTTATTTTTTTTTCAGACTTTTTTGATGGAAAAAACCCGAAATTTTTCTTTTGTATACTATGAAAATAAGTATGCAAAGTTTCAAAAAGATATCTTGTTCTTTCTTAAAAATATTTGCATTTTAAAAATTTCATTTTTGATTAATCCAGGTGTGTAATATTCCCTTATATAAAGGCAAGCGAATTATATTTATTTCATTAAAAAAATTCGGTGGTAACTCTTCTACTCTTCTAACAGCGGCAGAAACAGAGGGTTAGTTTGAAACAGCCACAGCGTTTTCATACAAAATACGCTAGTAATAACCTATGGGACTGCTAGTTGAGCTATGGGACTTCTGTTTGAGCTATGAGTATTTGGTATGATTGATAACAAGGTTTGATGTTGAAGTCAGTATTAGGTTGAACTATGAAGTTCGATTGATGGATCAAACAATGAACGATGTGTTACTCTCTGAAGCAAAAGTGCTTCCAGTCGTAGTGGTGGTTGTTGTTTGATGTGCACGTATAACTATTCGATTTTGCATGAATCACTATAAGTCGCAAAAACATGACTCGTTGCAGGTCTCTGATATGGATTCCGCGTCGGAAGAACGATTCGTCTTTTGAGGCAATCAACGAATCGACCCATTTTTTGGTATCCTCGTAAGAAGTGAAGCGCTGCTCAGCCAAGCCATGCGTCATCGATCTGAATAGGTGGTAGTCGGAAAGGGCTATGTCTGGGCTATAAGGCGGGTGGGGTAGCACATCCCAATTCAGCGCCTCCAACGTTTCCTTGACGGTTCTTGCAACATGTGGCCGTGCGTTGTCATGTTGAAAAACCACTTTGTCGTGTCTTTTGGCATATTCCGGCCGTTTAACCTTTAATGCTCGGCTCAATTGCATCAATTGTTGTTGGTAGCGTTCCCCAGTGATGGTTTCGTTAGGTTTTAGCAGCTCATAGTACACGACACCCTTCTGATCCCACCAAATACACAGCATAAGCTTGGCGCCATGAATATTCGGCTTGGCCCTCGATGTTGATGCATGGCCGGGTGGTCCCCACGATTTTTTTCGCTTAGGATTATCGTAATGGATCCACTTTTCATCGCCAGTGACAATACGATGCAAAAAACTCTTCCTTTTATGCCGTTGAAGCAGTTGTTTGCACATGCAAAATCGCCGTTCAGCGTCTCTCGGCTTCAACTGGTACGGCACCTAATTTCCTTGCTTTTGAATCATTCCCATGGCCTTCAAGCGTTTGCCGACCGTTGATAAGTCGACTCCCAATGATTCTGACAATTCTTGAAGGGTTTGACACGGGTCTTCATCGAGCAAAGCCTCCAATTCCTCATCTTCAAACTTTTTCGGCTGGCCCGGACGCTCTTTGTCTTCCGTATCAAAATCACCACTTTTAAACCGACGGAACCAGTATTCACAAGTAGAAATCGATGGAGCATAGTTCCCGTAAGCCTCAGTAAGCGTGCGTTGTGCTTCAACCGCTTTTTTCTTCAAATGGAAGCACAAAAGTAAACCTTCCCGCAAATTGCGTTTTTTTGGAACGAAAGTCGACATGTTCACAGAGAAAAAAATATATGTTGTTTACACTTCAGTGGAATGACACATACTGAAAAATGAAGCTTAGACAATGTGCTTTGAAATGAATATAGTCACAGGTGTGCCCGATAAGATCTATTGATAGTTACGCCATCTCTTAGAAAACCTTTAAAACTAATTCCAACCCCCAATACTTTAAAAGGTTCAACTACCTTAGTAGTACACTTAGTTAACTAGTTAGAAGGTACTTCATTTTCAAATACGTTGAAAGTGGTTTAAAGCCAACTAATTTAAAAATGGTTAATTTTATATTACTTGACTACTTTAAAAAAATGCATATTGTGGATTTATTTATATGTATACGTAACTTGCTTTTTTATTTCATCTGTGCATAAGTTTTCTTCAAAACAAATGCAAAAAATGTATTTTCAAATTTAGAGCTGCTTTCTTTAAAGACTCTTGACGCGTGAAAATGACGATTTTTGTCAGCCTGGAAGGCCTTCTGAACAATAACTTCTGGGTTTGTTTCTTCCATAGAACAGAAGGCATCTAGTAAAAGGAAAAAAGAAGGAAAAATTTATAAATTTTTGTAAAGAAATAAAATAATTTTATTATAAATGCTTACCTTTTAAAGCTGGATAAAAGTTTGTGAAGACCTTAAGCCTCTTTTTACCGTGGGTCCATCGATGTTATAATTGACAATTATTTATTCATTTAAAACTGAAATAAGTTTTGTTTCCTTCGGTTACAGAAATCATCAGAGACTTCACTGCTTAAATATATGGAAAAATACAATTTATAAAACTTATTTTTTTAAGGCCGTTATTTTTAGAAATTTTATTTTTACAAACATTCTGCGTAAGGGTACATTAACTTTGTCACTCCGTTTGTAACGCCGATCAGGAGGCGTGGCAGGTATATACACATAGTCCGTAAAGTCTGCGTTCACCTGATTAACCCTATATATCCAAAATATATATCCCAAAAAAGTTTACAATATATCCCAAAAAAGTTTAAATACATCTACAGGTTATATTTGCTGAAGGATTTGATTGAAAATGTATTTTTCCGTTTCTTATGATATTCAATACATCTTTAGTACAAAGTATTGACTCTTCTGTGACATTTGACAGCTGCAGTTACTTGTGATCAGCAAAGAAGTGATCTCGTGTTAATGTAAATGTTATATAATATAGTTTTACTTGCAACCCCCCGCGGCTCTGCTCGCGATATAGAAACAATTTCTTGTTTTTATTTTTGTTGTAACAGCGAGTATCGTAAATGATAGCTTTAATTGCTTTTGAACAATTTCAGATATTGTTGCGATTCCATTCTCATTAAAAAAATAGTGAAATGAAAGCTGCAACAACCAAAACTATAAGAAAGTTACACGAAGGAAATGCCATAAGAATAGCCCACACTCACAAAAATAATTTGTTGGCTTTAGGTTACAGTAAATACATTTTAACTGGGGTACTCACAAAGTAATTGTTTCAATTAAAACTCTGCTTACTTAACTGTTATTAAATAAGCATAATCGACTTTCGGTTGACGTAAATGCTTATTTTATTATTGTAACTACATGCCAAAATAATAATTCGGTTAAAATTCAGTACTTATGCCTTAGTTGCAAGAACTGAATGTAATTTGTCATTTCAACTTACTTTCCGTCTAAGCAATCTCAGTTTATCCAAAACAACTGCCCAGTACAATTACAGATTTACGAATAAAAGGAGTAGTTGAAACATCCGCATTATTTATTCTGTCAATAGAATTGTTCTTACGTTGCCACTGAATTTCAACGATGTTTCAATATTTAGTTGCACTGCCACCAAAGTCAATTGCAACAGACGAATAGTCAATAAAAATAACTTACATGTAGTCACCTTAACCACAAAGTCGCTTTTTTAACGCTCGCTGTGTTGCTCGTTCCTCATTTGTTCAATATTCGGTCGATTTCTAGTCGATTTTCTCGCTGCAAGTTGTTTGAGTGTTTTAAAGTAAAGAAATTAATTAAAAAATATATTTTATCGAATATTTAATTAATATAACTTGTGCAGCTTATACTAATTAAATTCATTTCTTCGTAAAGAACTGCAAATGTGCAATAAGAAAAACAAAGCAATCCTTATTTCTGTCGTTTGTTTTTTACGCTCGCTATGTTGCTCGTCGCGCCTTTTACCTTGATTTGGTCGGTATTCTCGCTGCAAGTGGTTGGTTAAGTGTTTTAAGTGAAGAATTAAATTAAAAAAATATGTTTTTATTCAATATTTAATAAATTTTACTTGTGCAGCTTATATAAATCTAATTTATTTCTTCTTTAAAATATGCAAATTTGCAAAATTAGAATCAACAAAGCATGCTTATTTTCATCGTTTGTTTTTCACACTCGCTAGGTTCATATAACCGAGTTCTGGTTAGCGCGATAAACAGTTCGTTGTGCACAACCGAATGGCTCAAAAAATTGTCTGCAGTTCGGTTCTCGCAACGAAATAATGCAATTAGCTCAATCGGGTAATTGGCAATTGTGGCAATTGCATTTACAAAATTGCCTACAATCGACAAAGATAGTAGGACAATTATTCGGTTGAGGCAATGGGTTTAGTTCTGTGAGTGCACCCTAGATTAAACAATATATATGTTTTGATAAGGAATAGTCACTAAGTCAACTTAAGACAGATCTGAGTTCTTAATGTAGCTGTGTTCCACACATACAGAACTATAAACAAACACAATTTAGCATGATCTTAGCCAAAGTTATGACACAAAAACTAAACAACCTTTCATAGAACTCATATGGCATTAAAATAATTTTTTAACCAAAAACTTAAAACCTTAGCCATGCTTGATTGCCTTGTAAAGGTTCGCATTGAATACTTTTTCGGTACTTGTCTTGGTTCTAGAGTTCTGACTTTCTATTTTTTAAGATAACCCATAATTAATAATATTGTGAGAATTTGTGAAGAAGATTTTAATAAACTTGATATAATAGGCCATAGCACTGGCCTATTATTAATAAAGAATACAACGAATTTCAGAAATTAAATATAAATCCAACTCACACCTAAGTAACTCGTTTCGCATAGATCCTTGAGTTTAAAACGATCGAAAAAAAAGTTTAACGTCTAGAAAATGTTCGCGTTGACTCGGATTCAAAAACTTTCTGCAATTTTCCAGTACATATCAAACTAAAATAATCTTTTTTGTTTGCATATGTCTTTCATCGTATCTGCATTTATATAGTTTTTTAGTAATATTAAATATGAAGCTTGGTTAAGCTTTTCTTTTCTATGAATAAATGATTTTTGTATAATCGCAGGAGATACCTATTCTATATTAGCTTGCTAATAAAAAAAATTAATAGAAGGTAAAATTAATAACATATTAGTTGTATTGTGGGAATTTGTGATCATTTTAATTGCCTAGGGCTAAACTATAACTCGGCCCTATAATTAATGTAGAATACAACGAATATCAATACATGAATGTAGATCCAACTCAAAACTAAGTAACTCGTAGCGTTTAAGTCCTTCGGTTCACAACGATTGGAAAAAAGTTTGAAGACAGGAAAATGTTTGCGTTGACTCGAATTCAAAACCTTTTTAACTTTTCCAGTATATGGAAAAAAACTAAAAACATAATATACTAAAGTACTTGGCATGATTTTTTTTTTCTTTTTAATGTCTTTCATCGTATCTGCATTTCAGTAGGTTTTTTTTATTTAAAAATTAAAGCTTGATATAATTTCTTTGATTATATGATTATTGATTGAATGATTACACTATGCGACAATTCAAGGGTCATGGAATCTAACGAAAAAGCAATCAACACAGATCGATGGTACTGATCTAGACCAACAAAACCTTAAAAGGGTTTTGCAAAGTTAGCTCGCTTTTAAAAGATATAGGCATTGAAAATTTGCCTCTTGCAGAGTTTTTTTTAAAAAGATGAAGTTCACATAAGGGCGTATCGAATTAAAAATTCTTTTTATAATTTCTCATTCTAAGAGGTCTCGAAAGTTCCATAGGGTGGTTACCCAAAAAAAGGATGTCACCCTCTCCCGCAAGGACAAAGTTGTTTTTTGAGAAAAACAGTAAAAATTAACGATCTATAAATGCTTGGATTTTTGTAAGAAAAACTACATATGCCTTAAAGCAAGAGTAAATATAGACTTAAGCTAAAAATATCTCGCCAAAAAAGATCCTACTCTTGATTTTTACTCACAGTGTCCTGTGTAAGGATATTCGAATCTTAAGGTACACTCGAAATAGGACAGAACTTTTGATTGTTATCTGATTGTGCTAATTTTAGTGGTATTTATAAAAGTATTTACGTTTTCCTTATATTTTGGTGTATGTAAAATTTGCACATTTTTTGCCTACTTAAACGCAATTTTTCAACTTTTTGAAAAAAATTAATATAGGGCTTTATATCTTAGGCATCAGAAGTGGTACCGAAATATTTTTCGCTTTTTGAATTCTTCAGATATCTCCTTTAAGGTTATTATTTTATTAAAAAAAAAAACATCTTAAAACAGCTGTTAAATCAATTGAGACTCATCGAATGGCAGGCTCAGAAACTCAAAATTTTAGTTTAACATTTTGGTAAATGAGGTGAGGTGTTTTGACGAAATAATAAATTTCATGCTTCGCAGAAAAGTTTTTTTTAAAAATCGAAACACAAAAAAGAATCGTGGTCTTAACCTGGTGTTTTAACAAAAT
This sequence comes from Dichetophora obliterata, assembly GCA_963920525.1. Lineage (NCBI taxonomy): Eukaryota > Metazoa > Arthropoda > Insecta > Diptera > Sciomyzidae > Dichetophora > Dichetophora obliterata. Next base: position 146,151,366 of record OY986439.1, read on the forward strand.
ACTTTCAAAAAGTGTTTCGTTCAGAAATATTTTAAAAATCCAAATTCACAAAATTATCTTCGGTACCAATTCTGATGCCAAAAATATATAAAACCTTATCTTAATTTTTTTTGGAAAACTTATAAAATTATATTCAAAATATATTTCTCGAAAACAAGAAAATGCATATGCGAAAAATATTCAAATAATTAACTCGCCAAATTTAAAGAAAACGTAAATACTTCAATCAATAACACCAACATTAAGACAATCAGATAACAATCAATAGTTTTGTGCTATTTCGAGTGTACCTTTGGATTCGAGTATCTCTCACACAGGACAATGAGGGTAGAAATCGAGAGTTGCATTTTGTTTGGCGAGATATTCTTAGTTAAAGAGTGTGTTTAATTTTACTTTAAGACATATGTAGTTTTTCTTACAAAAATCAAAGCATTTATAGATCGTTATTTTTTACTATTTATCTCAAAAAACAACTTGGTCCATGTGTAAGAGGAAGACTTCCTTTTTTTTCTCTTTAATTTTTTTTTTTGGTAGATCTTGACCACCATGCAACTTTTGAAACCTCTTGGATGTGAAATTCGAAAAATTGTAATTCGATACGCCTTAATGAGCACTTTAGTTTTAAAAAATACTCTGCAAGAGGCAAACTTTTATTGCCTATATCTTTTAAAAGCGAGCTAGCTTTGCAAATTCCTTTTAGGGTTTTCTTACTATACACTAGTACTATCATCCTGTGTTATCCGCTTTTCTGTTAGAAAAATGTGTTGCATAGTGTTATTTCTTTGAATAAATCTTCTGAAAACGTACATAGATATTAGCCTTGAAGTCGGCTTAAAATTTGAGGGTGCAGTTTTTGAATCATTGTATACACATTTAATAAGACAACCACAACCCAATTGATCATAAAAAGCTTGGGTCCTACAAGATAAATTCTAATTATTTTGCTTATAAGTTTGCTTAATAAGTATGTACACAAATTTCGATCACATTTGAGTAACAGCTTTAGTTGTCATTATTTTCGAATCGTTAGTGTGACAACAGAATAATTTAGTAGATTTAAGGTTTTAATACAGTGTGCAATACTTGCTATAGCAATCTTTCAAATAGGTTTTATCGCCATGATGGTGCCGTACAACCTAGAGCTCCGAGTGGAGATGTTTTGTCCGCATGGACAGCCGCAAGTACTTTTATCAATGCAACCAATTTGCAAGATCGCGATTATATGCCCGATAGAAGACGATAAGGCGAAACCGCTTAACCAAAATTAAATGGATTATATTGTTGCTAAGTTGGGACTATCCTAACGCGATTCAGAATTCCTGACCTCATTTCTGAAACGCAGAAAGCTTACAAACCAGTACGTTGGCGTCACAGCGTACCTCAAAACTCAAAGCTCAATTTCAAAACTTATATACTACTGACACTTCTAATACGTTCACTTACTGCAACGACATCACAATTTAAGCGAATAAATTGGGAATGGAGTATATCGCTGGTGATTGGCAATTATTCACTGACGGTTCAGTTTTCAATTTGAAAGCTGTGCTGTTACACAAAACGAACAAGTAGAGCGATTCCATTAGGTCACCAAGCCAATGGAAAGAAGATGCAAAGGCATTGCTTGCCGGAGTGTGCTGGTACAGTCACAAAATATCGCAATATGATTATGAAGGCGTCGAAGGCGCGGTGGACACTGCATATGGAGGACACACAGAAACAAACATGCCCTTGAACATTCTTTTCAGATAAGGATCTGAACCACCATTAAAAAATTTGGTTTTTAACTTTAAAACGATAAAACCATGTCATTTACATATTTTTATGCTTTAAAAATTTTGTAATGGTGGACATTTTTTGAAATTTTAATTTTAATGTAAGTTTTTCCTAGTGGTGTTGCAAAATTTTTCTATTCCCATTTAAATTTTTCATTACCACTAAATTATAGTTTAGTAGTTTACCATTACATATTAATGGTAATGCATTTACTAATTGTAATGCAATTTTTTTCCATTACCATAACATATAAATGGTAATGCGAATTCGGTTTGCATTACCACTAGGCGCACAATGTTATATTTTTAATACACTAATATAATAATACACTAATGTTAATGATATTTTTAATGCACTAATAATTCAATGCATTATGCTTATCTACGGTAGAGATGAAAATGAGCGTTCGCTTGAAGCCACTGAAATCGGAAAGGTTGCGATTAAAAATTTGTACACTGAACCAAAAACGTACATTATATTAATGAAAAGGTGTATTAATTTCAATGAATTATTCATTGATTTTGGTCCAATGAACTGTGGTCATTGATTTCAATGCATTTTTCATACTTTAATGAATAGTTCATTAAACTTAGTGATTTTCAATGAGTGGTTCCTTGAATATCAATGTACACTTCATTGAATTCAATGAACACGTTCATTAAAAAATGCCAAAATTAATGATTTTTTCATTGAATTTAATGAAAAGTTCATTGAAATCAATGTAACGTTCACTGAATTCAATGTAAGGTTCATTGAATTTAATGTATAGTTCAGTGAACCTTACATTGAATTCAATGAATAGTTCATTGAATTTAATGTATAGTTCATTGAACTTAATGTTTATTTCATTGAATTTAATGTATTAAGTTCATTGAATTTAATTTATTTAGTTTATTGGATTCAATGTACAGTTCATTAAATTTGATGTATTCAGTTCATTGAATTAAATGTATATTTAATTAAATTTAATGTATTTAGTTCATTGGAATGAATGATCTATACATTAAATTCAATGAATTATTTTTTAATCCCTCTCTAAACATTTTTAAAATAAGGAAATAATTACAATTTCAACAATATTTTTTTATTTTAAAGAGTCAATTAATATACAAATTTTCGAAGATTTTGAATAGTTTTTAAATTTATAAAAATATAGGACAATAAACTCCCACACGAGAATGCATGCCGCAGGATATTTCAATTGAAATAATTGAAAAATTTAAAAGCTCATGGATATAGTAGGCTTTAGATATAGAACACGAAAGGCACGACACGCATTAGTTGTAAATACAATAGTAACGTTATATATAGTAATGAATAAAGAAGCTATAAGAGAAAAGGTTCGTTATAATGGCGCCCGAGCAGGGACATGAACCCTGGACCCTTGGGAAAACAACCGTTTGCCCCCTGGCCAAATCGAAAAATGAAAAACTTTGAATGAATAATTAATATGAATTTTGTTGATATATTTGCTTATTGCTTTAAAATTAGTTTAGTTTAAAATAACAAAAAAAAAAAAACACATTCACCTTATTCATGACTGGAATATGTGTATGAAATTTGTAAAACAAAACATTTCAGACAAATTGTTACAAATTTTCATTCTTTGCTACCAAAAAAAAAAAATTTGAATTTAAATAATTTTTTAACCCGCATTCATACACGCAGAGAAAAAACATAATTGCAACAACCATGTTTTGAGAGTATCATAGTTTTGTAGAACCAAAATATTATTGAAACAATCATTATTCTCTTATTGGGTCGAAAATAGAATGATTGTAACAACTTTATTATGAATTTATTTTTGGGATCCAGATTATTATTGAAACAATAAATTTATTTTTTATTTTCATGCACTCCAATTTCCATTGTCTGGGCTAAACAGAAATATTAATTAAATTGAAAAATCATTTGATAAAATTTTCTGCCCGAGCTGGGCAGTTTGAACCAGTAGGCCGCAAAATATGGTCGGAATTGCGAAATATATTTACGGTAAATAGAAATTTGTTTGCTACAATTAAAGTCGAAAATGTCACTTTTCTGCGTGCTGTTTTTAGGATAAAGCTAAGTGAAAGTTTTTCCTGCAAACTGTTCAGACACAATAAATTCTTTCGATTTTTGGTTATATTCTACTTCGTTTGCCAACAATCAAGGAATAGTTCAGAAAAACATTCAAAATTTTAATATGTTTGTCTCTATAATAATATTCACATTTATAATGATTGACAGAACTACAACATTTTTGTTGCAACTAATAGTCGAGGCAATCATAGTATGTTGACGATTTCAATGATGTTATGATATCAACTATTGTTATTTTTGGTACCATTATTAAATGGTACCATTGGTAAATAATGACTTTATTAAGGCAAAAATTTGTGTTTGCAGAAATAATACAATAATTTTAGTAAAAAAATTATTATTGCAGTAATCATGTCTCAACCATGTCTTTTCTCTGCGTGTAGGAACTTTCTAGAAACGAAAACGATGCACGTTGTGCATCAATTTGACAAACAGAATATATAATTCATTGAAATGTTTTTAATATTTAATTTTTTTATGCATAATGAATTTTTATTAATTTTAAAATAAAAAAACTGCAAATCTTAATTCCAGCAAAAATTTAAATAAGCAAAAGATTTAAAGCAAAACATGCATGTTTGTTCTTAATATATAAATCTGAGTAAAACATTTGCATAAATTTGATGCAAACGACGGATGCGGGTTAATTAAATTTTTTATTTGTTTTACTTAAAAAATGTTTTATACATATGTTAGCCGATTTCGCTACGCTTTCTTATATTTCTAACCACTTTAAATAAATCTTGTGATTTTACTTTCATTTTATTACAAAGTCCTGAATTAATTTTTATATTATTTTTTATGTATTAATCTTATGTATTAAAAGATCTACATATCCATGTATATATATTATAAAATTAACTGTTTTTTAATAAATATGTGTAATGTATTCATTTCAAACGTTAAAAAATTTGTTTTTTTATTTAAATGAAAAACCTGTATATAAACTGCGATTCATTATACAGGTTTACTACACAATATCAGTGCTTTAAGCTTTCAAATATAAAACGTCTTTTTAAAATAAAAGCTTATTTTTAAAAATTTTTTAATTTTTACTTTTTCTATATTGATTTTAATTACTTTCTAAATTTGTTAGCATATTTTATTATATGAAATAAGGTGCCATTCGTGACTTGTAATCTTTCAAATAAGCATTTCTTTCCAAAAATGTAAATAAATAAATACATAAAATAAAAAAAAATAAACAAGTTATGTACTGAAGTATCGCATTGCAAAAAGCCCATAGAAGACGTTGACTTGTTTTTTCAAATTTAATTTATTTAAGAACCTATACTTAGACCTTTGAAATGCATTGCGTTTAAAATATTTTAGAAAAGTTGAGTTTTTCAAAAAATATTTAAGATTTCAGCCTATAGCTTTTATGATAAAGCCAACAACATAGATTATATTTATAAAAATAAAAACGAATGATCCATTTCAGCCCTTGAAACCGGGCTTCTTTTAATCAATTGTGTTGATAGTTTTATTAAAATGTTAAAACACAAATGATCGAGAACTGGACCTACCAGATTTATACCTATTACGAACGGCTCATGTTATCTAGAAGTTTTACATGACAATTTTAACTATCTGAGGTTTGACATTGTCTGCAGAGATGTAACGGCCGAACAGAAAAGTCAATTCAATTGAAAAAACTTTTTGTTTCAGTTGGTTGGGATTTGAACTGGAGATCACTCGGCTTCTGTTTTTATCTTGAACAATTTCACTGACGTTTATCTCTAAAACTGTTGATACTAGAAAAAAAGTAATAATAGTTTTAAAATCAGCGCACCAACATTAGTTGGAAATAATACAAATATTGCTGGGAAAATCCAAAAATAAAAATTTTGTCCTCCTGAGTTATACAAGTAATTTGAGGTGAATTTATTTAACTGAAATTTTTTTGGAAAAAACAAAAAAATCTTATTTGTTTCCTTATTCCAAATGGAATTGCATATGAAAATATAACCAAAAATTTATTTATTTTTCTCTCATGCACTTGTGCAAACCTTAAGCCGTGTGCGCATGGGTTTATATGCATTCGATCTTGCTAAAATTTTGCACGAATTACTTTATCATCAATTACAACAGTTTGAGAGTTTGGGGTGGTCTTTTTAAAATAAGGTCTACTCTAATATATATATATAAAAAATTTTTTTGGGCAATTCACAATGGTTCCAAATCGAAAAAAGTCGGCCAAAACCTCAAGGAGTTGTCTAATCTGCATAAAAATGGTGACACATAGATTCTTGGGGTCGCTGATCACGAATCTGAAGTCAAAAATTTTAAATTCAAAATGGCGGCTTAAAAATGGGGTTCATGAACATGCCAACTTTTATAATAACTATACTATGCATTTTAAATTTGATGCCCCGAAAGTTTTCAGGGTCGCTGATCATGAATCTGAAGTCAAAAATTTGAAATTCAAAAGGTGGCTTAAAAATGGCGGCCATGAACATGTTAACTTTTGTAATAACTATGCTATGTTTTTAAAATTTGGTGCCCCGAAAGTTTTCAGGGTTGCTGATCATGAATCTGAAGTAAAAAATTTTAAATTCAAAATGGTGGCTTCAAAATGGCAGCCAAAACTGCTATTACTTTTTTAATAACTATATTATGGATTTCAATTTGGTTATTTTTTTATTTTCAAATAATCACAAAGCGTATTATATTTACAAAAATTTAATGAAACAGCTTACATATATAAAATAAGAAATAAGTTAGAAAGCAATATCTAATTCTAAAAGATCCAAAAAAGGAATATAAAGGCCATTCATTTCCAAAGATCCGTCTTCAGCACTTAATGATTCATCAGAATCAGTATCTGCCGATGTATCTTAAATTACTGTAGAGTTTGCGTTTGATGCTTCGACTACTTCATTAGGTTGACAAATCAATAATGATATAACCTCCGGTGGTAGGTTTAATCGTTTGCGTTGTTCGATTCGTTTTTTTAAAGAAATGCTTGATAAATCTGGATCTAAAGTATCTAAGGCTTGACGGAAAACATCTTCCAGGTTGTCTTTGCGGCTACTCCTTCTACTAAATGCTTCATTATTTGCCTTGAATGAATTAGGACTTTATGAACAGTAGCTGTCATGGGAAGCCAAGGATAGATTTCTATTATTATTTGAGCCGTTACAAAGCAATATTTTTCGAATTGATCTAGATGCAAAGGAAATTGACTGGACAGGCATATAAGAATAATTTTCAGAAAATAAGATATGGTTCTCAAATGCACGTCGTGCAGTATTTCCATCGTTACTGCTGCCGAATCCACCTGTTTTCGGTTTATCACCAGCAAGCCAAGATTTTCCCAAAGGAGATTTAGTATATTTTCCTTTCTCTTTCTTTATCGGACAAGTTTCTTACTTGTCAAATTTTTCTCTTTTACCTTCAATTTTTCGGATTTAAAGTCCTTAACGTTTTTGAAATCTTTTAAATAAAAAATTTAAAATTTTTACATCAATCAAAGTTAAGAACAGCTGGAATTTGATTTAAATTATTTTACCTTTAATAAATTCTAATGTAAAAATCTCCATTCCATCTATTTCCTTCCTTATATCAGAATCTTCTTTTAAAATGGTTTTCTTTATACATTCCAGCTTTAATGGTCTACAGAACCTAACGGATTGCGGTATTGAATTATTCCAAAGAATATTTCCTGTTGATGAAATCAAACGCAAGGGGATAATTGTGGTTACAAGGAGAGATGAATCTGAATTCATTGAGCTACGAGGCTATGAAAATCGTTGGCTATAATTGGCTTGACCAGTAGAACCATCGAATCCGTAACTTATTAAGTGTTGCACTTATTATATTTTCTTTATTCAAACCCATCACAGCTGATATAACTCCTTCCTGGACCTCAATAATTCTCTTTGCTGTATGCTTTAAAAGCATTTCAAGTGGTACTTTTGCAATTTTATCAGACACAATTACCCCTTGTGGCCTGCACTGTTCTTTAACATTTAAAACTTTTTTATAAGGAGGATATATATCACAGTTTCTGGCCTTACTCTCAAGGCGTATTTTTAGATATTGTTAATTTGTGAAGTTATTTTCTAAAATAAATGCTAAGGCCTCTGTATAGGAAAGTGGTATAATTTTTTTCTTCAGATTGCATCATATTTTTTATTTTTAAGGACATACCAGGTCAGAATTACCTTCTTTTCGAGCAGAGGAGCTTGCTGCCATAACTAATAAATCTGTTTCATTAGAAGAAACGTTGGATGTTCACATGCTGTCTTTCTCTTCGACATGCCTGATTTTTCACTAAATGAGAGAGAAGGACGCCCACCTGAGCCCTTATGACCTTTGATTTCAGTTTCATTGTTTAGCCAGTCAGCATAATTCTTTTGAAATGCTTACACATTTCTTGCACTTCTTATCTATCGCAAAGACAAGTTAAACGAAATAGTTTTGGCTTTTAATCAAATAATATTTTTATAAGCTTTTGATTCGTTTTTATTTTTATTTGTCAAAAGAAAGTAATAAACATTTTTTTCCCTGTCAGCTTTTGATGTTCTATGCGTTGAACAAATCGATATTTTTAAAACGGTATTCGATATTTTTACCTACGAAAATAATGGAAACCTTAAAAATCGCAAAAACTAACGAAAAGGGTTAGTGCTATTACGTTTAGAAAACGCTGTTCTTGTTAACTTTATAAAAATTAAGGTTATATTTTGATAGATTTGTTAGTTTTAACTTAAGAAACTTTGCAAACACAATTAATAATTCTATATTTAAGGCCGTTTTGAAAAATACAGTTTTAAATACTCACAAGAAAAAAAAAATTAATTAATTTTTACAAATGCCACTTGTACTTACTGTATGATTATTACTATCCATATTTTTTTTTCACTTTCAAACAAAAAATTGCAAACTTTGTATATTTAATTGCTTCCACTCTTTGCAAACAAACGCAGCGAAATGTAAGCAACATTTTAGAGCAAGTTCAGCTCTGTATCAACTAAAGGTGCAACGGTAAAAACAACTAAAACAAGTTTTTTTTGTTATCTTTGGCATGTTTACAAGACCCGTAAATTTGTAAAAAAAAATATATTCTCTCTCAAATATAAATGACAACCAGGGTTTTGTGGTCTTCTATGAAAAAAGTTATGTTTCAGTGTTTTGTTGTGTATTTTTTTTAAAAAAGTACTTATTCTATATTTTGCTGTTAGCAGCAAAAAAATAGCGTGCATTGCGTTTATAATAATTATTGCTTTGATAATTATTATCGAAAATTGTTTTCAAATTTTGTTGCGAGCCGTTTTTTTTTCAATTAATATATAAATCGCGACTATTAAGTTGTAATTATTAAAATAAACTTCAACGTGCGGTATTGGCAAAACAGTTTATTTTGGTGATGAAATTCAAAAATATAATGTGCCAGTGGATCCAATAAGCCGTTAGCGGTGTGAATAGATTTGCACAACAAAATTTTGAAATTAGTTTTTTAAAAACTTACTTAAATTTTCTATCAAAACAAACAAGCCGTGCAGAACGTAGTAGAAAAAGCAGCAGTAAATGTATCCTTGGGTATTTAGTACTGCGAAAAAGTATGATATTCCTGCAACTGATTACTTTGATGGCATTAAACAATTACTCTTTTGCTCTCCTCTTAAATTTTACGGGTATATCTTCATTCTTCTGAGTAAACGTCAAATGAATGGACAACCTGTAGTAATTGAATCATGAGTTTGGTTAGCAGCTTTGTTTTTGTTGTTGTATAGATACAACAGAAACAAAAAAGAAAAGTGAGAACATAGCGAAACTGACTATTAACAAAGCCAATTGTTAGCAAAAATATGGCAGCACTAATTGTACTCAGAGAGGAAATCGTCAGTCGTTAGAGAAAAGATAGAAAAGAGGGAGCGAACAGAAGCAAAAGTCGTTACGAAAGGAATTGGTACTGACGATGCAGAGTTGCTTTTTTATAGTATAGTTTTGTTAGCAGCTATGTTTTTGTTGTTGTGTTAGTACAGAATCAAAAAAGAAACGTGAGAACATAGCAAAAACTATGAAACTGGCTTTGAACATAACATATCGTTAGCAAAATATGGCTGCACTAATTGTAGTCAGAGAGGAAATCGTCGGTCGCAATAGAAAAAAAAAAATATATTCCAAGTTTGCGATTAATCGTTGCGGCTGATGGACCTGCGATTTCATTCTGGATGGGTTCATATATTTCAATGTATTCTATTGGATTGCGATATCATGAACCGCAACGATTTTTGACTCTGTTCGGGCTCATATTCTATTCAATTTTATTCTAGCGATGAGTCGCCGCGACTCTTGCTCAACGATTTCATTTTGGACAGCTTCGTAAACTTGCATGTGTTCTGTTGTATGTTCTACATCGCCGGTCGGTACGACTTTTGATTCTGTTCGGGCTCCTAAGCTGTAAATAGTCAAGCATACAACCGCAACCTGAAGTCACAAAAACACCGAATTTTTTGGATCAAATATATCCAAAAACCGAACACTGAGATTTAATATGAAAAAAAGTCCACAGTTTCCATAGTATCGTGAGGATTCCTTTTTATACAAAAACTGGAATAATTTTTTTCTGATTCGGTTAGTTTTGCGACATCCGACTAAGTGATGCCTTATGGCATCATCGTTCTTATTGGGTTTTGACCAGTGTTTGAATTGCTGATTTGAAAATTGTAACAGCACAAGAATTTTTGCTTTAGCAAACTGCGCAGAAGGTTCTGCTTACGAAGTTAGCCGAACGAAATGTTTCGAAACGAATTGCAGCAACTGCCAGCAGTCAGCTGTTGTTTACATTTTCTTTGCTTTTACTTTACTTTTTAGCCGACTTCAAAAAGGAAGAGGTTGGTTGGTTTTTTTTATATATATGTACATCAATAACTCCTAAAGTACTCGCCCGATTGTCAAAATTGTTTGTCAACAGATAGAGATATTAGACGCGGAGCTGTTTGTTTAAAAAAGTGGGTGGTATTCAACACAGGGGAGTGGCAATATAAGAAAAACTTTGTATATTGAATAATATCAACACTAGAGTACTGAAATTTAGTACAGGGGTAGGCACAATTTTTGAAAGTTATGCTCAAAAAAGTCGGCGTTATTCGATAAAAGGCGTGGAAATATTAGAAAAACGCTGTAACTCCAATAATATTGACACTAGGGTACTGAAATTAGGTGCGGAGGTAGGCATAATTATGAAAATTTACTGTGAAGAAAGTGGGCGTTGTTGGACAAAAGGGCGTGACAATTTAAGAAAAAAACTGTATCTCAGTTAATATTGACACTAAGGTACTGGAAATAGGTATAGGGGTTGGAACAATTATTACAAATTACTGTCAAAAAAGTGGTCGTTTTTCAACAAAGGCGTGGCAATATTAGAAAAATGCTGTAACTCAAATAATACCGACACTAGGATACTGAAATTAGGTAAAGGGGTAAGCATTATTATGACAATATATTATGACATTATATGGTCAAGAAAGTGCGCGTTATTGGACAAAACAGCGTGGCAATATAAGAAAAATACTGTTTCTCAGTTAATGTTAACACTAGGGTACGAAAACTCGTTACAAGAATGGGAAAAATTATTATCACAATCTCTAAAAAGGCAGAAATAAAAACTTTTTCACAAAACAAAAAAAAACCAACTTCAAAACCACTACAAAGTAAAAAATAATTGTTAATTACTTTTCACATTAATCCTTGCTCAAACTTGTTAATTTATTTATAAATATTATTAAATTGGAAATCTAAGTACTATAATTTTTTTTCTATTTTGTATTATTGTCATAAATATATTAATTTCTCCATGAATATAAAACCTTTAAAGTCGGCGCTTATATAATCAGACTTTTATGAAATAAACGCTGCGGCTTTAAATTTTTTATATTCATGGAAAAATTAATATATTTATGACAATACAAAAAAGAAAAAAATTATAGTAAGAAGAATTCCAATTTAATAATATGTATAAATATATATAATAGATTTTTTATATAGATAATTTTGTTTCAGCTTAGTGCGCAGAAGGTTCAAATATATTTATATATTATTATATATATTTAATATTTGACTAAGGATTAATGTGAAAAGTAATTTACAATTATTTTTTACTTTGTAGTGGTTTTGAATTTGGTTTTATTTTTGTTAAAAAATTTTTTTATCGTTCTAGTTCTTGTAGTCGAAAATCTTAAATTTTTACTGTGCTTGATGAACAATCAGTAAAATCATAGCTGTCGTTTGCTGCAGTCAATTTGTATTTTTAAATTTTGTCACTGTAATAGTTGTTAATTATGGTTGTTATAATATTTTTTAATTCGTATAGTATTTTCGGTGGTATTTTTTTTTAAAGACGTGGGATTTTTTTTAGTATTTTGGTATGGGAATAGTTGTGGTAATTTTCTTTTGTTCTCGTGGGAAAAAGGGATTTTTTATGGGAATTTGAGGTGGCAACCGTGCATGGAGTTTATTCAAACTCTCGCAACACGAACTCGTCAAAAGACAACGAATAAGCAAGCAATGCATGGCAGCTGGGATGATTTCTTAAAAATCTTAATACCTTAATTAAATATAAAAATATAAAATAAATAAACTGGTCATTTCAGCCCTTGGAAGGACTTTGACCTAGCTTCTATTGATCAATTGTGTTGTGCGTGTTATTAAATGTTTGATCACAAATGACCGAGAACTGGACCTACGTGTTTTATGCCGACTCCGAACGGCTTATGTTCTCAAGAAACTTTGCATGGCAATTTTTACTCTCTGAGGTTTGCCATTGTCTGCAGAGAGGTGACGACCGAACAGAAAAATTAATTCAATTGAAAAAACTTTCTGTATGAGCTGGAATTGAACCCGGGCTACCGCGGTTCTTTAGCTTAGGGGCCATGCACTCTACCCACTAGGCTACGGCCGCCGATTAAATATACTTTTTATTAAAATTTCGAAAGAAAAATACCCCTAAATAAATCTGTGCACTAATATGATATTTTAAAATTTGTTCATAAGTACTTTTGGAGTAAAGTCGTAACTTTAAATTTTCATTTCAAGTTTATATAATAGTTTGGATCTGTTTGCTTTGTTTGATAGATGGATGGATAGATGGAGAAAAATTCTGGTGATGTCGACACGATCCAAACCAACAAGCATAACAACCAGTCCCAATCGCATCTCGATTTAGCCCTGTTCATCCCACCAATCAATCACACAAAAAAACCTCAAAAAATCCCACCAAAATATTTATAGCACTAAGGACTTTTTTTATTTTTTTTTTTAAGTTTTTATTATATTCATTATTTTTTCCAATGTATAAAAAGAAGTAGTCTTAAAAAACTTAAAAAAAAGTAAAAAAGTTTTTATTTATATGAATACGAATTTTAACTCTTAAAATTTTGACCAAGAAGAATATCCCACCGAAACATCCAAAATATCTCACGTTCTCAAATAGACCACATATCCAAAAAAAAAGCCTAAAATCCCAAATTTTTGCGATGTGAAAAAGGTGAGAGATAATAAAAGAAAATCTTTGATGTTCGCTCTCAATAGTCACACCTTACAGTACTCCGTATTTTTGCGCAGACACTGTTCTAAAGATTATAAAAGAAAAACGAGCGAAATCATTTATTGATTCTCTCAACAACAGCAACAAGCAATTCTACCCATCAATAAATCGTTTCCTACACAGAAAAAACAAATTTAATGAACAGCATACGCTAAAATTAATTCATTGATTTTAATGAAAAAAATCATTGAATTTTAATGAATTGCTCATAGTTTTTAACGTACTGTTCATTGAAATCAATGAGGTTACATTCATTAAAAATGTCTAAATAAATATCAATGATTCGTTTTCATTATTTTTATGGATTTTTCATTGATATCAATGAAAAGTACATTTATTCCTGTTGTAAATCAAATTTTAACGAACCATACATTGATTTTTAATGAATAATTCATTGAATTCAATGCTCAGGTCATTAAATGCAATGTATAGTTCATTAAATTCAATGTATAGGTCATTGAATTCAATGTATAGTTCATTGAATTTATTGTATAGTTCATTGAATTCAATGTATTGTTCATTGATTTCAATGTAAAGTTCATTAAATTCAATGTATAGTTCATTAAATTCAATATATAATTTATTAAATTCAATGTATAGTTCATTGAATTCAATGTATAGTTCATTAAATTCAATGCATAGTTCATTAAATTCAATGTATTCAGCTCATTAAATTCAATGTTTACTAATTTATTCCCTTCCCAATTTTGTTTGAAGTGATACGCGAAATTGTGAAGACGTGTGGCAATTGTGTGTGTAAATTTTAGATAAAAGGTGATAAGTAATTAAATTAAAAGTGAAGAAAATGTTGTGCTTTGAATGTAAAAGAAAATTTAAATCTGTTGAATTACTATTAGTAAATAATAGGAAATATACCTGGCATTTTAAGTGACTGCTGCCATCATTTTCAAAAAATGTTTACATGAAAATATTTTAAAGGATGAAAACCACATAAAAGATAAAGCTGTGCGGGCAAAGTTGGCAGAAATTGAAGATTTCACTAATTACAGTGGTAAGCTTAAATTTTGTCGAGGCTAAATAAATAAATAGCTATTTTTTTCAATTAATATCTTTCCAGACAGTACTGCTATGAAACTTCTTTGGAGCCTTCATGGGTATTTGGTGCCCACTCAAAAAGTATGCAGTAAGGACAACTTTGGAAGAAAAACTTTCCTAAAGCATACAATTCCCATCCATCCAGTTCTCGAGAGGCATTCGTTTTTGTTGGAAGCAGCATCCAGGAAGTCGAGGAGCATATTGAGTTTTTAAAACTAAAGGCGAAAATATTCAACCATTAATCCTTGTGTGAGGACTCAAATTGTTACACAATTTGTGCCTCACAAAGTATATTGATGATTTATTTTAATGAAATGTAAATATAACTGGAAAATATGAATTAATAATTAAATTAAACTAATTATGTTTAAAGAATTTATAATTTATTTTTGGAAACTATATGGAAAAGTATAATAGTTTATAGTTTATTGAATTGAATAAATAATAAATGAATAAATAACATATACACACATACAAGTATGTTTGTACACAGTCACATATACACAGGCAGGGAAAACAAAACAAGTGAACATGGAACAGAAAGGCAACTGGAGAATATAAAGCTATCGCGTTTGCTTAGGACAAGCAGTCTTGTCGCAGGAGCAGTAGCATGCACATGCTTTGAGACTGAGTAGTTAGTTCAATCGTAGTTATCTTAAGCGAAGGTGTCCTCACCCTTCGAACGTTGTTTACTCTAAGTCAGGCGTAGTTATCTTAAGCGAAGGTGTACTCACCCTTCGAACGTTGTTTACTCTAAGTCAGGCGTAGTTATCTTAAGCGAAGGTGTACTCACCCTTCGAACGTTGCTTACTCTAAGTTCAAAACGTAGTTATCTTAAGCGAAGGTGTACTCACCCTTCGAACGTTGTTTACTCTAAGTCAGGCGTAGTTATGTTAAGCGAAGGTGTACTCACCCCTCGAACGTTGCTTACTCTAAGTTCAAAACGTAGTTATCTTAAGCGAAGGTGTACTCACCCTTCGAACGTTGCTTACTCTAAGTTCAAAACGTAGTTATCTTAAGCGAAAGTGTACTCACCCTTCGAACATAGTTTTACTCTAAACTCGGGCGTAGTTATCTTAAGCGAAGGTATACTCACCCTTCGAACGTTGTTTACACTAAGTCAGGCGTAGTTATCTTAAGCGAGGGTGTACTCGCTCTTCGAACGTTGCTTGCTCTAAGTTCAAAACGTAGTTATAGTAAGCGAAGGTGTACTCACTCTTCGAACATAGTTTTACTCTAAGCTAGGCGTAGTTATAGTAAGCGAAGGTGTACTCACCCTTCGAACATAGTTTTACTCTAAGCTCAGGCGTAGTTATCGTAAGCGAAGGTGTACTCACCCTTCGAACTTTGTTTACTATAAGTTCAAAACGTAGTTATCTTAAGCGAAGGTGTACTCACTCTTCGAACATAGTTTTACTTTAAGCTCAGGCGTAGTTATAGTAAGCGAAGGTGTACTCACCCTTCGAACATAGTTTTACTCTAAGCTCAGGCGTAGTTATCGCAAGCGAAGGTGTACTCACCCTTCGAACTTTGTTTACTATAAGTTCAAAACGTAGTTATCGTAAGCGAAGGTGTACTCACTCTTCGAACATAGTTTTACTCTAAGCTCAGGCGTAGTTATAATAAGCGAAGGTGTACTCACCCTTCGAACATAGTTTTACTCTAAGCTCAGGCGTAGTTATGGTAAGCGAAGGTGTACTCACCCTTCGAACGTTGTTTACTCTAAGATCAAAACGTAGTTATCTTAAGCGAAGGTACCTCCACCCTTCGAACATAGTGTTAATCTGAGTTCTATCATAGTCACTCACAGCGAGAGGGATCATAGCAAATAACGGAATAAATATGAATAAGCAAGGATTAATTATATCACTTTAATTTATATAATGCTTAAAAATTAATAATAATTAAGTAACTTACTCGTTAAGTAATAAATAAAAGAAATGAAAATAATAAAGACTTACTCTACAGTTTAAAACTAAAACGCTGGCTTTCTTATTTAAAACAACGGAATCATTGGTAAATAAATTATTTTGTAAGAACCCCTGGTTTACTCACTGAGCCTACCTCAGCAAAAATCAGTAACGAGCAAAAGGGTTCGTTACAAATGGCGCCCGAGCAGGGACTCTAAAGACAAAGAAAACATGAAAGCTAGATAAGACAGAGAACAAAGCTAAAGCCAGTAAAGAAAGCTAAAGTCAGAGAAAACAGCAGCGTAACACAACACATGATAAAAATGGTCAATTCGTCCTGGGTATACTTTCTACGGAAAGACGAGCTGCAAGGGTACGCAGAAGAATTTGGATTCGATAGCACAGGAACCGTGCAAGAAGCAAGGAAGAATTTTGCGACCTTCATTGCAGATCAAGGCCAGAAACCAGAGCTGCAACCACGCCTTGCAGAATTAGAGGCAAAACACGGGAGGTCACCATCCCCGGCAAGAAATCCCGAGATACCAAAAATAAATGTGCTGGTAGCACACACAGACGGTCAACAAGGTTTCAACCTCCCGACAATGTCATACGAGCAACCAACAGCCGCGCACGCAGGATATACAGGAGCGCATCAAATACCATATTCCACAGTAATAGACCAGGTCAGGAAGTGGTCTTTTAAATATGATGGCGGAAAAGAACCACTGGCATTCATTGAAAGAGTAGAGGAGCTAGCCGAAGTATACGGGTTAAACAAGGATCTTTTACCCCGAACAATGCCCGAACTGTTGAGAGATAACGCGCTGAAATGGTTCCGCAACAATAATCGGCAGTGGCAGGAATGGAATGCATATAAGAGGGATTTCTTACGGTTCTTCCTGCTATCCAAATACTTCAAGCATCTGGAAGATGAGATCCGACAAAGGCACCAGCGGCAAAGGGAAAAATTCAAAGACTACCTCATCGAGCTGCAGAATTTAATGCGACATACAGATTTCTCTGAGCATGGCAAACTAGAGCGCATATACCGCAACAGTCTCCACGACTATCAGCTTTATATAAAGCGAAAAGACTTCAGGGACCTCGAGGAGCTGATTAGTCTAGCCGAAGATTTTGAAAGTCTGCAAAAAGAAGCTCCACCGACAAGACCAGCCATACCACGACAGCGAGAAGAGCATCACCGCAGAATTACTCAAGAAACCGAGTATCCAATTAACCCACGGACGGCATGTCGACGTTGTGGGCAGGATGGGCACTACAAATGCGAATGCAGAAACCCCGCTATAACTTTTTGCTGGGAATGTGGAAAAAGAGGTACTTTGACAATAAACTGCTGCAGACAATCATCGGGAAACTACCAAGGGTACCGTCCAAGGCGAGTACAAATGGATACCCAGAACCAGCGTCCTCGCAATTAAACACCATCACGCAAAACGGGAACCACGTGGTCGCTATAGTCACGATAGGCAACCACACGACCAAGGCGACGATCGACACTGGGGCAACACGGAGTTTTATCAGCAGATCCCTGGCAAGTAAAATAAAGGAATCAAGCAAACTCGAAAACACATCGACACGCATACGATTGGCTGACGGGACCACGAAGGAGGTTACTCAGCAGCTCGTAGTAAACATAAAACTCGGAGGAAAGCAATGCAACATAGACTTAATCATATTACACGACGTGATCGACGATCTTATTTTAGCATGGACTCGAATCAAAAATCGAAAAGTTTGCAAAGGCAGAGCTGGGAAAATTCTAAGGTCTCAAAGGGGTGTCACATATCACCATGCACCGCAAGGGCAAGTTACTCATCAAAAGCAGCACAACAGCGCAGTAGCAGCTGCGTCATCAAAAGCATCACAGCATCGCAGTAGCAGCTGCATCATCAAAAGCATCACAGAAGCGCAGTAGCAGCTGAGCTGCGTCATCAAAAGCAGCACAGAAACGCAGTAGCAGCTGAGTCATCAAAAGCATCACAGCAGAGCAGTAGCAGCTGCGTCATCAAAAGCAGCACAGCAGCGCAGTAGCAGCTGCGTCATCAAAAGCATCACAGCATCGCAGTAGCAGCTGCATCATCAAAAGCATCACAGAAGCGCAGTAGCAGCTGCGTCATCAAAAGCAGCACAGCAACGCAGTAGCAGCTGCATCATCAAAAGCATCACAGAAGCGCAGTAGCAGCTGCGTCATCAAAAGCAACGCAGTAGCAGCTGCATCATCAGAAGCATCGCAGTAGCAGCTGCATCATCAAAAGCATCACAGAAGCGCAGTAGCAGCTGCGTCATCAAAAATAGCACAAGAGCGCAGTAGCAGCTACGTCATCAAAAGCATCACAGCAACACCGTAGCAGCTGCGTCATAAAAATCTCACAGCAAAAGTAGCACGACAGCGCAGTAGCAGCTGCGTCATCAAAAGAATCACGGCAGCGCAGTAGCAGCTGCGTCAACAAAACATCACGGCAGCGCAGTAGCATCTGCGTAATCAAATAATTATAATAGTTATACATGTAGTGATTTAGAACCACTTTTGGTACCAGTTAGTAATTTCCTACTGGGACACATGGAATAATAAAACAACTCAGCAGTACTTTAGGTGAACATACCCACTTGTGGAAAAGTGTCAAACAGCTGTGACATAAAGTAAACAAAAGTAAATAACAAGATCGAAAACAACGAAAACACTCGAACACGAACAAAATTTCAGGAAAATAAATGGAAACAGTTTTCTTCAAAAACGGGATTTCATCAAGGAGAATTAATAGGATTGAACACGCAAAGATGAATAGGACGAAAGTTATTCACACAACAGCAGCAGGTGGAGAAGTTCGCCAAAAGCCTGCAAAAATTTCGACAACACCACACCTTGTTGCAGCAAAAGCGCCGGTTGATTCGGCACCTCAGTAGCAGCGACGAGGAAATCATCGAAAACCCACAGGCAAAAGTACCACGGCTACGCATAGCAAAGGTAAAAATAGAAGAAGGAACCTCCGGCCCAACCACACGCAGCCGACAGCAACACAAAATTGCACAACAAACAGCAGCAACAGTATTGAAGGTAATCTACCTATCAGACTACGACGAGGAGGTTAGCATCGACAGTGACTGTGCCGACCGTAGCATTGCCAGCAGCGACTCCACATTTTTGAAACGCACGAATGAGTTGTTCGTCGATGATTTTACCGACAACATCGATATCATCCAAATTTCAAGCGACGAAGATGACAGCAAATACAGTGTCACTGAGCAAGTCTCCAGCACCCCAGCTGCAGACGCAAAGGAGTTGCCCACAGGCAAAGCACCAGTGGGCAACTACCAAAAGAAAATGCCACAGTTGACGTCCACCTCACAGAAACTTGTGACGTCAGCTCGATCATTGGAGAACTTTTCGATGACAGCGCTCCAATTGAAGCCAATGATGACGTCATTGACTTGGGCAGCTATGCAGAAGAGCTCGAAGTGATGCTACAAGCAGTTGCACCGACTGAATCAGAGTGCGTAGTTATCTTAAGCGAAGGTGTACTCACCCTTCGAACGTTGTTTACTCTAAGTCAGGCGTAGTTATCTTAAGCGAAGGTGTACTCACCCTTCGAACGTTGCTTACTCTAAGTTGAAAACGTAGTTGACTTAAGCGAAGGTGTACTCACCCTTCGAACATAGTTGTACTCTAAGCTCAGGCGTAGTTATCTTAAGCGAAGGTGTACTCACCCTTCGAACGTTGTTTACTCTAAGTCAGGCGTAGTTATGTTAAGCGAAGGTGTACTCACCCTTCGAACGTTGCTTACTCTAAGTTCAAAACGTAGTTATCTTAAGCGAAGGTGTACTCACCCTTCGAACGTTGTTTACTCTAAGTCAGGCGTAGTTATGTTAAGCGAAGGTGTACTCACCCTTCGAACGTTGCTTACTCTAAGTTCAAAACGTAGTTATCTTAAGCGAAGGTGTACTCACCCTTCGAACGTTGTTTACTCTAAGTCAGGCGTAGTTATCTTAAGCGAGGGTGTACTCGCTCTTCGAACGTTGCTTGCTCTAAGTTCAAAACGTAGTTATAGTAAGCGAAGGTGTACTCACTCCTCGAACATAGTTTTACTCTAAGCTAGGCGTAGTTATAGTAAGCGAAGGTGTACTCACCCTTCGAACATAGTTTTACTCTAAGCTCAGGCGTAGTTATCGTAAGCGAAGGTGTACTCACCCTTCGAACTTTGTTTACTATAAGTTCAAAACGTAGTTATCGTAAGCGAAGGGGTACTCACTCTTCGAACATAGTTTTACTCTAAGCTCAGGCGTAGTTATAGTAAGCGAAGGTGTACTCACCCTTCGAACATAGTTTTACTCTAAGCTCAGGCGTAGTTATCGTAAGCGAAGGTGTACTCACCCTTCGAACGTTGTTTACTCTAAGATCAAAACGTAGTTATCTTAAGCGAAGGTACCTCCACCCTTCGAACATAGTGTTAATCTGAGTTCTATCATAGTCACTCACAGCGAGAGGGATCATAGCAAATAACGGAATAAATATGAATAAGCAAGGATTAATTATATCACTTTAATTTATATAATGCTTAAAAATTAATAATAATTAAGTAACTTACTCGTTAAGTAATAAATAAAAGAAATGAAAATAATAAAGACTTACTCTACAGTTTAAAACTAAAACGCTGGCTTTCTTATTTAAAACAACGGAATCATTGGTAAATAAATTATTTTGTAAGAACCCCTGGTTTACTCACTGAGCCTACCTCAGCAAAAATCAGTAACGAGCAAAAGGGTTCGTTACAAATGGCGCCCGAGCAGGGACTCTAAAGACAAAGAAAACATGAAAGCTAGATAAGACAGAGAACAAAGCTAAAGCCAGTAAAGAAAGCTAAAGTCAGAGAAAACAGCAGCGTAACACAACACATGATAAAAATGGTCAATTCGTCCTGGGTATACTTTCTACGGAAAGACGAGCTGCAAGGGTACGCAGAAGAATTTGGATTCGATAGCACAGGAACCGTGCAAGAAGCAAGGAAGAATTTTGCGACCTTCATTGCAGATCAAGGCCAGAAACCAGAGCTGCAACCACGCCTTGCAGAATTAGAGGCAAAACACGGGAGGTCACCATCCCCGGCAAGAAATCCCGAGATACCAAAAATAAATGTGCTGGTAGCACACACAGACGGTCAACAAGGTTTCAACCTCCCGACAATGTCATACGAGCAACCAACAGCCGCGCACGCAGGATATACAGGAGCGCATCAAATACCATATTCCACAGTAATAGACCAGGTCAGGAAGTGGTCTTTTAAATATGATGGCGGAAAAGAACCACTGGCATTCATTGAAAGAGTAGAGGAGCTAGCCGAAGTATACGGGTTAAACAAGGATCTTTTACCCCGAACAATGCCCGAACTGTTGAGAGATAACGCGCTGAAATGGTTCCGCAACAATAATCGGCAGTGGCAGGAATGGAATGCATATAAGAGGGATTTCTTACGGTTCTTCCTGCTATCCAAATACTTCAAGCATCTGGAAGATGAGATCCGACAAAGGCACCAGCGGCAAAGGGAAAAATTCAAAGACTACCTCATCGAGCTGCAGAATTTAATGCGACATACA
Source organism: Dichetophora obliterata (assembly GCA_963920525.1). Lineage (NCBI taxonomy): Eukaryota > Metazoa > Arthropoda > Insecta > Diptera > Sciomyzidae > Dichetophora > Dichetophora obliterata. The sequence continues at coordinate 146,173,350 of OY986439.1, forward strand.
GATTTCTCTGAGCATGGCAAACTAGAGCGCATATACCGCAACAGTCTCCACGACTATCAGCTTTATATAAAGCGAAAAGACTTCAGGGACCTCGAGGAGCTGATTAGTCTAGCCGAAGATTTTGAAAGTCTGCAAAAAGAAGCTCCACCGACAAGACCAGCCATACCACGACAGCGAGAAGAGCATCACCGCAGAATTACTCAAGAAACCGAGTATCCAATTAACCCACGGACGGCATGTCGACGTTGTGGGCAGGATGGGCACTACAAATGCGAATGCAGAAACCCCGCTATAACTTTTTGCTGGGAATGTGGAAAAAGAGGTACTTTGACAATAAACTGCTGCAGACAATCATCGGGAAACTACCAAGGGTACCGTCCAAGGCGAGTACAAATGGATACCCAGAACCAGCGTCCTCGCAATTAAACACCATCACGCAAAACGGGAACCACGTGGTCGCTATAGTCACGATAGGCAACCACACGACCAAGGCGACGATCGACACTGGGGCAACACGGAGTTTTATCAGCAGATCCCTGGCAAGTAAAATAAAGGAATCAAGCAAACTCGAAAACACATCGACACGCATACGATTGGCTGACGGGACCACGAAGGAGGTTACTCAGCAGCTCGTAGTAAACATAAAACTCGGAGGAAAGCAATGCAACATAGACTTAATCATATTACACGACGTGATCGACGATCTTATTTTAGCATGGACTCGAATCAAAAATCGAAAAGTTTGCAAAGGCAGAGCTGGGAAAATTCTAAGGTCTCAAAGGGGTGTCACATATCACCATGCACCGCAAGGGCAAGTTACTCATCAAAAGCAGCACAACAGCGCAGTAGCAGCTGCGTCATCAAAAGCATCACAGCATCGCAGTAGCAGCTGCATCATCAAAAGCATCACAGAAGCGCAGTAGCAGCTGAGCTGCGTCATCAAAAGCAGCACAGAAACGCAGTAGCAGCTGAGTCATCAAAAGCATCACAGCAGAGCAGTAGCAGCTGCGTCATCAAAAGCAGCACAGCAGCGCAGTAGCAGCTGCGTCATCAAAAGCATCACAGCATCGCAGTAGCAGCTGCATCATCAAAAGCATCACAGAAGCGCAGTAGCAGCTGCGTCATCAAAAGCAGCACAGCAACGCAGTAGCAGCTGCATCATCAAAAGCATCACAGAAGCGCAGTAGCAGCTGCGTCATCAAAAGCAACGCAGTAGCAGCTGCATCATCAGAAGCATCGCAGTAGCAGCTGCATCATCAAAAGCATCACAGAAGCGCAGTAGCAGCTGCGTCATCAAAAATAGCACAAGAGCGCAGTAGCAGCTACGTCATCAAAAGCATCACAGCAACACCGTAGCAGCTGCGTCATAAAAATCTCACAGCAAAAGTAGCACGACAGCGCAGTAGCAGCTGCGTCATCAAAAGAATCACGGCAGCGCAGTAGCAGCTGCGTCAACAAAACATCACGGCAGCGCAGTAGCATCTGCGTAATCAAATAATTATAATAGTTATACATGTAGTGATTTAGAACCACTTTTGGTACCAGTTAGTAATTTCCTACTGGGACACATGGAATAATAAAACAACTCAGCAGTACTTTAGGTGAACATACCCACTTGTGGAAAAGTGTCAAACAGCTGTGACATAAAGTAAACAAAAGTAAATAACAAGATCGAAAACAACGAAAACACTCGAACACGAACAAAATTTCAGGAAAATAAATGGAAACAGTTTTCTTCAAAAACGGGATTTCATCAAGGAGAATTAATAGGATTGAACACGCAAAGATGAATAGGACGAAAGTTATTCACACAACAGCAGCAGGTGGAGAAGTTCGCCAAAAGCCTGCAAAAATTTCGACAACACCACACCTTGTTGCAGCAAAAGCGCCGGTTGATTCGGCACCTCAGTAGCAGCGACGAGGAAATCATCGAAAACCCACAGGCAAAAGTACCACGGCTACGCATAGCAAAGGTAAAAATAGAAGAAGGAACCTCCGGCCCAACCACACGCAGCCGACAGCAACACAAAATTGCACAACAAACAGCAGCAACAGTATTGAAGGTAATCTACCTATCAGACTACGACGAGGAGGTTAGCATCGACAGTGACTGTGCCGACCGTAGCATTGCCAGCAGCGACTCCACATTTTTGAAACGCACGAATGAGTTGTTCGTCGATGATTTTACCGACAACATCGATATCATCCAAATTTCAAGCGACGAAGATGACAGCAAATACAGTGTCACTGAGCAAGTCTCCAGCACCCCAGCTGCAGACGCAAAGGAGTTGCCCACAGGCAAAGCACCAGTGGGCAACTACCAAAAGAAAATGCCACAGTTGACGTCCACCTCACAGAAACTTGTGACGTCAGCTCGATCATTGGAGAACTTTTCGATGACAGCGCTCCAATTGAAGCCAATGATGACGTCATTGACTTGGGCAGCTATGCAGAAGAGCTCGAAGTGATGCTACAAGCAGTTGCACCGACTGAATCAGAGTGCGTAGTTATCTTAAGCGAAGGTGTACTCACCCTTCGAACGTTGTTTACTCTAAGTCAGGCGTAGTTATCTTAAGCGAAGGTGTACTCACCCTTCGAACGTTGCTTACTCTAAGTTGAAAACGTAGTTGACTTAAGCGAAGGTGTACTCACCCTTCGAACATAGTTGTACTCTAAGCTCAGGCGTAGTTATCTTAAGCGAAGGTGTACTCACCCTTCGAACGTTGTTTACTCTAAGTCAGGCGTAGTTATGTTAAGCGAAGGTGTACTCACCCTTCGAACGTTGCTTACTCTAAGTTCAAAACGTAGTTATCTTAAGCGAAGGTGTACTCACCCTTCGAACGTTGTTTACTCTAAGTCAGGCGTAGTTATGTTAAGCGAAGGTGTACTCACCCTTCGAACGTTGCTTACTCTAAGTTCAAAACGTAGTTATCTTAAGCGAAGGTGTACTCACCCTTCGAACGTTGTTTACTCTAAGTCAGGCGTAGTTATCTTAAGCGAGGGTGTACTCGCTCTTCGAACGTTGCTTGCTCTAAGTTCAAAACGTAGTTATAGTAAGCGAAGGTGTACTCACTCCTCGAACATAGTTTTACTCTAAGCTAGGCGTAGTTATAGTAAGCGAAGGTGTACTCACCCTTCGAACATAGTTTTACTCTAAGCTCAGGCGTAGTTATCGTAAGCGAAGGTGTACTCACCCTTCGAACTTTGTTTACTATAAGTTCAAAACGTAGTTATCGTAAGCGAAGGGGTACTCACTCTTCGAACATAGTTTTACTCTAAGCTCAGGCGTAGTTATAGTAAGCGAAGGTGTACTCACCCTTCGAACATAGTTTTACTCTAAGCTCAGGCGTAGTTATGGTAAGCGAAGGTGTACTCACCCTTCGAACGTTGTTTACTCTAAGATCAAAACGTAGTTATCTTAAGCGAAGGTACCTCCACCCTTCGAACATAGTGTTAATCTGAGTTCTATCATAGTCACTCACAGCGAGAGGGATCATAGCAAATAACGGATTAAATATGAATAAGCAAGGATTAATTATATCACTTTAATTTATATAATGCTTAAAAATTAATAATAATTAAGTAACTTACTCGTTAAGTAATAAATAAAAGAAATGAAAATAATAAAGACTTACTCTACAGTTTAAAACTAAAACGCTGGCTTTCTTATTTAAAACAACGGAATCATTGGTAAATAAATTATTTTGTAAGAACCCCTGGTTTACTCACTGAGCCTACCTCAGCAAAAATCAGTAACGAGCAAAAGGGTTCGTTACAAATGGCGCCCGAGCAGGGACTCTAAAGACAAAGAAAACATGAAAGCTAGATAAGACAGAGAACAAAGCTAAAGCCAGTAAAGAAAGCTAAAGTCAGTTTTGATCTTAGAGTAAACAACGTTCGAAGGGTGAGTACACCTTCGCTTACCATAACTACGCCTGAGCTTAGAGTAAAACTATGTTCGAAGGGTGAGTACACCTTCGCTTACTATAACTACGCCTGAGCTTAGAGTAAAACTATGTTCGAAGAGTGAGTACCCCTTCGCTTACGATAACTACGTTTTGAACTTATAGTAAACAAAGTTCGAAGGGTGAGTACACCTTCGCTTACGATAACTACGCCTGAGCTTAGAGTAAAACTATGTTCGAAGGGTGAGTACACCTTCGCTTACTATAACTACGCCTAGCTTAGAGTAAAACTATGTTCGAGGAGTGAGTACACCTTCGCTTACTATAACTACGTTTTGAACTTAGAGCAAGCAACGTTCGAAGAGCGAGTACACCCTCGCTTAAGATAACTACGCCTGACTTAGAGTAAACAACGTTCGAAGGGTGAGTACACCTTCGCTTAAGATAACTACGTTTTGAACTTAGAGTAAGCAACGTTCGAAGGGTGAGTACACCTTCGCTTAACATAACTACGCCTGACTTAGAGTAAACAACGTTCGAAGGGTGAGTACACCTTCGCTTAAGATAACTACGTTTTGAACTTAGAGTAAGCAACGTTCGAAGGGTGAGTACACCTTCGCTTAACATAACTACGCCTGACTTAGAGTAAACAACGTTCGAAGGGTGAGTACACCTTCGCTTAAGATAACTACGCCTGAGCTTAGAGTACAACTATGTTCGAAGGGTGAGTACACCTTCGCTTAAGTCAACTACGTTTTGAACTGTAGAGTAAGCAACGTTCGAAGGGTGAGTACACCTTCGCTTAAGATAACTACGCCTGACTTAGAGTAAACAACGTTCGAAGGGTGAGTACACCTTCGCTTAAGATAACTACGCACTCTGGTTCAGTCGGTGCAACTGCTTGTAGCATCACTTCGAGCTCTTCTGCATAGCTGCCCAAGTCAATGACGTCATCATTGGCTTCAATTGGAGCGCTGTCATCGAAAAGTTCTCCAATGATCGAGCTGACGTCACAAGTTTCTGTGAGGTGGACGTCAACTGTGGCATTTTCTTTTGGTAGTTGCCCACTGGTGCTTTGCCTGTGGGCAACTCCTTTGCGTCTGCAGCTGGGGTGCTGGAGACTTGCTCAGTGACACTGTATTTGCTGTCATCTTCGTCGCTTGAAATTTGGATGATATCGATGTTGTCGGTAAAATCATCGACGAACAACTCATTCGTGCGTTTCAAAAATGTGGGAGTCGCTGCTGGCAATGCTACGGTCGGCACAGTCACTGTCGATGCTAACCTCCTCGTCGTAGTCTGATAGGTAGATTACCTTCAATACTGGTTGCTGCTGTTTGTTGTGCAATTTTGTGTTGCTGTCGGCTGCGTGTGGTTGGGCGCGGAGGTTCCTTCTTCTATTTTTACCTTTGCTATGCGTAGCCCGTGGTACTTTTGCCTGTGGGGTTTTCGATGGATTTCCTCGTCGCTGCTACTGAGGTGCCGAATCAACCGGCGCTTTTGCTGCAACAAGGTGTGGTGTTGTCGAAATTTTTGCAGGCTTTTGGCGAACTTCTCCACCTGCTGCTGTTGTGTGAATAACTTTCGTCCTATTCATCTTTGCGTGTTCAATCCTATTAATTCTCCTTGATGAAATCCCGTTTTTGAAGAAAACTGTTTCCATTTATTTTCCTGAAATTTTGTTCGTGTTCGAGTGTTTTCGTTGTTTTCGATCTTGTTATTTACTTTTGTTTACTTTATGTCACAGCTGTTTGACACTTTTTCCACAAGTGGGTATGTTCACCTAAAGTACTGCTGAGTTGTTTTATTATTCCATGTTGTCCCAGTAGGAAATTACTAACTGGTACCAAAAGTGGTTCTAAATCACTACATGTATAACTATTATAATTATTTGATTACGCAGATGCTACTGCGCTGCCGTGATGTTTTGTTTGACGCAGCTGCTACTGCGCTGCCGTGATTCTTTTGATGACGCAGCTGCTACTGCGCTGTCGTGCTACTTTTGCTGTGAGATTTTTATGACGCAGCTGCTACGGTGTTGCTGTGATGCTTTTGATGACGTAGCTGCTACTGCGCTTCTTGTGCTATTTTTGATGACGCAGCTGCTACTGCGCTTCTGTGATGCTTTTGATGATGCAGCTGCTACTGCGTTGCTTTTGATGACGCAGCTGCTACTGCGCTTCTGTGATGCTTTTGATGATGCAGCTGCTACTGCGTTGCTGTGCTGCTTTTGATGACGCAGCTGCTACTGCGCTTCTGTGATGCTTTGATGATGCAGCTGCTACTGCGATGCTGTGATGCTTTTGATGACGCAGCTGCTACTGCGCTGCTGTGCTGCTTTTGATGACGCAGCTGCTACTGCTCTGCTGTGATGCTTTTGATGACTCAGCTGCTACTGCGTTTCTGTGCTGCTTTTGATGACGCAGCTCAGCTGCTACTGCGCTTCTGTGATGCTTTTGATGATGCAGCTGCTACTGCGATGCTGTGATGCTTTTGATGACGCAGCTGCTACTGCGCTGTTGTGCTGCTTTTGATGAGTAACTTGCCCTTGCGGTGCATGGTGATATGTGACACCCCTTTGAGACCTTAGAATTTTCCCAGCTCTGCCTTTGCAAACTTTTCGATTTTTGATTCGAGTCCATGCTAAAATAAGATCGTCGATCACGTCGTGTAATATGATTAAGTCTATGTTGCATTGCTTTCCTCCGAGTTTTATGTTTACTACGAGCTGCTGAGTAACCTCCTTCGTGGTCCGTCAGCCAATCGTATGGCGTGTCGATGTGTTTTCGAGTTTGCTTGATTCCTTTATTTTACTTGCCAGGGATCTGCTGATAAAACTCCGTGCTGCCCCAGTGTCGATCGTCGCCTTGGTCGTGTGGTTGCCTATCGTGACTATAGCGACCACGTGGTTCCCGTTTTGCGTGATGGTGTTTAATTGCGAGACGCTGGTTCTGGTATCCATTTGTACTCGCCTTGGACGGTACCCTTGTAGTTTCCCGATGATTGTCTGCAGCAGTTTATTGTCAAAGTACCTCTTTTTCCACATTCCCAGCAAAAGTTATAGCGGGGTTTCTGCATTCGCATTTGTAGTGCCCATCCTGCCCACACGTCGACATGCCGTCCGTGGTTAATTGGATACTCGGTTTCTTGAGTAATTCTGCGGTGATGCTCTTCTCGCTGTCGTGTATGGCTGGTCTTGTCGGTGGAGCTTCTTTTTGCAGACTTTCAAATCTTCGGCTAGACTAATCAGCTCCTCGAGGTCCCTGAAGTCTTTTCGCTTTATATAAAGCTGATAGTCGTGGAGACTGTTGCGGTATATGCGCTCTAGTTTGCCATGCTCAGAGAAATCTGTATGTCGCATTAAATTCTGCAGCTCGATGAGGTAGTCTTTGAATTTTTCCCTTTGCCGCTGGTGCCTTTGTCGGATCTCATCTTCCAGATGCTTGAAGTATTTGGATAGCAGAAGAACCGTAAGAAATCCCTCTTATATGCATTCCATTCCTGCACTGCCGATTATTGTTGCGGAACCATTTCAGCGCGTTATCTCTCAACAGTTCGGGCATTGTTCGGGGTAAAAGATCCTTGTTTAACCCGTATACTTCGGCTAGCTCTCTACTCTTTCAATGAATGCCAGTGGTTCTTTTTCCGCCATCATATTTAAAAGACCACTTCCTGACCTGGTCTATTACTGTGGAATATGGTATTTGATGCGCTCCTGTATATCCTGCGTGCGCGGCTGTTGGTTGCTCGTATGACATTGTCGGGAGGTTGAAACCTTGTTGACCGCCTGTGTGTGCTACCAGCACATTTATTTTTGGTATCTCGGGATTTCTTGCCGGGGATGGTGACCTCCGTGTTTTGCCTCTAATTCTGCAAGGCGTGGTTGCAGCTCTGGTTTCTGGCCTTGATCTGCAATGAAGGTCGCAAAATTCTTCCTTGCTTCTTGCACGGTTCCTGTGCTATCGAATCCAAATTCTTCTGCGTACCCTTGCAGCTCGTCTTTCCGTAGAAAGTATACCCAGGACGATTGACCATTTTTATCATGTGTTGTGTTACGCTGCTGTTTTCTCTGACTTTAGCTTTCTTTACTGCTTTAGCTTTGTTCTCTGTCTTATCTAGCTTCATGTTTTCTTGTCTTTAGAGTCCCTGCTCGGGCGCCATTTGTAACGAACCCTTTTGCTCGTTACTGATTTTTGCTGAGGTAGGCTCAGTGAGTAAACCAGGGGTTCTTACAAAATAATTTATTTACCAATGATTCGCTTGTTTTAAATAAGAAAGCCAGCGTTTTAGTTTTAAACTGTAGAGTAAGTCTTTATTATTTCATTTCTTTTATTTATTACTTAACGAGTAAGTTACTTAATTATTATTAATTTTTAAGCATTATATAAATTAAAGTGATATAATTAATCCTTGCTTATTCATATTTATTCCGTTATTTGCTATGATCCCTCTCGCTGTGAGTGACTATGATAGAACTCAGATTAACACTATGTTCGAAGGGTGGAGTACCTTCGCTTAAGATAACTACGTTTTGATCTTAGAGGTAAACAACGTTCGAAGGGTGAGTACACCTTCGCTTACCATAACTACGCCTGAGCTTAGAGTAAAACTATGTTCGAAGGGTGAGTACACCTTCGCTTACTATAACTACGCCTGAGCTTAGAGTAAACTATGTTCGAAGAGTGAGTACCCCTTCGCTTACGATAACTACGTTTTGAACTTATAGTAAACAAAGTTCGAAGGGTGAGTACACCTTCGGTTTACGATAACTACGCCTGAGCTTAGAGTAAAACTCTATGTTCGAAGGGTGAGTACACCTTCGCTTACTATAACTACGCCTAGCTTAGAGTAAAACTATGTTCGAGTGAGTACACCTTCGCTTACTATAACTACGTTTTGAACTTAGAGCAAGCAACGTTCGAAGAGCGAGTACACCCTCGCTTAAGATAACTACGCCTGACTTAGAGTAAACAACGTTCGAAGGGTGAGTACACCTTCGCTTAAGATAACTACGTTTTGAACTTAGAGTAAGCAACGTTCGAAGGGTGAGTACACCTTCGCTTAACATAACTACGCCTGACTTAGAGTAAACAACGTCGAAGGGTGAGTACACCTCTCGTTAAGATATACTACGTTTTGACTTAGAGTAAGCAACGTTCGAAGGGTGAGTACACCTTCGCTTAACATAACTACGCCTGACTTAGAGTAAACAAGCTTCGAAGGGTGAGTACACTTCGCTTAAGATAACTACGCCTGAGCTTAGAGTACAACTATGTTCGAAGGGTGAGTACACCTTCGCTTAAGTCAACTACGTTTTGAACTTAGAGTAAGCAACGTTCGAAGGGTGAGTACACCTTCGCTTAAGATAACTACGCTGACTTAGAGTAAACAACGTTCGAAGGGTGAGTACACCTTCGCTTAAGATAACTACGCACTCTGGTTCAGTCGGTGCAACTGCTTGTAGCATCACTTCGAGCTCTTCTGCATAGCTGCCCAAGTCAATGACGTCATCATGGCTTCAATTGGAGCGCTGTCATCGAAAAGTTCTCCAAATGATCGAGCTGACGTCACAAGTTCTGTGAGTGG
>OY986439.1:146183040-146505329 GCA_963920525.1 Dichetophora obliterata
TTCGAACGTTGTTTACTCTAAGATCAAAACGTAGTTATCTTAAGCGAAGGTACCTCCACCCTTCGAACATAGTGTTAATCTGAGTTCTATCATAGTCACTCACAGCGAGAGGGATCATAGCAAATAACGGAATAAATATGAATAAGCAAGGATTAATTATATCACTTTAATTTATATAATGCTTAAAAATTAATAATAATTAAGTAACTTACTCGTTAAGTAATAAATAAAAGAAATGAAAATAATAAAGACTTACTCTACAGTTTAAAACTAAAACGCTGGCTTTCTTATTTAAAACAACGGAATCATTGGTAAATAAATTATTTTGTAAGAACCCCTGGTTTACTCACTGAGCCTACCTCAGCAAAAATCAGTAACGAGCAAAAGGGTTCGTTACAAATGGCGCCCGAGCAGGGACTCTAAAGACAAAGAAAACATGAAAGCTAGATAAGACAGAGAACAAAGCTAAAGCCAGTAAAGAAAGCTAAAGTCAGAGAAAACAGCAGCGTAACACAACACATGATAAAAATGGTCAATTCGTCCTGGGTATACTTTCTACGGAAAGACGAGCTGCAAGGGTACGCAGAAGAATTTGGATTCGATAGCACAGGAACCGTGCAAGAAGCAAGGAAGAATTTTGCGACCTTCATTGCAGATCAAGGCCAGAAACCAGAGCTGCAACCACGCCTTGCAGAATTAGAGGCAAAACACGGGAGGTCACCATCCCCGGCAAGAAATCCCGAGATACCAAAAATAAATGTGCTGGTAGCACACACAGGCGGTCAACAAGGTTTCAACCTCCCGACAATGTCATACGAGCAACCAACAGCCGCGCACGCAGGATATACAGGAGCGCATCAAATACCATATTCCACAGTAATAGACCAGGTCAGGAAGTGGTCTTTTAAATATGATGGCGGAAAAGAACCACTGGCATTCATTGAAAGAGTAGAGGAGCTAGCCGAAGTATACGGGTTAAACAAGGATCTTTTACCCCGAACAATGCCCGAACTGTTGAGAGATAACGCGCTGAAATGGTTCCGCAACAATAATCGGCAGTGGCAGGAATGGAATGCATATAAGAGGGATTTCTTACGGTTCTTCCTGCTATCCAAATACTTCAAGCATCTGGAAGATGAGATCCGACAAAGGCACCAGCGGCAAAGGGAAAAATTCAAAGACTACCTCATCGAGCTGCAGAATTTAATGCGACATACAGATTTCTCTGAGCATGGCAAACTAGAGCGCATATACCGCAACAGTCTCCACGACTATCAGCTTTATATAAAGCGAAAAGACTTCAGGGACCTCGAGGAGCTGATTAGTCTAGCCGAAGATTTTGAAAGTCTGCAAAAAGAAGCTCCACCGACAAGACCAGCCATACCACGACAGCGAGAAGAGCATCACCGCAGAATTACTCAAGAAACCGAGTATCCAATTAACCCACGGACGGCATGTCGACGTTGTGGGCAGGATGGGCACTACAAATGCGAATGCAGAAACCCCGCTATAACTTTTTGCTGGGAATGTGGAAAAAGAGGTACTTTGACAATAAACTGCTGCAGACAATCATCGGGAAACTACCAAGGGTACCGTCCAAGGCGAGTACAAATGGATACCCAGAACCAGCGTCCTCGCAATTAAACACCATCACGCAAAACGGGAACCACGTGGTCGCTATAGTCACGATAGGCAACCACACGACCAAGGCGACGATCGACACTGGGGCAACACGGAGTTTTATCAGCAGATCCCTGGCAAGTAAAATAAAGGAATCAAGCAAACTCGAAAACACATCGACACGCATACGATTGGCTGACGGGACCACGAAGGAGGTTACTCAGCAGCTCGTAGTAAACATAAAACTCGGAGGAAAGCAATGCAACATAGACTTAATCATATTACACGACGTGATCGACGATCTTATTTTAGCATGGACTCGAATCAAAAATCGAAAAGTTTGCAAAGGCAGAGCTGGGAAAATTCTAAGGTCTCAAAGGGGTGTCACATATCACCATGCACCGCAAGGGCAAGTTACTCATCAAAAGCAGCACAACAGCGCAGTAGCAGCTGCGTCATCAAAAGCATCACAGCATCGCAGTAGCAGCTGCATCATCAAAAGCATCACAGAAGCGCAGTAGCAGCTGAGCTGCGTCATCAAAAGCAGCACAGAAACGCAGTAGCAGCTGAGTCATCAAAAGCATCACAGCAGAGCAGTAGCAGCTGCGTCATCAAAAGCAGCACAGCAGCGCAGTAGCAGCTGCGTCATCAAAAGCATCACAGCATCGCAGTAGCAGCTGCATCATCAAAAGCATCACAGAAGCGCAGTAGCAGCTGCGTCATCAAAAGCAGCACAGCAACGCAGTAGCAGCTGCATCATCAAAAGCATCACAGAAGCGCAGTAGCAGCTGCGTCATCAAAAGCAACGCAGTAGCAGCTGCATCATCAGAAGCATCGCAGTAGCAGCTGCATCATCAAAAGCATCACAGAAGCGCAGTAGCAGCTGCGTCATCAAAAATAGCACAAGAGCGCAGTAGCAGCTACGTCATCAAAAGCATCACAGCAACACCGTAGCAGCTGCGTCATAAAAATCTCACAGCAAAAGTAGCACGACAGCGCAGTAGCAGCTGCGTCATCAAAAGAATCACGGCAGCGCAGTAGCAGCTGCGTCAACAAAACATCACGGCAGCGCAGTAGCATCTGCGTAATCAAATAATTATAATAGTTATACATGTAGTGATTTAGAACCACTTTTGGTACCAGTTAGTAATTTCCTACTGGGACACATGGAATAATAAAACAACTCAGCAGTACTTTAGGTGAACATACCCACTTGTGGAAAAGTGTCAAACAGCTGTGACATAAAGTAAACAAAAGTAAATAACAAGATCGAAAACAACGAAAACACTCGAACACGAACAAAATTTCAGGAAAATAAATGGAAACAGTTTTCTTCAAAAACGGGATTTCATCAAGGAGAATTAATAGGATTGAACACGCAAAGATGAATAGGACGAAAGTTATTCACACAACAGCAGCAGGTGGAGAAGTTCGCCAAAAGCCTGCAAAAATTTCGACAACACCACACCTTGTTGCAGCAAAAGCGCCGGTTGATTCGGCACCTCAGTAGCAGCGACGAGGAAATCATCGAAAACCCACAGGCAAAAGTACCACGGCTACGCATAGCAAAGGTAAAAATAGAAGAAGGAACCTCCGGCCCAACCACACGCAGCCGACAGCAACACAAAATTGCACAACAAACAGCAGCAACAGTATTGAAGGTAATCTACCTATCAGACTACGACGAGGAGGTTAGCATCGACAGTGACTGTGCCGACCGTAGCATTGCCAGCAGCGACTCCACATTTTTGAAACGCACGAATGAGTTGTTCGTCGATGATTTTACCGACAACATCGATATCATCCAAATTTCAAGCGACGAAGATGACAGCAAATACAGTGTCACTGAGCAAGTCTCCAGCACCCCAGCTGCAGACGCAAAGGAGTTGCCCACAGGCAAAGCACCAGTGGGCAACTACCAAAAGAAAATGCCACAGTTGACGTCCACCTCACAGAAACTTGTGACGTCAGCTCGATCATTGGAGAACTTTTCGATGACAGCGCTCCAATTGAAGCCAATGATGACGTCATTGACTTGGGCAGCTATGCAGAAGAGCTCGAAGTGATGCTACAAGCAGTTGCACCGACTGAACCAGAGTGCGTAGTTATCTTAAGCGAAGGTGTACTCACCCTTCGAACGTTGTTTACTCTAAATCAGGCGTAGTTATCTTAAGCGAAGGTGTACTCACCCTTCGAACGTTGCTTACTCTAAGTTCAAAACGTAGTTGACTTAAGCGAAGGTGTACTCACCCTTCGAACATAGTTGTACTCTAAGCTCAGGCGTAGTTATCTTAAGCGAAGGTGTACTCACCCTTCGAACGTTGTTTACTCTAAGTCAGGCGTAGTTATGTTAAGCGAAGGTGTACTCACCCTTCGAACGTTGCTTACTCTAAGTTCAAAACGTAGTTATCTTAAGCGAAGGTGTACTCACCCTTCGAACGTTGTTTACTCTAAGTCAGGCGTAGTTATGTTAAGCGAAGGTGTACTCACCCTTCGAACGTTGCTTACTCTAAGTTCAAAACGTAGTTATCTTAAGCGAAGGTGTACTCACCCTTCGAACGTTGTTTACTCTAAGTCAGGCGTAGTTATCTTAAGCGAGGGTGTACTCGCTCTTCGAACGTTGCTTGCTCTAAGTTCAAAACGTAGTTATAGTAAGCGAAGGTGTACTCACTCCTCGAACATAGTTTTACTCTAAGCTAGGCGTAGTTATAGTAAGCGAAGGTGTACTCACCCTTCGAACATAGTTTTACTCTAAGCTCAGGCGTAGTTATCGTAAGCGAAGGTGTACTCACCCTTCGAACTTTGTTTACTATAAGTTCAAAACGTAGTTATCGTAAGCGAAGGGGTACTCACTCTTCGAACATAGTTTTACTCTAAGCTCAGGCGTAGTTATAGTAAGCGAAGGTGTACTCACCCTTCGAACATAGTTTTACTCTAAGCTCAGGCGTAGTTATGGTAAGCGAAGGTGTACTCACCCTTCGAACGTTGTTTACTCTAAGATCAAAACTGACTTTAGCTTTCTTTACTGGCTTTAGCTTTGTTCTCTGTCTTATCTAGCTTTCATGTTTTCTTTGTCTTTAGAGTCCCTGCTCGGGCGCCATTTGTAACGAACCCTTTTGCTCGTTACTGATTTTTGCTGAGGTAGGCTCAGTGAGTAAACCAGGGGTTCTTACAAAATAATTTATTTACCAATGATTCCGTTGTTTTAAATAAGAAAGCCAGCGTTTTAGTTTTAAACTGTAGAGTAAGTCTTTATTATTTTCATTTCTTTTATTTATTACTTAACGAGTAAGTTACTTAATTATTATTAATTTTTAAGCATTATATAAATTAAAGTGATATAATTAATCCTTGCTTATTCATATTTAATCCGTTATTTGCTATGATCCCTCTCGCTGTGAGTGACTATGATAGAACTCAGATTAACACTATGTTCGAAGGGTGGAGGTACCTTCGCTTAAGATAACTACGTTTTGATCTTAGAGTAAACAACGTTCGAAGGGTGAGTACACCTTCGCTTACCATAACTACGCCTGAGCTTAGAGTAAAACTATGTTCGAAGGGTGAGTACACCTTCGCTTACTATAACTACGCCTGAGCTTAGAGTAAAACTATGTTCGAAGAGTGAGTACCCCTTCGCTTACGATAACTACGTTTTGAACTTATAGTAAACAAAGTTCGAAGGGTGAGTACACCTTCGCTTACGATAACTACGCCTGAGCTTAGAGTAAAACTATGTTCGAAGGGTGAGTACACCTTCGCTTACTATAACTACGCCTAGCTTAGAGTAAAACTATGTTCGAGGAGTGAGTACACCTTCGCTTACTATAACTACGTTTTGAACTTAGAGCAAGCAACGTTCGAAGAGCGAGTACACCCTCGCTTAAGATAACTACGCCTGACTTAGAGTAAACAACGTTCGAAGGGTGAGTACACCTTCGCTTAAGATAACTACGTTTTGAACTTAGAGTAAGCAACGTTCGAAGGGTGAGTACACCTTCGCTTAACATAACTACGCCTGACTTAGAGTAAACAACGTTCGAAGGGTGAGTACACCTTCGCTTAAGATAACTACGTTTTGAACTTAGAGTAAGCAACGTTCGAAGGGTGAGTACACCTTCGCTTAACATAACTACGCCTGACTTAGAGTAAACAACGTTCGAAGGGTGAGTACACCTTCGCTTAAGATAACTACGCCTGAGCTTAGAGTACAACTATGTTCGAAGGGTGAGTACACCTTCGCTTAAGTCAACTACGTTTTGAACTTAGAGTAAGCAACGTTCGAAGGGTGAGTACACCTTCGCTTAAGATAACTACGCCTGACTTAGAGTAAACAACGTTCGAAGGGTGAGTACACCTTCGCTTAAGATAACTACGCACTCTGGTTCAGTCGGTGCAACTGCTTGTAGCATCACTTCGAGCTCTTCTGCATAGCTGCCCAAGTCAATGACGTCATCATTGGCTTCAATTGGAGCGCTGTCATCGAAAAGTTCTCCAATGATCGAGCTGACGTCACAAGTTTCTGTGAGGTGGACGTCAACTGTGGCATTTTCTTTTGGTAGTTGCCCACTGGTGCTTTGCCTGTGGGCAACTCCTTTGCGTCTGCAGCTGGGGTGCTGGAGACTTGCTCAGTGACACTGTATTTGCTGTCATCTTCGTCGCTTGAAATTTGGATGATATCGATGTTGTCGGTAAAATCATCGACGAACAACTCATTCGTGCGTTTCAAAAATGTGGAGTCGCTGCTGGCAATGCTACGGTCGGCACAGTCACTGTCGATGCTAACCTCCTCGTCGTAGTCTGATAGGTAGATTACCTTCAATACTGTTGCTGCTGTTTGTTGTGCAATTTTGTGTTGCTGTCGGCTGCGTGTGGTTGGGCCGGAGGTTCCTTCTTCTATTTTTACCTTTGCTATGCGTAGCCGTGGTACTTTTGCCTGTGGGTTTTCGATGATTTCCTCGTCGCTGCTACTGAGGTGCCGAATCAACCGGCGCTTTTGCTGCAACAAGGTGTGGTGTTGTCGAAATTTTTGCAGGCTTTTGGCGAACTTCTCCACCTGCTGCTGTTGTGTGAATAACTTTCGTCCTATTCATCTTTGCGTGTTCAATCCTATTAATTCTCCTTGATGAAATCCCGTTTTTGAAGAAAACTGTTTCCATTTATTTTCCTGAAATTTTGTTCGTGTTCGAGTGTTTTCGTTGTTTTCGATCTTGTTATTTACTTTTGTTTACTTTATGTCACAGCTGTTTGACACTTTTCCACAAGTGGGTATGTTCACCTAAAGTACTGCTGAGTTGTTTTATTATTCCATGTGTCCCAGTAGGAAATTACTAACTGGTACCAAAAGTGGTTCTAAATCACTACATGTATAACTATTATAATTATTTGATTACGCAGATGCTACTGCGCTGCCGTGATGTTTTGCTGACGCAGCTGCTACTGCGCTGCCGTGATTCTTTTGATGACGCAGCTGCTACTGCGCTGTCGTGCTACTTTTGCTGTGAGATTTTTATGACGCAGCTGCTACGGTGTTGCTGTGATGCTTTTGATGACGTAGCTGCTACTGCGCTCTTGTGCTATTTTTGATGACGCAGCTGCTACTGCGCTTCTGTGATGCTTTTGATGATGCAGCTGCTACTGCGATGCTTCTGATGATGCAGCTGCTACTGCGTTGCTTTTGATGACGCAGCTGCTACTGCGCTTCTGTGATGCTTTTGATGATGCAGCTGCTACTGCGTTGCTGTGCTGCTTTTGATGACGCAGCTGCTACTGCGCTTCTGTGATGCTTTTGATGATGCAGCTGCTACTGCGATGCTGTGATGCTTTTGATGACGCAGCTGCTACTGCGCTGCTGTGCTGCTTTTGATGACGCAGCTGCTACTGCTCTGCTGTGATGCTTTTGATGACTCAGCTGCTACTGCGTTTCTGTGCTGCTTTTGATGACGCAGCTCAGCTGCTACTGCGCTTCTGTGATGCTTTTGATGATGCAGCTGCTACTGCGATGCTGTGATGCTTTTGATGACGCAGCTGCTACTGCGCTGTTGTGCTGCTTTTGATGAGTAACTTGCCCTTGCGGTGCATGGTGATATGTGACACCCCTTTGAGACCTTAGAATTTTCCCAGCTCTGCCTTTGCAAACTTTTCGATTTTTGATTCGAGTCCATGCTAAAATAAGATCGTCGATCACGTCGTGTAATATGATTAAGTCTATGTTGCATTGCTTTCCTCCGAGTTTTATGTTTACTACGAGCTGCTGAGTAACCTCCTTCGTGGTCCCGTCAGCCAATCGTATGCGTGTCGATGTGTTTTCGAGTTTGCTTGATTCCTTTATTTTACTTGCCAGGGATCTGCTGATAAAACTCCGTGCTGCCCCAGTGTCGATCGTCGCCTTGGTCGTGTGGTTGCCTATCGTGACTATAGCGACCACGTGGTTCCCGTTTTGCGTGATGGTGTTTAATTGCGAGGACGCTGGTTCTGGGTATCCATTTGTACTCGCCTTGGACGGTACCCTTGGTAGTTTCCCGATGATTGTCTGCAGCAGTTTATTGTCAAAGTACCTCTTTTTCCACATTCCCAGCAAAAAGTTATAGCGGGGTTTCTGCATTCGCATTTGTAGTGCCCATCCTGCCCACAACGTCGACATGCCGTCCGTGGGTTAATTGGATACTCGGTTTCTTGAGTAATTCTGCGGTGATGCTCTTCTCGCTGTCGTGGTATGGCTGGTCTTGTCGGTGGAGCTTCTTTTTGCAGACTTTCAAAATCTTCGGCTAGACTAATCAGCTCCTCGAGGTCCCTGAAGTCTTTTCGCTTTATATAAAGCTGATAGTCGTGGAGACTGTTGCGGTATATGCGCTCTAGTTTGCCATGCTCAGAGAAATCTGTATGTCGCATTAAATTCTGCAGCTCGATGAGGTAGTCTTTGAATTTTTCCCTTTGCCGCTGGTGCCTTTGTCGGATCTCATCTTCCAGATGCTTGAAGTATTTGGATAGCAGGAAGAACCGTAAGAAATCCCTCTTATATGCATTCCATTCCTGCCACTGCCGATTATTGTTGCGGAACCATTTCAGCGCGTTATCTCTCAACAGTTCGGGCATTGTTCGGGGTAAAAGATCCTTGTTTAACCCGTATACTTCGGCTAGCTCCTCTACTCTTTCAATGAATGCCAGTGGTTCTTTTCCGCCATCATATTTAAAAGACCACTTCCTGACCTGATCTATTACTGTGGAATATGGTATTTGATGCGCTCCTGTATATCCTGCGTGCGCGGCTGTTGGTTGCTCGTATGACATTGTCGGGAGGTTGAAACCTTGTTGACCGCCTGTGTGTGCTACCAGCACATTTATTTTTGGTATCTCGGGATTTCTTGCCGGGGATGGTGACCTCCCGTGTTTTGCCTCTAATTCTGCAAGGCGTGGTTGCAGCTCTGGTTTCTGGCCTTGATCTGCAATGAAGGTCGCAAAATTCTTCCTTGCTTCTTGCACGGTTCCTGTGCTATCGAATCCAAATTCTTCTGCGTACCCTTGCAGCTCGTCTTTCCGTAGAAAGTATACCCAGGACGAATTGACCATTTTTATCATGTGTTGTGTTACGCTGCTGTTTTCTCTGACTTTAGCTTTCTTTACTGGCTTTAGCTTTGTTCTCTGTCTTATCTAGCTTTCATGTTTTCTTTGTCTTTAGAGTCCCTGCTCGGGCGCCATTTGTAACGAACCCTTTTGCTCGTTACTGATTTTTGCTGAGGTAGGCTCAGTGAGTAAACCAGGGGTTCTTACAAAATAATTTATTTACCAATGATTCCGTTGTTTTAAATAAGAAAGCCAGCGTTTTAGTTTTAAACTGTAGAGTAAGTCTTTATTATTTTCATTTCTTTTATTTATTACTTAACGAGTAAGTTACTTAATTATTATTAATTTTTAAGCATTATATAAATTAAAGTGATATAATTAATCCTTGCTTATTCATATTTATTCCGTTATTTGCTATGATCCCTCTCGCTGTGAGTGACTATGATAGAACTCAGATTAACACTATGTTCGAAGGGTGGAGGTACCTTCGCTTAAGATAACTACGTTTTGATCTTAGAGTAAACAACGTTCGAAGGGTGAGTACACCTTCGCTTACCATAACTACGCCTGAGCTTAGAGTAAAACTATGTTCGAAGGGTGAGTACACCTTCGCTTACTATAACTACGCCTGAGCTTAGAGTAAAACTATGTTCGAAGAGTGAGTACCCCTTCGCTTACGATAACTACGTTTTGAACTTATAGTAAACAAAGTTCGAAGGGTGAGTACACCTTCGTTTACGATAACTACGCCTGAGCTTAGAGTAAAACTATGTTCGAAGGGTGAGTACACCTTCGCTTACTATAACTACGCCTAGCTTAGAGTAAAACTATGTTCGAGGAGTGAGTACACCTTCGCTTACTATAACTACGTTTTGAACTTAGAGCAAGCAACGTTCGAAGAGCGAGTACACCCTCGCTTAAGATAACTACGCCTGACTTAGAGTAAACAACGTTCGAAGGGTGAGTACACCTTCGCTTAAGATAACTACGTTTTGAACTTAGAGTAAGCAACGTTCGAAGGGTGAGTACACCTTCGCTTAACATAACTACGCCTGACTTAGAGTAAACAACGTTCGAAGGGTGAGTACACCTTCGCTTAAGATAACTACGTTTTGAACTTAGAGTAAGCAACGTTCGAAGGGTGAGTACACCTTCGCTTAACATAACTACGCCTGACTTAGAGTAAACAACGTTCGAAGGGTGAGTACACCTTCGCTTAAGATAACTACGCCTGAGCTTAGAGTACAACTATGTTCGAAGGGTGAGTACACCTTCGCTTAAGTCAACTACGTTTTGAACTTAGAGTAAGCAACGTTCGAAGGGTGAGTACACCTTCGCTTAAGATAACTACGCCTGACTTAGAGTAAACAACGTTCGAAGGGTGAGTACACCTTCGCTTAAGATAACTACGCACTCTGGTTCAGTCGGTGCAACTGCTTGTAGCATCACTTCGAGCTCTTCTGCATAGCTGCCCAAGTCAATGACGTCATCATTGGCTTCAATTGGAGCGCTGTCATCGAAAAGTTCTCCAATGATCGAGCTGACGTCACAAGTTTCTGTGAGGTGGACGTCAACTGTGGCATTTTCTTTTGGTAGTTGCCCACTGGTGCTTTGCCTGTGGGCAACTCCTTTGCGTCTGCAGCTGGGGTGCTGGAGACTTGCTCAGTGACACTGTATTTGCTGTCATCTTCGTCGCTTGAAATTTGGATGATATCGATGTTGTCGGTAAAATCATCGACGAACAACTCATTCGTGCGTTTCAAAAATGTGGAGTCGCTGCTGGCAATGCTACGGTTGGCACAGTCACTGTCGATGCTAACCTCCTCGTCGTAGTCTGATAGGTAGATTACCTTCAATACTGTTGTTGCTGTTTGTTGTGCAATTTTGTGTTGCTGTCGGCTGCGTGTGGTTGGGCCGGAGGTTCCTTCTTCTATTTTTACCTTTGCTATGCGTAGCCGTGGTACTTTTGCCTGTGGGTTTTCGATGATTTCCTCGTCGCTGCTACTGAGGTGCCGAATCAACCGGCGCTTTTGCTGCAACAAGGTGTGGTGTTGTCGAAATTTTTGCAGGCTTTTGGCGAACTTCTCCACCTGCTGCTGTTGTGTGAATAACTTTCGTCCTATTCATCTTTGCGTGTTCAATCCTATTAATTCTCCTTGATGAAATCCCGTTTTTGAAGAAAACTGTTTCCATTTATTTTCCTGAAATTTTGTTCGTGTTCGAGTGTTTTCGTTGTTTTCGATCTTGTTATTTACTTTTGTTTACTTTATGTCACAGCTGTTTGACACTTTTCCACAAGTGGGTATGTTCACCTAAAGTACTGCTGAGTTGTTTTATTATTCCATGTGTCCCAGTAGGAAATTACTAACTGGTACCAAAAGTGGTTCTAAATCACTACATGTATAACTATTATAATTATTTGATTACGCAGATGCTACTGCGCTGCCGTGATGTTTTGTTGACGCAGCTGCTACTGCGCTGCCGTGATTCTTTTGATGACGCAGCTGCTACTGCGCTGTCGTGCTACTTTTGCTGTGAGATTTTTATGACGCAGCTGCTACGGTGTTGCTGTGATGCTTTTGATGACGTAGCTGCTACTGCGCTCTTGTGCTATTTTTGATGACGCAGCTGCTACTGCGCTTCTGTGATGCTTTTGATGATGCAGCTGCTACTGCGATGCTTCTGATGATGCAGCTGCTACTGCGTTGCTTTTGATGACGCAGCTGCTACTGCGCTTCTGTGATGCTTTTGATGATGCAGCTGCTACTGCATTGCTGTGCTGCTTTTGATGACGCAGCTGCTACTGCGCTTCTGTGATGCTTTTGATGATGCAGCTGCTACTGCGATGCTGTGATGCTTTTGATGACGCAGCTGCTACTGCGCTGCTGTGCTGCTTTTGATGACGCAGCTGCTACTGCTCTGCTGTGATGCTTTTGATGACTCAGCTGCTACTGCGTTTCTGTGCTGCTTTTGATGACGCAGCTCAGCTGCTACTGCGCTTCTGTGATGCTTTTGATGATGCAGCTGCTACTGCGATGCTGTGATGCTTTTGATGACGCAGCTGCTACTGCGCTGTTGTGCTGCTTTTGATGAGTAACTTGCCCTTGCGGTGCATGGTGATATGTGACACCCCTTTGAGACCTTAGAATTTTCCCAGCTCTGCCTTTGCAAACTTTTCGATTTTTGATTCGAGTCCATGCTAAAATAAGATCGTCGATCACGTCGTGTAATATGATTAAGTCTATGTTGCATTGCTTTCCTCCGAGTTTTATGTTTACTACGAGCTGCTGAGTAACCTCCTTCGTGGTCCCGTCAGCCAATCGTATGCGTGTCGATGTGTTTTCGAGTTTGCTTGATTCCTTTATTTTACTTGCCAGGGATCTGCTGATAAAACTCCGTGTTGCCCCAGTGTCGATCGTCGCCTTGGTCGTGTGGTTGCCTATCGTGACTATAGCGACCACGTGGTTCCCGTTTTGCGTGATGGTGTTTAATTGCGAGGACGCTGGTTCTGGGTATCCATTTGTACTCGCCTTGGACGGTACCCTTGGTAGTTTCCCGATGATTGTCTGCAGCAGTTTATTGTCAAAGTACCTCTTTTTCCACATTCCCAGCAAAAAGTTATAGCGGGGTTTCTGCATTCGCATTTGTAGTGCCCATCCTGCCCACAACGTCGACATGCCGTCCGTGGGTTAATTGGATACTCGGTTTCTTGAGTAATTCTGCGGTGATGCTCTTCTCGCTGTCGTGGTATGGCTGGTCTTGTCGGTGGAGCTTCTTTTTGCAGACTTTCAAAATCTTCGGCTAGACTAATCAGCTCCTCGAGGTCCCTGAAGTCTTTTCGCTTTATATAAAGCTGATAGTCGTGGAGACTGTTGCGGTATATGCGCTCTAGTTTGCCATGCTCAGAGAAATCTGTATGTCGCATTAAATTCTGCAGCTCGATGAGGTAGTCTTTGAATTTTTCCCTTTGCCGCTGGTGCCTTTGTCGGATCTCATCTTCCAGATGCTTGAAGTATTTGGATAGCAGGAAGAACCGTAAGAAATCCCTCTTATATGCATTCCATTCCTGCCACTGCCGATTATTGTTGCGGAACCATTTCAGCGCGTTATCTCTCAACAGTTCGGGCATTGTTCGGGGTAAAAGATCCTTGTTTAACCCGTATACTTCGGCTAGCTCCTCTACTCTTTCAATGAATGCCAGTGGTTCTTTTCCGCCATCATATTTAAAAGACCACTTCCTGACCTGGTCTATTACTGTGGAATATGGTATTTGATGCGCTCCTGTATATCCTGCGTGCGCGGCTGTTGGTTGCTCGTATGACATTGTCGGGAGGTTGAAACCTTGTTGACCGCCTGTGTGTGCTACCAGCACATTTATTTTTGGTATCTCGGGATTTCTTGCCGGGGATGGTGACCTCCCGTGTTTTGCCTCTAATTCTGCAAGGCGTGGTTGCAGCTCTGGTTTCTGGCCTTGATCTGCAATGAAGGTCGCAAAATTCTTCCTTGCTTCTTGCACGGTTCCTGTGCTATCGAATCCAAATTCTTCTGCGTACCCTTGCAGCTCGTCTTTCCGTAGAAAGTATACCCAGGACGAATTGACCATTTTTATCATGTGTTGTGTTACGCTGCTGTTTTCTCTGACTTTAGCTTTCTTTACTGGCTTTAGCTTTGTTCTCTGTCTTATCTAGCTTTCATGTTTTCTTTGTCTTTAGAGTCCCTGCTCGGGCGCCATTTGTAACGAACCCTTTTGCTCGTTACTGATTTTTGCTGAGGTAGGCTCAGTGAGTAAACCAGGGGTTCTTACAAAATAATTTATTTACCAATGATTCCGTTGTTTTAAATAAGAAAGCCAGCGTTTTAGTTTTAAACTGTAGAGTAAGTCTTTATTATTTTCATTTCTTTTATTTATTACTTAACGAGTAAGTTACTTAATTATTATTAATTTTTAAGCATTATATAAATTAAAGTGATATAATTAATCCTTGCTTATTCATATTTATTCCGTTATTTGCTATGATCCCTCTCGCTGTGAGTGACTATGATAGAACTCAGATTAACACTATGTTCGAAGGGTGGAGGTACCTTCGCTTAAGATAACTACGTTTTGATCTTAGAGTAAACAACGTTCGAAGGGTGAGTACACCTTCGCTTACCATAACTACGCCTGAGCTTAGAGTAAAACTATGTTCGAAGGGTGAGTACACCTTCGCTTATTATAACTACGCCTGAGCTTAGAGTAAAACTATGTTCGAAGAGTGAGTACACCTTCGCTTACGATAACTATTTTTTGAACTTATAGTAAACAAAGTTCGAAGGGTGAGTACACCTTCGCTTGCGATAACTACGCCTGAGCTTAGAGTAAAACTATGTTCGAAGGGTGAGTACACCTTCGCTTACTATAACTACGCCTGAGCTTAAAGTAAAACTATGTTCGAAGAGTGAGTACACCTTCGCTTAAGATAACTACGTTTTGAACTTATAGTAAACAAAGTTCGAAGGGTGAGTACACCTTCGCTTACGATAACTACGCCTGAGCTTAGAGTAAAACTATGTTCGAAGGGTGAGTACACCTTCGCTTACTATAACTACGCCTAGCTTAGAGTAAAACTATGTTCGAAGAGTGAGTACACCTTCGCTTACTATAACTACGTTTTGAACTTAGAGCAAGCAACGTTCGAAGAGCGAGTACACCCTCGCTTAAGATAACTACGCCTGACTTAGTGTAAACAACGTTCGAAGGGTGAGTATACCTTCGCTTAAGATAACTACGCCCGAGTTTAGAGTAAAACTATGTTCGAAGGGTGAGTACACTTTCGCTTAAGATAACTACGTTTTGAACTTAGAGTAAGCAACGTTCGAAGGGTGAGTACACCTTCGCTTAAGATAACTACGTTTTGAACTTAGAGTAAGCAACGTTCGAGGGGTGAGTACACCTTCGCTTAACATAACTACGCCTGACTTAGAGTAAACAACGTTCGAAGGGTGAGTACACCTTCGCTTAAGATAACTACGTTTTGAACTTAGAGTAAGCAACGTTCGAAGGGTGAGTACACCTTCGCTTAAGATAACTACGCCTGACTTAGAGTAAACAACGTTCGAAGGGTGAGTACACCCTTGCTTAAGATAACTACGCCTGAGCTTAGAGTAAAACTATGTTCGAAGGGTGAGTACACCTTCGCTTAAGATAACTACGTTTTGAACTTAGAGTAAGCAACGTTCGAAAGGTGAGTACACCTTCGCTTAAGATAACTACGCCTGACTTAGAGTAAACAACGTTCGAAGGGTGAGTACACCTTCGCTTAAGATAACTACGCCTGACTTAGAGTAAACAACGTTCGAAGGGTGAGGACACCTTCGCTTAAGATAACTACGATTGAACTAACTACTCAGTCTCAAAGCATGTGCATGCTACTGCTCCTGCGACAAGACTGCTTGTCCTAAGCAAACGCGATAGCTTTATATTCTCCAGTTGCCTTTCTGTTCCATGTTCACTTGTTTTGTTTTCCCTGCCTGTGTATATGTGACTGTGTACAAACATACTTGTATGTGTGTATATGTTATTTATTCATTTATTATTTATTCAATTCAATAAACTATAAACTATTATACTTTTCCATATAGTTTCCAAAAATAAATTATAAATTCTTTAAACATAATTAGTTTAATTTAATTATTAATTCATATTTTCCAGTTATATTTACATTTCATTAAAATAAATCATCAATATACTTTGTGAGGCACAAATTGTGTAACAATTTGAGTCCTCACACAAGGATTAATGGTTGAATATTTTCGCCTTTTGTTTTAAAAACTCAATATGCTCCTCGACTTCCTGGATGCTGCTTCCAACAAAAACGAATGCCTCTCGAGAACTGGATGGATGGGAATTGTATGCTTTAGGAAAGTTTTTCTTCCAAAGTTGTCCTTACTGCATACTTTTTGAGTGGGCACCAAATACCCATGAAGGCTCCAAAGAAGTTTCATAGCAGTACTGTCTGGAAAGATATTAATTGAAAAAAATAGCTATTTATTTATTTAGCCTCGACAAAATTTAAGCTTACCACTGTAGTTAGTGAAATCTTCAATTTCTGCCAACTTTGCCCGCACAGCTTTATCTTTTATGTGGTTTTCATCCTTTAAAATATTTTCATGTAAACATTTTTTGAAAATGATGGCAGCAGTCACTTAAAATGCCAGGTATATTTCCTATTATTTACTAATAGTAATTCAACAGATTTAAATTTTCTTTTACATTCAAAGCACAACATTTTCTTCACTTTTAATTTAATTACTTATCACCTTTTATCTAAAATTTACACACACAATTGCCACACGTCTTCACAATTTCGCGTATCACTTCAAACAAAATTGGGAAGGGAATAAATTAGTAAACATTGAATTTAATGAGCTGAATACATTGAATTTAATGAACTATGCATTGAATTTAATGAACTATACATTGAATTCAATGAACTATACATTGAATTTAATAAATTATATATTGAATTTAATGAACTATACATTGAATTTAATGAACTTTACATTGAAATCAATGAACAATACATTGAATTCAATGAACTATACAATAAATTCAATGAACTATACATTGAATTCAATGACCTATACATTGAATTTAATGAACTATACATTGCATTTAATGACCTGAGCATTGAATTCAATGAATTATTCATTAAAAATCAATGTATGGTTCGTTAAAATTTGATTTACAACAGGAATAAATGTACTTTTCATTGATATCAATGAAAAATCCATTAAAATAATGAAAACGAATCATTGATATTTATTTAGACATTTTTAATGAATGTAACCTCATTGATTTCAATGAACAGTACGTTAAAAACTATGAGCAATTCATTAAAATTCAATGATTTTTTTCATTAAAATCAATGAATTAATTTTAGCGTATGCTGTTCATTAAATTTGTTTTTTCTGTGTAGGAAACGATTTATTGATGGGTAGAATTGCTTGTTGCTGTTGTTGAGAGAATCAATAAATGATTTCGCTCGTTTTTCTTTTATAATCTTTAGAACAGTGTCTGCGCAAAAATACGGAGTACTGTAAGGTGTGACTATTGAGAGCGAACATCAAAGATTTTCTTTTATTATCTCTCACCTTTTTCACATCGCAAAAATTTGGGATTTTAGGCTTTTTTTTTGGATATGTGGTCTATTTGAGAACGTGAGCTATTTTGGATGTTTCGGTGGGATATTCTTCTTGGTCAAAATTTTAAGAGTTAAAATTCGTATTCATATAAATAAAAACTTTTTACTTTTTTTTAAGTTTTTTAAGACTACTTCTTTTTATACATTGGAAAAAATAATGAATATAATAAAAACTTAAAAAAAAAAAATAAAAAAAGTCCTTAGTGCTATAAATATTTTGGTGGGATTTTTTGAGGTTTTTTTGTGTGATTGATTGGTGGGATGAACAGGGCTAAATCGAGATGCGATTGGGACTGGTTGTTATGCTTGTTGGTTTGGATCGTGTCGACATCACCAGAATTTTTCTCCATCTATCCATCCATCTATCAAACAAAGCAAACAGATCCAAACTATTATATAAACTTGAAATGAAAATTTAAAGTTACGACTTTAATCCAAAAGTACTTATGAACAAATTTTAAAATATCATATTAGTGCACAGATTTATTTAGGGGTATTTTTCTTTCGAATTTTTAATAAAAAGTATATTTAATCGGCGGCCGTAGCCTAGTAGGTAGAGTGCATGGCCCCTAAGCTAAAGAACCGCGGTAGCCCGGGTTCAATTCCAGCTCATACAGAAAGTTTTTTCAATTGAATTAATTTTTCTGTTCGGTCGTCACCTCTCTGCAGACAATGGCAAACCTCAGAGAGTAAAAATTGCCATGCAAAGTTTCTTGAGAACATAAGCCGTTCGGAGTCGGCATAAAACACGTAGGTCCAGTTCTCGGTCATTTGTGATCAAACATTTAATAACACGCACAACACAATTGATCAATAGAAGCTAGGTCAAAGTCCTTCCAAGGGCTGAAATGACCAGTTTATTTATTTTATATTTTTATATTTAATTAAGGTATTAAGATTTTTAAGAAATCATCCCAGCTGCCATGCATTGCTTGCTTATTCGTTGTCTTTTGACGAGTTCGTGTTGCGAGAGTTTGAATAAACTCCATGCACGGTTGCCACCTCAAATTCCCATAAAAAATCCCTTTTTCCCACGAGAACAAAAGAAAATTACCACAACTATTCCCATACCAAAATACTAAAAAAAATCCCACGTCTTTAAAAAAAAATACCACCGAAAATACTATACGAATTAAAAAATATTATAACAACCATAATTAACAACTATTACAGTGACAAAATTTAAAAATACAAATTGACTGCAGCAAACGACAGCTATGATTTTACTGATTGTTCATCAAGCACAGTAAAAATTTAAGATTTTCGACTACAAGAACTAGAACGATAAAAAAATTTTTTAACAAAAATAAAACCAAATTCAAAACCACTACAAAGTAAAAAATAATTGTAAATTACTTTTCACATTAATCCTTGGTCAAATATAAAATATATATAATAATATATAAATATATTTGAACCTTCTGCGCACTAAGCTGAAACAAAATTATCTATATAAAAAATCTATTATATATATTTATACATATTATTAAATTGGAATTCTTCTTACTATAATTTTTTTCTTTTTTGTATTGTCATAAATATATTAATTTTTCCATGAATATAAAAAATTTAAAGCCGCAGCGTTTATTTCATAAAAGTCTGATTATATAAGCGCCGACTTTAAAGGTTTTATATTCATGGAGAAATTAATATATTTATGACAATAATACAAAATAGAAAAAAAATTATAGTACTTAGATTTCCAATTTAATAATATTTATAAATAAATTAACAAGTTTGAGCAAGGATTAATGTGAAAAGTAATTAACAATTATTTTTTACTTTGTAGTGGTTTTGAAGTTGGTTTTTTTTTGTTTTGTGAAAAAGTTTTTATTTCTGCCTTTTTAGAGATTGTGATAATAATTTTTCCCATTCTTGTAACGAGTTTTCGTACCCTAGTGTTAACATTAACTGAGAAACAGTATTTTTCTTATATTGCCACGCTGTTTTGTCCAATAACGCGCACTTTCTTGACCATATAATGTCATAATATATTGTCATAATAATGCTTACCCCTTTACCTAATTTCAGTATCCTAGTGTCGGTATTATTTGAGTTACAGCATTTTTCTAATATTGCCACGCCTTTGTTGAAAAACGACCACTTTTTTGACAGTAATTTGTAATAATTGTTCCAACCCCTATACCTATTTCCAGTACCTTAGTGTCAATATTAACTGAGATACAGTTTTTTTCTTAAATTGTCACGCCCTTTTGTCCAACAACGCCCACTTTCTTCACAGTAAATTTTCATAATTATGCCTACCTCCGCACCTAATTTCAGTACCCTAGTGTCAATATTATTGGAGTTACAGCGTTTTTCTAATATTTCCACGCCTTTTATCGAATAACGCCGACTTTTTTGAGCATAACTTTCAAAAATTGTGCCTACCCCTGTACTAAATTTCAGTACTCTAGTGTTGATATTATTCAATATACAAAGTTTTTCTTATATTGCCACTCCCCTGTGTTGAATACCACCCACTTTTTTAAACAAACAGCTCCGCGTCTAATATCTCTATCTGTTGACAAACAATTTTGACAATCGGGCGAGTACTTTAGGAGTTATTGATGTACATATATATAAAAAAAACCAACCAACCTCTTCCTTTTTGAAGTCGGCTAAAAAGTAAAGTAAAAGCAAAGAAAATGTAAACAACAGCTGACTGCTGGCAGTTGCTGCAATTCGTTTCGAAACATTTCGTTCGGCTAACTTCGTAAGCAGAACCTTCTGCGCAGTTTGCTAAAGCAAAAATTCTTGTGCTGTTACAATTTTCAAATCAGCAATTCAAACACTGGTCAAAACCCAATAAGAACGATGATGCCATAAGGCATCACTTAGTCGGATGTCGCAAAACTAACCGAATCAGAAAAAAATTATTCCAGTTTTTGTATAAAAAGGAATCCTCACGATACTATGGAAACTGTGGACTTTTTTTCATATTAAATCTCAGTGTTCGGTTTTTGGATATATTTGATCCAAAAAATTCGGTGTTTTTGTGACTTCAGGTTGCGGTTGTATGCTTGACTATTTACAGCTTAGGAGCCCGAACAGAATCAAAAGTCGTACCGACCGGCGATGTAGAACATACAACAGAACACATGCAAGTTTACGAAGCTGTCCAAAATGAAATCGTTGAGCAAGAGTCGCGGCGACTCATCGCTAGAATAAAATTGAATAGAATATGAGCCCGAACAGAGTCAAAAATCGTTGCGGTTCATGATATCGCAATCCAATAGAATACATTGAAATATATGAACCCATCCAGAATGAAATCGCAGGTCCATCAGCCGCAACGATTAATCGCAAACTTGGAATATATTTTTTTTTTCTATTGCGACCGACGATTTCCTCTCTGACTACAATTAGTGCAGCCATATTTTGCTAACGATATGTTATGTTCAAAGCCAGTTTCATAGTTTTTGCTATGTTCTCACGTTTCTTTTTTGTTTCTGTACTAACACAACAACAAAAACATAGCTGCTAACAAAACTATACTATAAAAAAGCAACTCTGCATCGTCAGTACCAATTCCTTTCGTAACGACTTTTGCTTCTGTTCGCTCTCTCTTTTCTATCTTTTCTCTAACGACTGACGATTTCCTCTCTGAGTACAATTAGTGCTGCCATATTTTTGCTAACAATTGGCTTTGTTAATAGCCAGTTTCGCTATGTTCTCACTTTTCTTTTTTGTTTCTGTTGTATCTATACAACAACAAAAACAAAGCTGCTAACCAAACTCATGATTCAATTACTACAGGTTGTCCATTCATTTGACGTTTACTCAGAAGAATGAAGATATACCCGTAAAATTGAAGAGGAGAGCAAAAGAGTAATTGTTTAATGCCATCAAAGTAATCAGTTGCAGGAATATCATACTTTTTCGCAGTACTAAATACCCAAGGATACATTTACTGCTGCTTTTTCTACTACGTTCTGCACGGCTTGTTTGTTTTGATAGAAAATTTAAGTAAGTTTTTAAAAAACTAATTTCAAAATTTTGTTGTGCAAATCTATTCACACCGCTAACGGCTTATTGGATCCACTGGCACATTATATTTTTGAATTTCATCACCAAAATAAACTGTTTTGCCAATACCGCACGTTGAAGTTTATTTTAATAATTACAACTTAATAGTCGCGATTTATATATTAATTGAAAAAAAAACGGCTCGCAACAAAATTTGAAAACAATTTTCGATAATAATTATCAAAGCAATAATTATTATAAACGCAATGCACGCTATTTTTTTGCTGCTAACAGCAAAATATAGAATAAGTACTTTTTTAAAAAAAATACACAACAAAACACTGAAACATAACTTTTTTCATAGAAGACCACAAAACCCTGGTTGTCATTTATATTTGAGAGAGAATATATTTTTTTTTACAAATTTACGGGTCTTGTAAACATGCCAAAGATAACAAAAAAAACTTGTTTTAGTTGTTTTTACCGTTGCACCTTTAGTTGATACAGAGCTGAACTTGCTCTAAAATGTTGTTTACATTTCGCTGCGTTTGTTTGCAAAGAGTGGAAGCAATTAAATATACAAAGTTTGCAATTTTTTGTTTGAAAGTGAAAAAAAAATATGGATAGTAATAATCATACAGTAAGTACAAGTGGCATTTGTAAAAATTAATTAATTTTTTTTTTCTTGTGAGTATTTAAAACTGTATTTTTCAAAACGGCCTTAAATATAGAATTATTAATTGTGTTTGCAAAGTTTCTTAAGTTAAAACTAACAAATCTATCAAAATATAACCTTAATTTTTATAAAGTTAACAAGAACAGCGTTTTCTAAACGTAATAGCACTAACCCTTTTCGTTAGTTTTTGCGATTTTTAAGGTTTCCATTATTTTCGTAGGTAAAAATATCGAATACCGTTTTAAAAATATCGATTTGTTCAACGCATAGAACATCAAAAGCTGACAGGGAAAAAAATGTTTATTACTTTCTTTTGACAAATAAAAATAAAAACGAATCAAAAGCTTATAAAAATATTATTTGATTAAAAGCCAAAACTATTTCGTTTAACTTGTCTTTGCGATAGATAAGAAGTGCAAGAAATGTGTAAGCATTTCAAAAGAATTATGCTGACTGGCTAAACAATGAAACTGAAATCAAAGGTCATAAGGGCTCAGGTGGGCGTCCTTCTCTCTCATTTAGTGAAAAATCAGGCATGTCGAAGAGAAAGACAGCATGTGAACATCCAACGTTTCTTCTAATGAAACAGATTTATTAGTTATGGCAGCAAGCTCCTCTGCTCGAAAAGAAGGTAATTCTGACCTGGTATGTCCTTAAAAATAAAAAATATGATGCAATCTGAAGAAAAAAATTATACCACTTTCCTATACAGAGGCCTTAGCATTTATTTTAGAAAATAACTTCACAAATTAACAATATCTAAAAATACGCCTTGAGAGTAAGGCCAGAAACTGTGATATATATCCTCCTTATAAAAAAGTTTTATATGTTAAAGAACAGTGCAGGCCACAAGGGGTAATTGTGTCTGATAAAATTGCAAAAGTACCACTTGAAATGCTTTTAAAGCATACAGCAAAGAGAATTATTGAGGTCCAGGAAGGAGTTATATCAGCTGTGATGGGTTTGAATAAAGAAAATATAATAAGTGCAACACTTAATAAGTTACGGATTCGATGGTTCTACTGGTCAAGCCAATTATAGCCAACGATTTTCATAGCCTCGTAGCTCAATGAATTCAGATTCATCTCTCCTTGTAACCACAATTATCCCCTTGCGTTTGATTTCATCAACAGGAAATATTCTTTGGAATAATTCAATACCGCAATCCGTTAGGTTCTGTAGACCATTAAAGCTGGAATGTATAAAGAAAACCATTTTAAAAGAAGATTCTGATATAAGGAAGGAAATAGATGGAATGGAGATTTTTACATTAGAATTTATTAAAGGTAAAATAATTTAAATCAAATTCCAGCTGTTCTTAACTTTGATTGATGTAAAAATTTTAAATTTTTTATTTAAAAGATTTCAAAAACGTTAAGGACTTTAAATCCGAAAAATTGAAGGTAAAAGAGAAAAATTTGACAAGTAAGAAACTTGTCCGATAAAGAAAGAGAAAGGAAAATATACTAAATCTCCTTTGGGAAAATCTTGGCTTGCTGGTGATAAACCGAAAACAGGTGGATTCGGCAGCAGTAACGATGGAAATACTGCACGACGTGCATTTGAGAACCATATCTTATTTTCTGAAAATTATTCTTATATGCCTGTCCAGTCAATTTCCTTTGCATCTAGATCAATTCGAAAAATATTGCTTTGTAACGGCTCAAATAATAATAGAAATCTATCCTTGGCTTCCCATGACAGCTACTGTTCATAAAGTCCTAATTCATTCAAGGCAAATAATGAAGCATTTAGTAGAAGGAGTAGCCGCAAAGACAACCTGGAAGATGTTTTCCGTCAAGCCTTAGATACTTTAGATCCAGATTTATCAAGCATTTCTTTAAAAAAACGAATCGAACAACGCAAACGATTAAACCTACCACCGGAGGTTATATCATTATTGATTTGTCAACCTAATGAAGTAGTCGAAGCATCAAACGCAAACTCTACAGTAATTTAAGATACATCGGCAGATACTGATTCTGATGAATCATTAAGTGCTGAAGACGGATCTTTGGAAATGAATGGCCTTTATATTCCTTTTTTGGATCTTTTAGAATTAGATATTGCTTTCTAACTTATTTCTTATTTTATATATGTAAGCTGTTTCATTAAATTTTTGTAAATATAATACGCTTTGTGATTATTTGAAAATAAAAAAATAACCAAATTGAAATCCATAATATAGTTATTAAAAAAGTAATAGCAGTTTTGGCTGCCATTTTGAAGCCACCATTTTGAATTTAAAATTTTTTACTTCAGATTCATGATCAGCAACCCTGAAAACTTTCGGGGCACCAAATTTTAAAAACATAGCATAGTTATTACAAAAGTTAACATGTTCATGGCCGCCATTTTTAAGCCACCTTTTGAATTTCAAATTTTTGACTTCAGATTCATGATCAGCGACCCTGAAAACTTTCGGGGCATCAAATTTAAAATGCATAGTATAGTTATTATAAAAGTTGGCATGTTCATGAACCCCATTTTTAAGCCGCCATTTTGAATTTAAAATTTTTGACTTCAGATTCGTGATCAGCGACCCCAAGAATCTATGTGTCACCATTTTTATGCAGATTAGACAACTCCTTGAGGTTTTGGCCGACTTTTTTCGATTTGGAACCATTGTGAATTGCCCAAAAAAATTTTTTATATATATATATTAGAGTAGACCTTATTTTAAAAAGACCACCCCAAACTCTCAAACTGTTGTAATTGATGATAAAGTAATTCGTGCAAAATTTTAGCAAGATCGAATGCATATAAACCCATGCGCACACGGCTTAAGGTTTGCACAAGTGCATGAGAGAAAAATAAATAAATTTTTGGTTATATTTTCATATGCAATTCCATTTGGAATAAGGAAACAAATAAGATTTTTTTGTTTTTTCCAAAAAAATTTCAGTTAAATAAATTCACCTCAAATTACTTGTATAACTCAGGAGGACAAAATTTTTATTTTTGGATTTTCCCAGCAATATTTGTATTATTTCCAACTAATGTTGGTGCGCTGATTTTAAAACTATTATTACTTTTTTTCTAGTATCAACAGTTTTAGAGATAAACGTCAGTGAAATTGTTCAAGATAAAAACAGAAGCCGAGTGATCTCCAGTTCAAATCCCAACCAACTGAAACAAAAAGTTTTTTCAATTGAATTGACTTTTCTGTTCGGCCGTTACATCTCTGCAGACAATGTCAAACCTCAGATAGTTAAAATTGTCATGTAAAACTTCTAGATAACATGAGCCGTTCGTAATAGGTATAAATCTGGTAGGTCCAGTTCTCGATCATTTGTGTTTTAACATTTTAATAAAACTATCAACACAATTGATTAAAAGAAGCCCGGTTTCAAGGGCTGAAATGGATCATTCGTTTTTATTTTTATAAATATAATCTATGTTGTTGGCTTTATCATAAAAGCTATAGGCTGAAATCTTAAATATTTTTTGAAAAACTCAACTTTTCTAAAATATTTTAAACGCAATGCATTTCAAAGGTCTAAGTATAGGTTCTTAAATAAATTAAATTTGAAAAAACAAGTCAACGTCTTCTATGGGCTTTTTGCAATGCGATACTTCAGTACATAACTTGTTTATTTTTTTTTATTTTATGTATTTATTTATTTACATTTTTGGAAAGAAATGCTTATTTGAAAGATTACAAGTCACGAATGGCACCTTATTTCATATAATAAAATATGCTAACAAATTTAGAAAGTAATTAAAATCAATATAGAAAAAGTAAAAATTAAAAAATTTTTAAAAATAAGCTTTTATTTTAAAAAGACGTTTTATATTTGAAAGCTTAAAGCACTGATATTGTGTAGTAAACCTGTATAATGAATCGCAGTTTATATACAGGTTTTTCATTTAAATAAAAAAACAAATTTTTTAACGTTTGAAATGAATACATTACACATATTTATTAAAAAACAGTTAATTTTATAATATATATACATGGATATGTAGATCTTTTAATACATAAGATTAATACATAAAAAATAATATAAAAATTAATTCAGGACTTTGTAATAAAATGAAAGTAAAATCACAAGATTTATTTAAAGTGGTTAGAAATATAAGAAAGCGTAGCGAAATCGGCTAACATATGTATAAAACATTTTTTAAGTAAAACAAATAAAAAATTTAATTAACCCGCATCCGTCGTTTGCATCAAATTTATGCAAATGTTTTACTCAGATTTATATATTAAGAACAAACATGCATGTTTTGCTTTAAATCTTTTGCTTATTTAAATTTTTGCTGGAATTAAGATTTGCAGTTTTTTTATTTTAAAATTAATAAAAATTCATTATGCATAAAAAAATTAAATATTAAAAACATTTCAATGAATTATATATTCTGTTTGTCAAATTGATGCACAACGTGCATCGTTTTCGTTTCTAGAAAGTTCCTACACGCAGAGAAAAGACATGGTTGAGACATGATTACTGCAATAATAATTTTTTTACTAAAATTATTGTATTATTTCTGCAAACACAAATTTTTGCCTTAATAAAGTCATTATTTACCAATGGTACCATTTAATAATGGTACCAAAAATAACAATAGTTGATATCATAACATCATTGAAATCGTCAACATACTATGATTGCCTCGACTATTAGTTGCAACAAAAATGTTGTAGTTCTGTCAATCATTATAAATGTGAATATTATTATAGAGACAAACATATTAAAATTTTGAATGTTTTTCTGAACTATTCCTTGATTGTTGGCAAACTAAGTAGAATATAACCAAAAATCGAAAGAATTTATTGTGTCTGAACAGTTTGCAGGAAAAACTTTCACTTAGCTTTATCCTAAAAACAGCACGCAGAAAAGTGACATTTTCGACTTTAATTGTAGCAAACAAATTTCTATTTACCGTAAATATATTTCGCAATTCCGACCATATTTTGCGGCCTACTGGTTCAAACTGCCCAGCTCGGGCAGAAAATTTTATCAAATGATTTTTCAATTTAATTAATATTTCTGTTTAGCCCAGACAATGGAAATTGGAGTGCATGAAAATAAAAAATAAATTTATTGTTTCAATAATAATCTGGATCCCAAAAATAAATTCATAATAAAGTTGTTACAATCATTCTATTTTCGACCCAATAAGAGAATAATGATTGTTTCAATAATATTTTGGTTCTACAAAACTATGATACTCTCAAAACATGGTTGTTGCAATTATGTTTTTTCTCTGCGTGTATGAATGCGGGTTAAAAAATTATTTAAATTCAAATTTTTTTTTTTTTGGTAGCAAAGAATGAAAATTTGTAACAATTTGTCTGAAATGTTTTGTTTTACAAATTTCATACACATATTCCAGTCATGAATAAGGTGAATGTGTTTTTTTTTTTTTTTGTTATTTTAAACTAAACTAATTTTAAAGCAATAAGCAAATATATCAACAAAATTCATATTAATTATTCATTCAAAGTTTTTCATTTTTCGATTTGGCCAGGGGGCAAACGGTTGTTTTCCCAAGGGTCCAGGGTTCATGTCCCTGCTCGGGCGCCATTATAACGAACCTTTTCTCTTATAGCTTCTTTATTCATTACTATAT
This sequence comes from Dichetophora obliterata, assembly GCA_963920525.1. Classification (NCBI taxonomy): domain Eukaryota; kingdom Metazoa; phylum Arthropoda; class Insecta; order Diptera; family Sciomyzidae; genus Dichetophora; species Dichetophora obliterata. The sequence goes on from OY986439.1 coordinate 146,210,629, forward strand.
ATAACGTTACTATTGTATTTACAACTAATGCGTGTCGTGCCTTTCGTGTTCTATATCTAAAGCCTACTATATCCCGTGTGTCGTCGCCTTTACACTGGTGGCAAATATCTTGTGGCCGTTCTGTACAGCCTCTTCTTTATTGCGTGTCGCAGCCTTCACTCTATGATATACTATGATATAGGCCCGGCCCGGCTGTGGCTTGAACAGAACTGCGTGTCGTTTTCGTCGCGCCAAGCGGCTAGAGAGAACCAGCGCCAATAGCACGAATAGCACTTCGGGTCCGCTGGCTCCTACTCTCTCAAGAATAACCTCTATATTCTCCCGGCCGTGGTCCGAACAGAACTGCGTATCGTTTTCGTCGCGCCTTTCAGCTAGAGAGAACCAGCGCCAATAGCACGAATGGCACTTCGGGTCCGCTGGCTCTTACTCTCTGAAGAATAACCTCTATATTCTCTAAAGAGCAGTCCTAATAGCACGAATGGCACTTCTGGTCTGCTTACTATCGCTCTCTCTACATGATTAGCTCTACCGACTAGAGAGAACCAGCGCCAATAGCACGAATGGCACTTCTGGTTGACTGGCTCTTACTCTATAAAGAATAACCACTATATTCTCTAAAATAAAGAGCAGTCCCAATAGCACGAATAGCACTTCTGGTCTGCTTACTAGCTTCTACCTCTGCTGCTAATATGACTTACCCCGGCGATGGCCCGAACAGAACTCAAGAACTCAAGAAGAGTTCTGCCTTATATAGGACAGTCGTAGAGCTTTTCTAACTTTAAAGTTCTTTTTTCGTTCAGATTAGATTGGCTGGCACAACTGCTGATCGGGTGCTTTTAGCTTTTTGATGTTAATGAACAGCTGGTTGCGTGCATCCGGTGGTTTGTGCAGCCGGTGTTCAATATGATATTTCCTTAGACTAAACTAATTAGTTTCCACTAGATGGCGTTTACATTCGTCTCATTAACTTATTACAATGATTTATACGGTAATTCAACTAATGTAGTGATAATAATTAAATGCTCTAAGTCTTAGCATGTAAATTAAATATTAGTCTTAAATCTTCATTTGGCTTGGTACAAATACTACTAGCAAAGTAAATTAGCAAAAGTAATGCAGTTAACTTCATTTTTTTCAATAATTATACTTATGATACTTTAGCAAAATAATTAAATAAGGTAATAATAAAATAAATTGTGTTGCGTTGTTGTGTCGCTTGCTGGGCTGCCATCACTAATGATTTTGCCAATGTGTGGCCAGAATCCCGCGTGATTTTGTTCTCACACGTCCCACCTACTTCGAGGGGGGGGGGGGGAAGGACGTTGTTGGACGCTGACCCGTTCGGCCAATAATTATTTGGAATACCTTCCCTTGTACGGTGGTCATCTTCCGACGCTTCGGTAGTGCAGCGCGGATAATTGCCTGGAGCTCGTGCACCACCTTTTCGTCAAATCTCGACCATATGTCGGGGGCATCTTCCTCCTCGGGGAGCATCGATCGGGGAGGTAATCGATCTTCGGTGTATTGAGGGGGCGTTCGATGTACGATGTCGAGTCTGGGGTTCTTCCTCGGTCTGGCTTTGGACCCTTCAGACTCAGATCCGCTTTGATACGGCAATCTGTGGCTGCAGTCTTCGTCTCTGTCTTCGCTGCTTGAACTGTCGTCTGAGCTGCTTCTTGAGCTGTCCGAGCTATTGGAGCTATCGGGGGTATCGGAGGTATCAGAGCCAGGCTCTTGTGGTTGGTCAGCCGCGACGGCAGCGTCGGTATCGTTGACCACGCTGTGTATTGGATCCGCTGAGTGGCTGGAATCAACCGTGCTGGGCACTGGACTGGACCGGTCAAAACTCTGATCGGTGCTGGCACATGTTGGTGGATGCGTGCCATACGGTAATCGTCCCAGTGGCTAGTGTGTAACATCTGGGGATTTCCCTTCTGGCGATGGTACACGGTGCATTCCGTGCGGACGGTTCGTACCATTTTTGTGATGCCCACGCCATGGCTTGTTTCGGTATGATCGTTGTGGCGATACCATCCATAGACGCTCTTTAGTTTTAGTGGCCGGACATTTTCATCTTGGCTCGAACCTTCTGACGAGCTCGAAGGCGTTGGCGGGGAAGGTGGAGTTGGCACCCTGATCTCTAGCTGTCTCTCATCTTCTTCACACGCCGGGCTGAGCCTGGAGTAGAGATATTCCAGAACCCTTCGTGTCTGACAGCGTATCGTCTGGCCGCTCCTCTTCGGTATCGTCCGTAGTTCCCAGAACTCGACCGCTTTTGGGCGAGGCTACTTCAACTTCTTCATCTGTGAACACGTCAGGTGTCGTTGGTCGCGGGGAACTATGTAGTGGTGTCCCGTCGCTTTCGGTGTCGCTGAGGGTTATGGTTAGCGTTGGCGGTGCGGCAACCACGCTTGCCCCACGGAAATCTTCCGCAGGCGCGAGGTTGTGTCGTCTGGATGGCCCGGACTCGTCGTTGTCCTGCGCTGGGTGTTGTGGTTTAGTGGTACTCGTTGTCGTTGACTTCATCGGGCTTTGGTGCCCGCGATTGGCCCTTGACGAGGTTCGTACGACTCGCCGATGAAAAGAGCGGTCGCCGGGGTGTGGTGTGGCTTTGATGTGTAGTTTGGCGTGGTGGCGAGGACGGATGGTACCACTTGGATGCGACTTCCATCTGCTCTTGTTAGTACCTCCAAGAATTTCTCTCCCAATACCTTTGTACGGCGTCCACGGGCGGCCGCACTGTACATATTTTGTCGGAATCTTGCCCGTGCCGCCTCAAACTTTGGATTGGTCGTGCGTTTGCTCATTTTTTCCTCTTCTCTTAGTTACTACCAGGAGTCGCTAGGTTTGCGTGTCTTCGTCAGTACTTTTGACTAGAAAGATAGAGAAGGATTAGTGAGTATAAATTTCGGACATTGTTATTATTAAATATAAGTTATGTTGGTAGGATGAATTAAAAACTTTTCGTGAGTTTTAAATTAAACGACTTTCGTGAGTTTCAAACTTATATTGTGAGCGTTATGGTTGACTTATGAGGTCGTCGGTCGTTTCGTCCAAACATCGCGAACGAACATAGGGCTTAAATCCACTCAGGTGGGCTGTTCGGGTACGGTTGTCTCCCTTCTGTTTGAGTCGCACTATGACTGGTGACGTGAAGCTCACAACGGTATAAGGACCAGCATACTTAGGTCCTAGCTTGGCGGCAAAACTGTCTACCGCTTTTGACAGCGAGTGCTGCTTCACGAGTACTTCGTCTCCAATGGTGGGTTTCCATGGTTATAATGCCTTGTCTGATCCGCGGCCGCTCTGGAGAGGTTGCGTTGCACGATCGTAAAAATCTCTTTCAGTCGGGATGCTCGCTCTGTGGGTTCGATGCTCTCGGTTCCGGTGCCTGGGGTAACTTCATCGTATACAGTGAATGCGGAAAACGTGGTTCCCTCCCCTGTGTCAAGAACGCTGGACTGTAACCGGTCGTCTCTGATATACTGGTGTTTATAGCAAGTGAAATTTCCGGTAGGCTCTCGTCCCAGACCCGCTATTGGTTATCTATTATCTGCGCTATCATGGTCTTCACTGTTCTGTTTGCACGCTCGGTTGGGTTTTCTTTCGGCGTGTACGGTGCGGTGAATTGCTGCTGTACTCCTAGGGCTTCGATGTAGCGTTTAAATACGCGGCTGGTAAACTGGGTACCATTATCGGTGATGAGGACTTTGGGTACTCCATAGCTACCCAAGATTCGTTCGCGAAAAGCCTTGAGTGACCCATTCGCTGTTGCGGTTCGGAGCGGGATCAGTTCGGTCCACTTTGAAAATCGATCAAAGAAAACTAATAACATCGTGTTTCCGCGCTTTGATCGTGGCAGTGGCACTACGAAATCTGCACACACTGAAGATCTGTGTGTGCAGAAATCTGGTATCTTGATTAACATCTCTCCGGCTGGAGCTTGTTGACTAGCTTTGTAGCGCTGGAAAGAGTCGCAACTGCGGACGTAGCGACCAATGTCCCGGAATATTCCCGGCCAGTAATACCGGTTCTCTATTTTCGCGATCGTCTTCCGGATGCCTAAGTGACCCGCACACGGACTGTCATGATTCTCTTTTAGAACTCGTTCTCGTTGTGACGTGGCGACACACAGTTTCCACGGTGTGCAATCGTCATCACTCGCACCTTGCGGGATGTGTCGGTATAATTTCCCTTCAACATCAACGTAATCTGAATATTTATCAAGAAATCTCCTTACCTTGGCACACTTCTTGGCCAGCCACGGGCAATTTGGCTGGCTGGCGTCGCTGACGGTTATTCGTTGTAACTCCACTGGTTGTCGGGCGAGGGCGTCAGCTACGATGTTCTGCTTCCCTCTGCGATACTGCATCGTAAATTTAAACTGTTGTAATTCGAGTGCTCATCTTGCGATGCGACCCGAGGGGCTCTCAATCGAGTTTAACCACTTTACTGCTTTACCACTTTACCACAGACTGCTCTCACTTGCGTCGGCTTGGAGCGTGAACGTTTGGCTAAAGTCCGGACATGCCAGTACCGGAGCCTCGGTGAGCTTCATCTTCAAATCCTCGAACGCTTTCTGTTGGGTTTCTCCCCACTTCCAATGCTTTCCCTTTTTGAGTAGGGCTGTCAGTGGTTGTGATATCGCTGCGAAGTCCGGGATGAATCGGCGGTACCATGACGCGATACCTAAGTATCGTCGCACTCCTTTCACGTTCTGCCGTGGTTCCAGATCTCGAATGGCTGCTACTTTGTCGGGGTCTGTGTGAATACCATATCCGCTCACCACATGGCCCAAATATTTAATCTTCGTTTTAGGAAATTCGCATTTTTCGGCGTTGATTCTTAGGTTGGCTTCTCGAAGACGTCGAAACACTTCTCGCAAATTCTGGATATGCTCGTCCAACGTCGCCCCCATTACCACGATGTCGTCTAGGTAGGCGAATGCGAAGGGTTCCAGTTCTGCGCCTATGACTCTATCGAGGACTCGCTGGAACGTTGCTGGTGCAGAGTGAAGGCCGAATGGCATGACGCGCCATTGACACAAACCACGGCCAGGCACGGTGAATGCGATGTACTTTTTACTTTCGGTCGCCATTGGGATCTGCCAGTAGCCGTCCTTCAGATCTAGACTGCTTACATATTTGCCGTTACGCAGCCGATCCAAGATGTGATTAATACGTGGGGTGGGTATGCATCGGGTGCTGACTTGCTATTAAGCTGTCGGTAGTCTATACAGAGTCGCCATGCTCCAGTCTTCTTGCGCACAGTCACAATTCGCGCGCTATATGGGCTGTGCGATGGTTCGATACACCCCTTTGACAGCAGCTTGTTGACCTCCTCGTCAATGATGCTCTGCGTTGGTGGGTTCCGTGGGAAGTACCTCTGCTTAATAGGCCGGTCGTCGGTCATCACGATTTTATGTTCCGCGATGTTTGTCACCCCGTGAATGCTTTCGAATTGCCCAAGTTCAAAATCCAAAAATTCTTTCGTTGGTTTTGCCTCAACGTCTTGGCCTCCCAAGGACGTCTCTTTTACTTCAAGCTCAGCTACTGGAAGGTCGTTCTCAACCATTGACTCGTTCTCGTCGCTCCGTCGAGCGTTCTTCGTGGCTTTAACCTCTTCTCTATTCTTGAGAGGAATTTCCACTGCTGCTACAAAATTTTTGAACTGAGCCCCTTTGATGTATGGATTTTCCCGGCGTCGGCGACGGCACTGCTTTGGTGCTCGTATTCTTGGTTCCCTTTTATCGGCAGTTGGTAACGCAGATGCTGATGCTTCGGCAGTTGGTAACGCACATGCTGCTGCTTCGGCAGTTGGTAACGCAGATGCTGCTGCTTCGGCAGTTGGTAACGCAGATGCTGCTGCGATGGCATTTGATAACGCAGACGCTGCTGCTTCGGCAGTTGGTGACGCAGATGCTGCTGCTTCGGCAGTTGGTAACGCAGATGCTGCTGCGGCGGCAGTTAATAACTGCATTGCCCCCCCTTGTCCCACCCTGGCTACAGGCCTGTGTCGCTCTGATATTAAAGTATTATGTCGCGTATGTATTAGTAGTTTTAATCCAGGGGTACCCAAAAGGTGCTTATGGAAGTGCAAACACCAAAACATGTTAAGTTGGTTATTATAAACGAAACAAAAACTTAATTCAGTGTGTACACTGGAACAAAATACCTAATTAGATTTCCTGCAAAACTATCAATAATGAAAAAAAAAAATGCGTCGCAGGACACACGAGAGAAGCGAAGATTTTTCGCAGTTTTATACGTTTCATAATTTAATGGTATTTTTAATACAAAAATTTTTAAATTGAAACATTTTAAATACCTAAAGTTAACTAAAAAAATAATTTCCCATCAGTAAACTTTTATGCCTTTCATTATTATTTAACATTAATTTTGAATTATTTCTGTAAATGTTAATGAAATTATTGGGTTTTAATATCTAAAATATCAAAAGTATATTATATAGATGTAATGTCATCGATATTTCTAGCAAATATTACATGAATAGTTGTCCTAATCTTGTGCAAATAATTGGTTCGCTTGTCAATCGCAAATTATATTTATCAAAACAGCATTGTTTAAGGCTTAGAATTTTTATGAACCTGATTTTTTTATATTTCAAATGTATAGTTTTTCTGACGTTAATGTCCAATTATAATTGAAGTAACGTAATGTGATCTAATGTCACTTGAGCAGTGCGTTCTTTCACTTATTGTTTGAAACAATGCTTTCTGATACAAGTGGTTTTAATAAACGTAACGTAACGTGACGGGACATATAGATCCGTGGATTTTAGATTCATACGTTACTTTACATTACATCTTGTCAAAAAGCAACTGAACATTGTATTTTCACTTTTACAGCCGTTTTAGTAGGTGTCGAGCCACAGTGTTTCGTCTACATTCATTCTCTTTATACTTATTAATCTCGAAACAACTTTTTTCGGCATGGTGTTGTAGAAAAAACAAAAACTCTTTAGCCGATTCATCTGAAATTAAAATATGCTATTCATAACATCAGTGGCTATCGCTGCAACTAGAATCAAAGATTTCAAGAACATCGTATATTTTACACTTAATAACTGGCAAAAGACAAGCTGTTTTAAGAACTTAATTTTCAATAGCGTGTCATTCTGTCAATTTTTCATATATTTTTTTCGAGTGCACTAGAGTGGACCATGAAAGAAAAAAAATTTTTTTTAATATTTTCATTTGCAATTCCATTTGAAATAAGGAAACAGTAAAAATTTTTTTTTCCAAAAATTTTTCAGTTTAATAAGGGTATCACCTCAAATTATTTGAATAACTCAGGGGGACAAAATTTTAAGTTTTGGATTTTCCCAGCAATATTTGTATTATTTTCGACTAATCTTCGTGCGCTGATTTCATCATAATCATGTTGTTTGTCATCAGTTACAACAGTTTGAGCCCTTGGGGAGGTCTTTTTTAAATAAGGTCCACTCTATAGTGCACTCATAGTGCTTAATAATATTTTTGGTTTTTATTTTTCAAATAAATAGAAAAGTCAAAATCTACAACACCGCCCATGCCCCTTTTCTTTGATAGCGTCTCATTGAGCGCCATTTTGAACCAGATCAACAATTTTTTAAATTAAAAAATATTTTTTTTTTGTGATGAATGAGTGTTACCATATACCTTAAAAGTTTAAATATCGTTGTTCAATATTTTAACTTATTAAAAAAATCCTAAAAATACCTTACATTTTCGAGCGCTAGACCACCATCCATGCCTTAAGTTTCTATGAACATTCATGTCTGAATTCGCAATTAAAATACACCCGTTCAATGGAACCTTGCTAATATTGTTGTTTGGATAGCTAATGCAAAATGCTTTTTACTACGTTTCCAGGGCGAGCTGATCCTTAGTTGGGTTTTCTTCCAGTTGACATAATGGCGTTTCTAGCTCGAAAGTGTTTCCATGCACAACATTGAGTCGAGTTGGACTTCGGCCATTCTATTCGCCATTTTTTTTTAGTATAAATGTGTGCGTTCAGAAGGTGCAAATTTACTAAAAATATTGAGTCTTTGATCAGTATTAGTTTCCGCTACTTTGTGTGCCTGCTGAATGGTTTGTTAGATTTTATGTCAGTGCAGTGACAGAACTAATATAAAATAACAAATAATCAATAAAACCTCGTTCAACAGTTGAGCAACTGTTTCATATTCTGAACGCATCCAATCTAACTCAGTTAAATCTAAGAAGTTTCGTGGAGTTTTGTGGATTTGACGAAATTCAACTCAGTTCGTGTTTTCATGGTAAGTTAATCCCGAGTAAACCCCGACTTAACTCGCCATAGAAACGTAGTATTTGATCGATAATTGTGATCTGCTGCATTATAGCTTCACGCATTCACAATAGAATAACACAATCTCTAATATCTCTTTAATAAATTCCTGTCATCTACTACAACATAGCTTCAGTTAATACTTAATATTGAATGAATCACATCATCACGAATAATAACAGTTTTGGTGTAGTGGTAAGTGTGTAGAACCCTCGATCGAGAGATTGCGGGTTCGATTCTCACTGCTACTTGCAAACAAAAATATTTTTAATTTTATATGCTCTTGTTGTAATAGACGCAAGTAAAAAAACAACAACAATTCTAAGAAAAAGGTGTATGGAAAAAAGTGTCGTTTTTCAGATTTCACTCAAGCAAATCACAAAACGAGGCGTAAAAAGCTTCGCTTCAAAAATAAATATGCTGTTTTGATAGTATCGTTATGTTGAAGTAGAATTCCTTATTAGGCAGTTTTTTTTTGGAGAAGAAAAATCTTGCAGGTTTTCTGCTAATAACATACTTTCATACTGCTTAGCTTCTAATTCAAGGCCAATAGCTGAATGGGCTGCTATTAAATGGTTAATAGACTTAGAAAAATATTTAGAATCCTTATAGCTTGCCATATTCTGGAAACGCTTAATTGCTGCCAAATATTCACCACGCCTCAGATAAAATTTACCGATAAAATACTCTTTTGTTGATATATGCTCTGTGATTAGCTTTGCTTTTTCCTTTATCTCGTCTACATATTCGCTGCCTGGAAAGAGATTAATGTACTCTGTAGCCAGCTCTAAAGTTTTATATGCAGTTTGCTGTCCAAGTTGCACTTTATTAATTTGCATGTAATAAGATAATACTCTTAAGTAGTATACATATGGTAAATCTTCACCATTTAAATAAACATATATATAATCATCCATATCACTTGCAGCACTGCTATAGTTACCCATATTATAGTGAGAAACCCCAGATAATAATTTCGCTTTCATTGCCCAATAAGACAAAGGATACAAATCCTCTATCTTATGAAATGCCCTAATAGCTTGTTTATATTTTTTCATGTTAATTTGTTTGTTTGGTTAAAATTATATGTAATTCAATGCTATTTTGTAATTGTAACTGATATGTATGTATTTAAACTTAAAATTCTTATTAATAATAACAACAACAAAAACATCAACACCAACAAAAGCAGTTACTGACAAAAATTCTTAAAACAATTCGCTTTAAAAAATTCCAAAACTTCCAAATTTCCTTTAAATCTTCCATGATCCTTCCAGTCAATTATTTAAATTTATGTCAACGTCAGTTGTAGACAATTTTAACAAAGCTTCCAAATGTTCGTTACTTATTCTGCTTGTTTTTCATTAATTTTAAATTTGAAAAAGCACTTTCACAAATATATGTGCTACAAAACATGGAATACAAACTTAAAATTTCTCTGTGGAGCAAGGGATATTTATTTGGTTTTAAAGATTTCCAAATGTCAATGCCCTTTAAATTTGATGTTTTAAGTTCAAAGTCGCACTGCAGATCACATAGCTCCATTTGAAGCTCAGGCTTTTGATTGTTTATGCTGCATGTCATTGGACTATCAAAAATTGGTGCCATATTTTTACTACACCCAAAATCATAAAATATTTTCAAAAAAATTTTTTTTAAATCATCAAAATGGCTTATAAATTTCGAAAAATCGAAAGTTGATATTTTGAACTCATTTAATATGGTTAGTAAACATAGAAAGGTGACATTTTTTGTACATCTAAGTCATGTACAAAAATGCTGATCTTTTTAAGGAAACCTTCCACTAAATCTATTAAATCAAAAATACATATTTTTTTTTGCCTTGAAGGGAAATATTAAAGCAATTTAAGTATTTCGATAAGTCAGTCAAGAATGCTAGATTGATGTTAAATTCTTAAGATTTAATTTCGTTGGTGACGTTATTTGAATTAAGTGCTTGTTGAGCTACGGAGAAAATGTGTAAAGGTCCATGTAGATTTTCAACACATCACTCTGACTAGTCTTAAATCAATTGAACAGAATTTTTTGCTTTTTATTTCAATATTTTTAACTTAAAGAAAAACATTTCTTTAGTTTATATAAAAAAGGAACTTCTATCATTTAGTAAATAATTTCATTTAGTAAATAAAGTTCACGAAGTAAATTTATAAAGTTGCTGAAAAGCGAGCAAAAATAATTTGCAATAAGTTCCTCATGAGCTCGAAACTCAGTTGCATCTTATAGTTCATCAGCTTTAAGCATGTTCGCGGAACTATATAGTTCATCAGCTTTAAGCATGTTCGCGGAACTATATAGTTCCAGCAATTCTATTTATAAGAATGAAAGTAACAAAAGCATGTTCAATGTCATTTCGTGATTGTTTTGTTTCATAGGTTAAAAGCAAAAATAAACAGCAATGCTGAACAATGCACACAACTGGAATGACGATATATCATTTTTTTTATTTTATCTATTATTTCTTTCACTCTCTTTTACATGCATAATTGGCTTACTTGTCGCCGCTGAAACAATTCGATTAAGTTATGTAAGTGCGAATGAGATGTCAGCTTATGTCATCGCTCAAATAATTCGATTAAGTTATGTAAGTGCCAATGAGATGTAGCTCAGTTAAAAAAATGTTATTGCGATCGGAACTGTTCGGACATACTTAATTCGTACAGATGGAATGATTGGAACTATGTCCGAGAATAAACATAGTTCCATGAACTATGCAGGTCCGGAACGACCCAACCTTAAATTGTATTGGATTTTACTTCATAAAAGCATTTTAACACTTTAAACTGACTTACGCTGTGATAAATTTATATTTCTTTTAATTTAAAAAGGACCTGCCGCAAGGTTTTTGCCGGCGCTTAAAAAGTTACTGGCTCTAATGATTATCCTCCTTCTTTTGAATTGCAGCCGGCATAAAAATATGCACTAAGGCTTTCAAAAATTAGAAGTCAGCTAATTTAAGCTTGTAGGAATAATAATTTTTATTTCGAAAAGTCAGTGCTTATAAAGCTAATTAACGGTATTCTTAAGTTTCTAAATCATATACAAAAATGTGCATATTTTTAATACATAGTGCTAAGTAATATAATAACTTATAAGTGCGTGAGTGAAAAGTAAATATTAACTTAATGCGTAGGTGCGTAATGCAAATATATATAACCAATATAATAAACAATAAAAGTGCGCGAGTGAAAGAAACAAAATCTTAACTTAGTGCGAAAGTGCGTAATGTAAAATAAATATATAACCACGGGTCATTGTGCGAGGCGAATAACAATGTACATAGTTGCGTTCATAATTACAGTGCAATCAATAAGTTTGAGTACAGTTGGTTGCTTAATTCGGTGCGCACTACTATTATTTATTTATTTGGGTACCCTTGTAATTTCTATCTGTTACGAACCTTAATTGTATCATTTTATTAATATCTGATTTGGATGTGCACTCCCAAGCAAAAAGTTGATCAGACTTCTTGTTAGGAATGCCTTTTGTATTGTCTAAATTTGTGTTTTGATTATGTTTATTTGTAACCATACTTCATCCTCATCCTTAAGATAAAAACTATTTTAGAAAATAAAAAAAAAATAATATTTAAAATTATACAATTCAAAGCTTCTTATTATAATATAATAAATTATTCAATTTGAAAATTGTACTTTATATATAATATTTGTTTTATATATATCAATTATTTTTATTAACTATAATAGATTATATTTTATATTTTATTCCAAAAATTGTTACAAAATAGGTAAATGATATTTGTTACTAAAAATTATACAAATACAATTTGTTTTTAAATTTTATACAATGCAATTGTTTTAATTAATAAATTTTTACTTTATTTGAAAATTTTGAATTAAATCCATTTTTTTTAGTAAATTATTATGGTATTCTTTGATTTCACCATCTACGTTAACCTTAGAATTTTCTCCATATGTATCAATTATTATATATGGACCATGATATGGTGGTTGGTTTTTCTTTCCATTCAATCTTCTTATCATTACTTTGTCACCAGTTCTTATATTTAATGGTGCTGAAGTGGCATTATTTTTCACTCTTTTAATCTTTGCTATATTTATAAATTCTTTCGTTTTTTCCAATGAGTTGTAACATGTTGAATTTTCTATTTTATCATTTGGTAGGTTTGCTAATTTGCCAAATATAAATTCAAAAGGAGTGTAATTACTATCAACATGGGGTGTTGTATTGTAAGCAAATGTGAAGTATGGGATCCAGTGGTCCCATTCATCATCTTTACAAAAATCCAATAAAAATTCGTTCAATACTCTGTGGTTTCTTTTTATAGAACCTAAGGTCTCATGATGATAAGGCGTGTTAAATATTTGTTTAATGTTAAGTTGTTTGCAAATCTCCGACATCAACTCATTGGTAAATTCAGTACTCCCATCTGATTTAAGAACCTTAAAATTACCATAGATCAAAATTACAATTTCTATCAATGATTTGGCTACAGTCTTTGCGTCTTTGGTTTCCATTGGACAAGCAATGACATACTTCGTTAACTCACATTGCATGGTTAATATGTAACGGTAGTTATTGGATAATCGCAAAGGCCCTACAATATCTACCGATATTATTTCGAAACTAGTTACCGGTGTGTCTGTCAAAGTTAATTCCTATTTTGTATGTCTGGTTTGTTTATTTATTTTACATTGTTCACAATTTAATACATGTTTCTTTATTATTTTGTTCATGTTTTCCAAAAGTATTTTTGTTTAATTTTTAAATTTGTTTTTTTAATACCCATGTGTCCTCCAAAGTGGCGTAAAAAGCGGGCCCGCAGAGCCCGCATTGCGGTCGGGCGCAACTAATCCAGGGGCGCCCTCAAGTCCCTTGGTGAAAATGATAAATGAAGTGGAGAACGATCCACAGTGTAAAATAAGCTGCCAAAAATCTAATACATCAATGTTAGAATATTCCCAAAATTTTTATAGCTTTCAATAGAAAGAATCCTGGGTGAAAAAATCAAAATGAATTTTTTAATAACAGCAACCGTTTCGATATGACAAGCCATCAAAGTTGCATTTTTTAAAATAAAATATTTCTTGTTATTCACATTTTATTTAATTTTTTTTTTATATATATCAAAATAAAGTTTAAAATTTCTTATGTCTGACAACATTACTGTTTTGTTTACATTTTGAACATATGCTTTTAAGCTTATCATAAACGTAAACACTTAAAGCTGGATACAAATTTTTAAATGTTCAATTTTGAAAAGTGTTTAAAAAATAATTTTGAGAAAGATTGACTATAAGTCATTAGAAATTTGATACAACAAAACAAAAAAAAAATTCCTTGCTTATGTGGTAGAAATACAGTTTAGGTAGTGACCTGTTTAGTTAAAATGTGAGATATATTTGATGTATGGCAACTGATAACTTTTAAAAATTTCGACTTATTCACAAACACAAAACTACTGAGTTTTTAAAGTTTCCTTCAAAAAAGCTTGCAAATATATGTTTACCGCTGAACTTACACTTTCCGAAAATAATTCCTTGTTGAAATTTGTGGTAGAATCCCTTTATTGGCTGAGATAACAAACTCCCGTGTGATGGTTTTTATATATCCAGAGTATATTTCAATTATTAAAGCGATTTATAGGTTTTTAATAGAGTTAATAATTTTTATTCAAAATTAGGGTTTTCAATCCGGCTCGAAGGACCAATGTTTACCGCTGAACTTACACTTTCCGAAAATAATTCCTTGTTGAAATTTGTGGTAGAATCCCTTTATTGGCTGAGATAACAAACTCCCGTGTGATGGTTTTTATATATCCAGAGTATATTTCAATTATTAAAGCGATTTATAGGTTTTTAATAGAGTTAATAATTTTTATTCAAAATTAGGGTTTTCAAAATTTTATATGGAAAATTACAACCTTACAATTGGCTGGTTAGAACACAAGAGAGCGCAAAAAAGGGCGGAAACCAGCGTTCCGAAAATGGAGCCCGGATGGAGCTACAGCGGAAGGCTGTGTTCAATGTATACGTACAAACAATGATGTAAAACTACTTTAAATTCAGTGTGTTTTCTGGTAAATAATTCAAGTACAATTATCGTTTCAGAAAAGAAAATATTTAAAATGAAATTATGAAATTGGAATATATTAAAGTGGGAAAAACGTTAATGACGCGAACATCGCGCGCGCCTTGCACTGGTGCAATATTTAAAGTAGCTCCTGCAACCTCTCTAGTGCCTTGATGGCCTTTGCCAAACAATCCCGTGGACTTGCGCGCGGATACCATTTACCATCGTGGCTCGTTGTTCGCACGCATTTGGACGGCGGTGCGCGCTTTGCTGCTACCTTTTGGCAGGCGACTCGCCTGGCTGGTGTCGGTGTCAAATCGTAGATTATCCGTGGATGTTTGTCCGGATGCAGCAGGGTGTGATGCTGAAGACCACACACATGGCATTCGATGCGGGAAGTGCACTCCCAAATGTCATGCGACCGTGCCAGGCAGTTAAAGCAATACGCATGTTTGCGCACGGCGTGTCTTCGCTGAGGCACAGTCATCGCCAGGAACCGTTTACACCTTCGCAGCGAGTGGTGCTCGTGACACAGCTGGCACTTCTGGAAGCTGGAAGAGGGAAAATATCATTAATAATTGGAAACTCGTATTATAGGAGAGGCAAAACCAAATCAGAATATGTCGTGAGATATATGAGTGAATAGGAGTATATGCGTAATTGACTATGAAATGTGAGAGTGTTTGGTTGGAGGATGAATAAGTTAGAGAAAAAGGGAATGAGATCATAATTAAACCGAAGGAAGGATACATAATTTTACTATGGGTCGAGTTATGATTCCGTTCTGAGTTTTTATATCCGCTACTCTAACTCGAGTATCGGTACCGCGATACGTTTTGATGATGCGACCTAGGCGCCATTCAGTTGGCGGGAGCAGTTCGTCCTTAATAACAACAAAATCGTCGATGCTGAGGTCACGTTTGGGGTGTTTCCATTTATGCCTTTTATGCAATTCACAAAGGTATTCTTCTTTCCATCGACGGCTAAACTGATGATGGAGAATTTTAACTTTTTCCCATCGATTAATTAGCGAGAGATTTTCCTTAGGGGGCTCGGGTATAGCTACCAATGGCGCTCCTCGAAGAAAATGGCCGGGCGTTAATGGTAAGAGTTCAGAAGGGTCTTCACTTAGTGGAGATAGGGGTCGTGAATTTAGAACTGCCTCAATTCTAATGAGAAGAGTTGAGAACTCTTCAAAGGTAAACCTTTGTAGCTGTGCTACTTTTTTGAAGTGAATTTTAAAACTCTTGACCGCGGCCTCCCACAGTCCACCCATATGAGGAGCAGTTGGGGGGATAAAAGACCATTCAAAACCGTGGACGCTGAATTGTTTAGATACTTCTTCAGCAGATTTTTTCACGAATTGGTCATATTCTTTGCGCAGGGTTCGATCGGCCCCCACGAAATTACGGCCGTTGTCGGAGAACACCTTGTGTGGGAGACCACGCCGACCAATGAAGCGTGCGAAAGCAGCACAAAAGGCTTCCGACGAGAGATCAGAGACAGCTTCTAAGTGAATAGCTTTGGTGGAGAAGCAAACAAAAACACTTACGTATCCTTTGAGGTAAGGAGCTTTACGAAGCATTGAGCTCTTTAGCTCAAAAGGGCCAGCGAAATCAACTCCAGTATTCGTGAAGGGAAGTGAAAAATTGACTCTCTCAGGAGGAAGAGCAGCCATTATTTGAGATTGCACCTTTTTTTTGAAGATCGTGCACACTTTGCATTGAAAGATACAGTGCTTGATTTTGTTTTTTAGTTTTGGAATATAGTATTCCTGTCGAACCGCTCTCAGCATGAGTTGCTGCTCTGCATGGAGAAGCGTTTTGTGAGTGAAATCGAGGATAAGACTACAGAGGCGAGATTTTTCTGGTAAAATAATGGGGTGCCTTTCATTAAAAGTGAGTGCGGCATTTGCTAACCGACCATTTACTCGCAGTACAGAATTTGGGTCCAGATATGGATTGAGTGTCAGCAGAGAGCTTTTATTGGAGATAGGTAAAGAAGTCTTGAGATTTTTACATTCTTCAGGGTAATATATTAATTGAGATTGTACTATCAATCGTATTTTAACGAAATTTATTTCATTTTGAGATAATTCTCCCGAGTTTTTTATGCGATTTGCTCGGTATGTGGGTGAACAGCGATGAATGAACCTGACAATATATGCGATGACGCGCATAGCTCTCGGGTAAGAGGAAAATCTATTGAGTAGATCATCGTCGGGAGTAAAAGTATGGAGAACTTCCACCTTTTTAGTTTCAGACACCACAAGGGCCGGTGGCTTGTAACTAGGCCATTTGTTGGCTTCTTGGAGTAACCAACCAGGGCCTTGCCACCAAAGAGAATTGTCAATGAGTTGAGGCGGAGAACATCCTCGTGTGCCGAGATCTGCTGGGTTTTCTCCTGAAGAGACGTGCCTCCATGTTGCATTCTTGACGTTATTTAAAATCTCTGAGACTCGGTTTGCTACATACGTTTTCCATGTGTATGGGGGTTTTTCAAGCCAGGCTAGCACAATTGATGAGTCAGACCACAGGAAAAGTTCAAGGGATGGAAATTTGAGTTCTGAAAGTATATGTTTAACTAGTTTGGACAAAAGTACTGCCGCACATAATTCGAGACGAGGTAAGCTTATAGTCTGAAGTGGAGCGACTTTGCTTTTTGCGACCAACAAATGAGAACTGATTACGTTTTTAGAATCGCAAGTGCGCAAATACAGAGTCGCACAGTACGCCTTCTCGGAGGAGTCACAGAAGCCATGGATTTGAATTTTGTGTTGAGGAACAAACCCAATCCATCTTGGAATTCTTATTTGCTCAATGGAAGGCAAATTTTCGACAAATTCATTCCATTTGACTAATGACATGGGCTTAACGCATTCGTCCCAGTCTACGCCTTCAATCCAGAGTTGTTGAATAAGCATTTTCGCTTGAACGATGATTGGGGCTAACCATCCCGCGGGGTCAAAAAGGGATGCTACAGCCGACAGAACTTGTCGCTTTGTAGCAGATCCCGTTAGAGTAACGGGTTTAATGGAGTAGCAAAAGGAGTCACTTATCGCATTCCATTTTATCCCGAGAGTTTTTGTTGAGCTTGTGTCGTAGAATTTTAAAAAATTGTCATCAAGCAGATCTTGAGTAGGAAGATGCTGTAAGAGATCAGCATGATTTGCGATGATTTTTCTAAGTGGTAAGCCAGCCGACTTTAACGCACTTATTATTTGGGTTTGGGCATTCAGAGCCGAATGCAAGTCGTGACCGCCGGACAAGATGTCGTCTACGTAGGTTTCACGTTTGAGTATGGGGTAAGCTAATGGAAATTCATCTTTGCAATCTTCAGCTAGTTGATGCAAAGTTCGAATGGCCAAGTACGGGGCGCAATTAACACCAAAGGTTATCGTTTTGAGACAATAATCTTTTATAGATTGAGAAGGGTCGGGACGGAAGAGTATCCGTTGAAAGTCTTGATCGTCTTCATGCACCATTATTTGACGATACATTTTTTCAATGTCGCCATTAAAGACAAAGCGATATAATCGCCAATTGAGGATAATGGTCATGATGTCAGCTTGAAGAGTAGGACCAGTACAAAGTACGTCATTGAGAGAGTGCCCGCTTTGTGAAGCCTTTGAGGCATAAAAAACTACTCTCACTTTCGTGGTGGTACTGGCTGGTTTAATTACCGCATGATGCGGGAGATAGAATGAAAAATATTTTCCATCACATACAATTTCATTAGAGCAAACTTCTTGCATGTGGTTAAGGGTTAAATATTCCAGCAACACTTGGTTGTATTGAGGTTTTAATTGTGTGTTTTTATTGAGATTGAGCTCGATGCGTTTGTATTGCTGCAGGGCAACATAACGGGAAGCACCTAATGCCAGCTGAGAATCAAAGGTTTTCTTGAAAGGTAGCTTGACCACATACCGACCATCAGCTTGACGGAAAGTAGTGCGTTTATACAAGCTTTCACAAAACGCATCTTCAGCTGAGACAGCTCGGCTTGTTGGTACCTCTTCTAGCTCCCAAAATTGGCGAACAAGGTCGCTTATAGAGGGTTCAGTGACGCATGAAACTTGAGTCGAAAATGAGCAACTTTGGACAGTGAGAGGGCCACTTAATATCCATCCAAAGACCTTGTTTTGGGCTAGAAGTCCACCGAAAACGTTTGACCGCAAGCCCTCGAGTAAAAGACTTGGAATAACATCACTTCCAATTAGCATGTCGATTTGACCTGGCAAATAGAAATTAGGATCGGCGAGTTTTAAGCCTTCCAGCTCTCTAAAATTAGGTTTCGAGAAGGTGCTAGATGGCAATAAGCTGGTAAGTTTGGGTAAGACAATTGCTTGCACGTCTAGTTGAAAGCTGAGATCTTTCGTTACAATTTTAAGCATGCAAATTTGGCTGGAGCTGCCAACCATCTGACCACCTATGCCAGAGATATTGGTGAGAATTTTTTGGGTTGGAAGTGCGAGAAGGTTTTTAATTCGTTCAGAAATAAACGTTTTTTGAGAGCCCTGATCAATCAGAGCTCTTAGAGTAAAACTTTCTCCCAAATGCAATACGTGGATAAGGGCTGTGGGTAATATAATTTTCTCCTCATTGGCAGAAAAGTGAGTGCTGACTTGAGCAATTTTTTCGTGATGAGAGTCAGAAGAGATTTCATTAGCGGATAAAGAGTTTTGCGCCGTCGTTTCGATATGCATCGAAGAAGTTGGGCGAGATGGAAAAGTGGACGGTGTTTGGGGATTGTCAGAGTTTGCTTGATGGTTTACATGCAGCATAGTGTGATGCTGTTTTTTACAATGTAAACACAAGTATGAACTTTGACATTCTCTTTTTGTGTGTGAATACGCTAAACAATTAGAACAAATTTTGTTTTGGGTAACAAATTTGTTCCTCTCTTGAGCAGAAAGAGTTTTGAACTGTGGACACAGACGAAGAGCGTGTTGCTGCCGACATTTTGGGCAGAGAGAATATTTCACTTGTGCATTATTTTCCGAGTGAAAATTTTGCACATTGAACCTATGGTTCGAGTTTTGTTGAGAGTGGTTTTGCGGGTAGTGAGCGTTGGTGTTCCGGTTATTGGAAGTATTTGGTTGGTTTCGATTTTGAGCAGCGGGTGGAGACCATTTGGGTTTAGCTCCTTTTATGCTGTTTAATTTCTCGACTACTTCGTATCGAGCTGTTAGGAATTCGTCCATCTGTAGCCATGTAGGGAATTCTCGCCTTGATGTGAGTGATTGCTCCCAGAGGGCTAACGTCTCCTCCGGCAACTTAGATGAGCATAGCTAGATCAGAATTGGGTCCCAATGATCGATACAGACGTCTTGCGCCGATAGCATGGCGAGGCAGTCGTTTATTGTCGACTGAATCCTCTGGATCGCTCCACTGTTTTCTGTTGTTGCAGCTGGGATGCCAAATAGAATTTTGAGCTGGTTGTCCACCAGTATCCTTTTATTTTCGTAGCGTGAGCGTAGAGCCTCCCACGCCAACGAAAAATTTTCATCACAAAGCTGATACCTTTTGACAATATTTCCCGCCGGGCCACGGGTTTTATTGCGTAGGTGATACAGCTTTTGAGCGGGTGTGAGTTTAGGGTGATTAGTGTAGACTGCCGTGAACATATCTCGGAAGGATGGCCAGTCTTCGTAGCTTCCGTAGAATATTTCTGTATCACACGGTGGTACTTTGATACAGGCGATTGCGTTGTCTTGAGCTTGGGAATGGTTGAGAGTAGTGCTATGAGTTGGTTTGACCATCTCATTTTCGAACAACTTCCCTAGGTCCATCATGTGTGCCTTACATCTGTGGTATGTATCCACACACGTGCTGTATTTTGTCCTTGTTGAACACTTGAACGCGTCATCTGCTACTGAGTCCTCTGCGATCATCACTTCTGCATAGGCGTCATTGAGTCTGGCCCACCTTTGATCCAGGTCGAGAAGCTGTACGTGTACACTTGAGTCTGTGTGATCGTCGACGTTGATGTCTTCAAACTTCGAGCAAAACTCGACCAGGTTGTCAGAAGTAAAAATGAATTTTTGTTTGATGCTCATTTTGACCGATGACCTGAGCACACGAGTTGACTTGGAATCCAACGTGGCAACGTATAGTGAGATGACTTATCACTTTACTATTGAGAAGTAGTGTGATAAGTGTTACTTCAGAAGTTGCACGGGGTTGACAACTCTGGACCGGGATGTTTAAATTAATTTCGTATTAATTAATAGTAGTTGCCCAGATGGCAACTCTGAATTCAAGAGAAAAAATTTTTAAGTAAAATTAAATCAGATACTCAAGAGTATGAGCACTGATTTTGTAGAGAAAAAAAATTTTTTTTGAAAAATTGGAGATTTTAGAAAAAATTTCTAAAATATTCAGCAGTTGCTCGAGATGGCAACTCTGAATTCACGAGAAAAAATTTTTAAGAACAATTAAATCAGATACTCAAGAGTATGAGCACTGATTTTGTAGAGAAAAAAATTTTTTTTGAAAAATTGGAGAGTTATAGAAAAAATTTCTAAAATATTCAGCAGTTGCTCGAGATGGCAACTCTGAATTCACGAGAAAAATTTTTAAGAACAATTAAATCAGATACTCAAGAGTATGAGCACTGATTTTGTAGAGAAAAAATTTTTTTGAAAAATTGGAGATTTTAGAAAAAATTTCTAAAATATTCAGCAGTTGCTCGAGATGGCAACTCTGAATTCACGAGAAAAAATTTTTAAGAACAATTAAATCAGATACTCAAGAGTATGAGCACTGATTTTGTAGAGAAAAAATTTTTTTGAAAAATTGGAGATTTTAGAAAAAATTTCTAAAATATTCAGTAGTTGCTCGAGATGGCAACTCTGAATTCACGAGAAAAATTTTTAAGAACAATTAAATCAGATACTCAAGAGTATGAGCACTGATTTTGTAGAGAAAAAATTTTTTTTTTTAAAAATTGTCGATTTTATAACAAATTTTTCTTCAAGTCGGAAAGATTCAGCAGTTGCGCGAGATGGCAACTCTGAATACGCGAGAATAATTTAACTTTGGAAAATTTTGAGAAGTATGGATAAGTATTTTTTTTTTTTTTTTTTTTTTTTTTAAGTGACGAAAATATTCACTAGTTGCGCGAGATGGCAACTCTGAGAACGCGAGAGCAATAGTGTTGAGCAAACAAATATTCAGGTAGCCACGAGTGGTAGCACTGAATTTTCAAATTAAAAGTTTCGAGAATAGCACAAGTAATAAATCTTTTCAAGATTCAAAACTATTCAGTAGTTGCGCGAGATGGCAACTCTGAATATGCGAGAAAACTTTTTTAACAAATGAATATTCAGGTAGCCAAGAGTTGTAGCACTGAATTTCCAAATA
This sequence comes from Dichetophora obliterata, assembly GCA_963920525.1. Classification (NCBI taxonomy): domain Eukaryota; kingdom Metazoa; phylum Arthropoda; class Insecta; order Diptera; family Sciomyzidae; genus Dichetophora; species Dichetophora obliterata. The sequence goes on from OY986439.1 coordinate 146,232,374, forward strand.
TTTCGAGCAACGAATAAATTCTTTTAAGAGTTGAAAATATTTAGTAGCTGCGCGATATGGCAACTCTAAATACGCGAGAACAATATTTTTTTTTTAACAAGCAAATTATCAGTTACCATACAGTGGTAGCACTGAATTGGAGACAATTAAGAAAACGTGTAAATAATAGCGAATGTGTATTATTTTGTGTTGCTACAAAGTGACCACTAGCTATCAATACTTTTTTTGCAAATCCATGCACGTTTAATGTATTGCATCCATCAATATATATATCTATATATTTATATATATGATGGATTGCTTGAGTGTTCCGTGTCTACTTTGTAGCTAATATTATAGAGCTGAAAAAATGATATGAGATAATACTATATATATATAGAAATTAAATGAGATTTATTGTATTTTTTTTTTCATTTTTAAAACCATAAATTGTTTGGTGTGTTGTGCTAGTTTTGCCTGTGCATGTATGTGTGTTGGTTACTGCAACTTTTATGATGAAATATATATGTTAGTATTCGCAATGTTTTTGGTATATTTTGTGCTATTATATTGTATTGAATATTTGTACTTTTGTGTATATGAGACGGAATATCACGAAAAAATTTTAATTAGCACACAACCGATTTTATTTAATTTTACCAAATTTACCAAACTTTGCTTTCCAGATTTTGCCTGTGTGAATCAAATTTATGTACATATATATTGTGAAATATATTTATAATAATGTGTTATAGCCCGTAAATTTTATGTGATTGCTTTTGTGCATGTGAAGTAGTGTGTGTGTGAGTGTGTGTGTGTATAATTAAAAATTAACTCAAACGTGTACCTTTGACCTTGTGCTTCCAACAAGATCTCCTAGCAGTTGCCTGTTCCTTGGAGCTCCCTCTCCGCTGTGTTGTCGTCTATATTACGCTCGCCGCCCCTGGTGCAGCCAATGATTTGAAGGCACTTTGTCGCTGCTGTGTACAAGTGTTGTTGGCGCTCCGTTGGCCAATTTGTTGCACGTTTGGACAATTTTTTCTTTTGTTCTTTTGTTTGTGTAATTTTTAGTTTACACTCCACACTTTGCCACTCGTGGTGGATTTATTCTTCATTGATGTAGAATCGCTTCTGGATGTGTTCACGTAGATACCGATTGTTCCAATTGTACCAATGGAATTGTGTTTCCTTCAAACTAGGAGTTTTGACTTGATTCTGGGTGACTCGAAGGACCAATGTTTACCGCTGAACTTACACTTTCCGAAAATAATTCCTTGTTGAAATTTGTGGTAGAATCCCTTTATTGGCTGAGATAACAAACTCCCGTGTGATGGTTTTTATATATCCAGAGTATATTTCAATTATTAAAGCGATTTATAGGTTTTTAATAGAGTTAATAATTTTTATTCAAAATTAGGGTTTTCAATCCGGCTCGAAGGACCAATGTTTACCACTGAACTTACACTTTCCGAAAATAATTCCTTGTTGAAATTTGTGGTAGAATCCCTTTATTGGCTGAGATAACAAACTCCCGTGTGATGGTTTTTATATATCCAGAGTATATTTCAATTATTAAAGCGATTTATAGGTTTTTAATAGAGTTAATAATTTTTATTCAAAATTAGGGTTTTCAAAATTTTATATGGAAAATTACAACCTTACAATTGGCTGGTTAGAACACAAGAGAGCGCAAAAAAGGGCGGAAACCAGCGTTCCGAAAATGGAGCCCGGATGGAGCTACAGCGGAAGGCTGTGTTCAATGTATACGTACAAACAATGATGTAAAACTACTTTAAATTCAGTGTGTTTTCTGGTAAATAATTCAAGTACAATTATCGTTTCAGAAAAGAAAATATTTAAAATGAAATTATGAAATTGGAATATATTAAAGTGGGAAAAACGTTAATGACGCGAACAATAAACAAAAACGTAATTAACTTGTGTTGGTAGTATTTTCCAAGGGTGAGTTACTAAAATATAATTAATGAGCGTGGCACTCGCCTATAATATTTTTCATTTATTTATTATCACAAAAGAAATTGATGTAGCAAATTTCGTTTTTTTGAGATAAGACTTAATTAAGTTTCAGGCAAAAATGGGTTTCGTTTATATGTGAGGTGGGTGTGGCAGAGAGCGGATTTGTATAACTTTTTCAACATATCTTAATTTTGTCAAGAAAGATATTCGTACCAATTTTCATAGCTCTACAATCACTCCTTCTATTTTGGCCAAGAATGGGGGCGTTACACTGTGCGACGTTTGTCTGTCAGTTGATCGTATTTTGTGACGTTAGCAAATTATTTATTTAAAAGGTAACGTCAAATACAAAACATTTAAGCTTAACATCTTAAACTTATAATTTCACCAATAAGAAAATTCTTGATCTTATTTATTCAAACTTTAAGTTTTTTTTAAGTTTTTTAAATAATTAATTTATGTTTTCTTTTTATCTACTTTGAGATAAAATCTTATATTTCTTAAAAAATTTTTTATATTTGTTATTATAAAAAGTATTTGTAACATTATTGCTTTTTTAACAAATTCTATTAAAACAAAATATAAATTTATTTATAACACTATGCGACGAATATCAAGTCAACCTCTCGGGACGGCATAAATAAGGCACCCAGTTAAAGAAGACATATGTAGGTTATTCAAAATCACAAACGATTTTTAAAAGTTAGCACAAAATTTCTTTATGGCCATTTAAAAGTTTTGAGATTGAGAATGAAATTTAAAATTTTTTTTTAAGTTACTATTTTTTTGTACTGGCTCAATGTCAAAAGAGGCTTAGAATTCGCTTACAGCTTCTTTGGCAAAGTTGTTCTGATGGGTTTTATCTATAACCTCTCAAACCAAAATATGCCAAGAATTACATTAGCAACTTTTTGAATTTTGTTTGTGCATTTTTGCGTTGTTTTTGTATAGGGAATACCAAAGATTAAACACTTTCACAAGGTTTTGGTCAATAGGACTATTTATTGAAAAAAGTTTACGCAGTACGAACTCTTTGAACTGGCGGTTCGTAATCGAAATCATCTTAATCATCAATTTACAATACATCATTTTAGAAACATAAAAAATAAATCAATTCGATTTAGTAATTCTTAAAAACTTTTAAGATTTTTCAATAATTACATGAATTAAATTGTGAGCTTTAGATCAAGTAAGTTTTTAAAGAAGGCAACAACAGCAACAACAACTCTGTATAGAGTCAATCACTTAGCTGACTAGACAGACTGTTTCGGATCTCGCTACATATTCCTCTTCAGTAGTCTTTGAGTGATTAAGCTGTGATCAACTCACTGTTTGAACCAGTATATGAGTGCGCAGATTTTGGAATTCATTCTTTTGAATTGTATGGCCGCTAATCATATGACATTTCAAAGCAGTAGGCTATTTATAGATCACCACTATCAACTCTATCAAGGGTTGCCATCTGTTCTAGTTGCTTCTTTATTTATTTCAATATTCATTGGTGTTCGATAGTTTGTCGAAATGCACCATAGAAATGAAACGAGTATTTTCAATATTCAATGATGTTACACGTCAAGCAGGGAATTTTAATTTGTTGAAGAATTTGTTAACGCATGTCACAATCTTTTTTTTTTTTAAGCAGCAGTAACAATCCGTGAAGTGGGGTTCATTCATTAGTGTTTTAGTTTTTGTTTACGACCGCGAGGAAAAACCACAACAAAGCAAATAATGTTTTGTGCTCATTTAATACAACGCTACCATTCTTTATTGGTCTCTCTCTTCAGCCTGCTAGGGGTAGGGTTTGAGTCAATACACGAATTAAGCGGAATAAAGGTTGCGCTATTTAAAAAATACAGAACAGATAAAAAACGAATCATTCATTAATGTTTTTCCTTGAAAAATTATGTAAAACATATAAATAACTTCAATGAAGCACTTAATGGTATTGTAGGCTCAGCATAGTTGTAGACCAAGTCAATCAGGAAAACTTTGTGAAAGAAACTTTGAATAAATTCCCAACATCTCTTAAGATACAACATCTTTTAAGATAAAAAAATAGAACTTAAAAAAATTTTAAAAACTTCCCTTGAATCTCAAAACTTTTGAATAGCCATAATAAAAATTTTTAGCTAACTTTTCAAAATCTTTCATTATTTTGAATACCTACATGTGTCTTCTTTAGCTGGGTGCCTAAATCATTCCGTCCCGAAGAATTTGTCGCACAGTGTAATATAAGATATTTTTAAAATATAACTGTTGTAATTTATGATGACTTGAATTAAAAAAGTGCCTTCTTGCTCTCTTTTTTTTTTTGTCAAGAGTTCTCTTGTTTTCTCCTTCGCTTCTAGTAACCTACTAATAACAATGTTTTACTCTAAAACAGGGCTGGGCATTCTAACACAGTCACATATTATTTTGTCTTGTAAGTATTGGTGCGCTCTCGAATAGCGCACACTGAGCGAAATAGTTTTCACAATAATCTAGATTGGCAAGATTGTATGTTTATACCCCCACACATACTGTTGTATGAGTTTATTTTTTATTTGATACTTTTACTTTTTTTTAGTCATCGGCATTGTTCCTTATTTCTTCTTTGTCAACATCAAAGCTCAATAATTTTATTCTAAGTAAATTAATTATATAAGTTTGCTTGCAGTGGCAAATTAAACATTTTACTTTACCAGAAAGATTCTCTGCGGAAAAGAAATCACATTCCTATCAATCACATTCCATTCAAACATTTTGGTATGTTTTTCGTTTGTTGTTTTGCTCTTATTTTAATATTATAAAATCTTGCTATATACGAATAATTAAAAATATAATCAAAAAATTAAATAACAAAAACTTAATGAAAGCAAATAATATGAAAAAAATAATGCAAAGAATCTTAATAGGCAATATTTTTGAATTACATTAAATCTTAATAAAATAAAAAATATATGCATAAGAATTATGATTCTACAAACCAAAAAGTTGGTTTTTTAAGAGTGTACATAAAATTTCCGACATAAGTCTTCACAGCATCACCGTCAACAAACGACTGAATTATACTACCTCTGTTGTGAGTTTTGTGTACATGTGAAAAGTTACTCTCAGAGAGCGCTCAGTGAGCTATGGGGCGCCCAGCGCTGCTCTAAAAGTAAATAGCAAGGGTCTTTTAGAAAACTGCGGGCGGGCGCGCAAAATATAGTTACGCTACTGGTCCTCCATGAGTCGAATTATAGTATTCTTCAATTAATTTATTTTGTATATTTTTATCAATTATTCTTGTTGGCATGTGTATATCAAAATTTCTAAATTTTCATTATTTTTTTTTTTGTAAATTATTAAATATCTCTTTAAATTTGTCCATTCTTATGGTTTCGAATATTTTATCTTTTTCACTTAACGCGAGCTCGTTTATATTTAACTTATGCATTTTTGACGACAGTTTCTCCAAAGTCAGCTGTGTGATCGATGGATTATCGCTGCATCTTGCAATAACTTCTCTATTATTTATATTTATTTGGGTACCCTTGTTATTTCTATCGGTTACGAACCTTAATTGTATCATTTTATTAATATCCGATTTGGATGTGCACTCCTAAGCAAAAAGTTGATCAGACTTCTTGATAGCAATGTCACTTGTTTTGTGAATATTTATTTGTAACCATACTTCTTGTTATAGCCAGTATTTTGCTATCATCCGCCCTTGTCGGAATCATGGCCTGCAATGAATCGCTGTTCAGCACCATGCGAGATAATGCGTCTGCATTAGTATTCATGCTGCCTTTCTTGTAATTTATTTTAAAATTGTAATCGCATAGATCTAACCTAATACGTGTCATCTTTGATGACGGGTTTCTATGGGAAAAGAGAGACACCAAAGGTCTGTGATCTGGTACTGCTAAAATTTTACGACCGTAGGAGGTATGGTCTGAAAAAATGTATGGTCCAATGTTTGGCCAATAACTCTTTTTCTATTATTGACTTGTTTAAATCGCGTTTGTTGAGACACTTGCTTGCGTATGATATTGGTAGATCTAAACCAACATCACCTTGTGACAAAACGGCGCCTAACGCATAATTTGAGGAGTCTGTCGTTAGTACAAATTGTTTTTTAAAATTTGGGTTTTGTAGTATCGGGAGGGTTGAGTAATTTTGTTTTTTATGTGTCCAAAGCATTTTGACAATCTTCAGTCCAATCAAATTTAATATCTTTTTTCAGTAGTGAGTTCAAAACTTTAGCTATTTCTGCATATTTGGGTATGAACCTCCTATAATAATCGCAGAAAGCAACAAATCTTCTGACTTCATCTGTGTCTTTTGGCACAGGATAATTCTCAATTATTTTATTTTTTGCTGGGTCAGTTTTAATGCCCTTAGCTGTTATGAGGTGTTCTAGGTATACAACATCTGCTTTTAAAAATGAGCACTTGTGTGCATTTAGTTTTAAATTAAATTTTCTCATCCTTTTAAAAACTTTAACAAAATTTTAATTGTGGTGCCCTAAACTGCATCCAAACACAATGACCCGTCTATGTATAGAAATGCTTCAGCATCTAAACCACTTAATGCTATTGTTAGCATGCGCTTAAAGCTTAGTCCAAAAGGTAGGCGTTTAAATTTGTAATGTCCGTTATTTGTTGAAAAGGCAGTTAGTGGTCGTGAGTCTTCGTGTAATCGTATTTGGTGGAAGCAGCTAGTCATGTCCAACGTCGAAAAGTATTTAGCTCTTCCTAATTTGTCTAGTACGTCTTCTATTTTTGTAAGTGGAAACTTGTCGTTTACTATTTTTTCGTTTAGTTTCCTGAAATCGACTACTAATCTCCACTTCTCATTAGTTGATTTTTTGGGATCAACTAAAAGTGGCGAATTGTAAGGGCTAACCGAGTGTTCAACAATGTTGTCTCTTAAAAGCTTGTCTACTTGTTCCTTGATCTCTGTCATTTGTGTCTGTGGAAGTCGATAGTTTTTAATGTATACCTCAGTTGAATCAGTAGTTTGAATTTCTTGTGTGTGAAAATTGTTCACTGTTAATGGTTCTCCGGGAAGGTGGAATGCATCTTAAAATTGTTTTAAAATGTCAATTATTGATGTTTCTCCTCCGGTTCGTTGCATCCAATGTCTAGTACTTTGAAAAGTTCTTGTAATCTATGTGCATAAAATTTGTTTGCCTCTTTGGTAGAAAATATGTTGTAGTTTTTTAATGGTTTTGTTTCTATGTTTAGATCTTCAAAATTTATCTTTTTATCTGTCGTGCGAAAAACTTTTACATGTGCTTCACCATTTGCAGGTATTATACTATTTGCAATGAAAACTCCATTATTTATTTCTTTATTTAGGACTATACTACCCTCATTACCCCTAATATTTATGGGGATCACTACTTCTACATGAGCAGGTACTGTAAAAATTTTTTCATTTAAAATTAATGTAAATTCTTTTTTATTTATTAAAAATGTTACCGTGCACGTTTTAAAATCTATTTTAGACATATACTTTTTCAACATGTCACGCCCTATTATGCCATCTGTTAAAATTGGAAATTCATCTTCTACTATGTGGAAAACTTGTGTAATATCCTCCTTTTAAATTGAAGAATTTAAATGTGATGTGCCTATGCACTCTATATTTTCATTAGTTATAGCAGTGATTGTTGAAACATATCGTGTGTCTATTTTATCTATGCTTCTTTTCTTGCAGATAGAAATATCTGCTCCCGTGACTACTAGGAATTTTAAATTCCCTTTTGTATTTCTGTAATTCAATATTTGTTTAGCTGTCATCAAATTACAGCCATCAACAAAGAACAACATTGGAAGCAGCTCTTTTCTGGTCATCAACCTGAGGCAACAACAACAGCTTATTAATAACAACAGCATGTTGTTATTGTTGAATTGCAATTAATATTTTTGTCAATTAAGCTTCGTTTTACTTTATTCATTGAACTAATTTAATTTGTTAATTGAGCTTAATTTTACTTTATAAGAAATAAATTTTCAATAAAGTTTTACTGTTTTACTTAGACATTCGAAGAACCATTGTGTTTAATTTACATTCGGAATTGCTCTACAGTCAACATCAACATTCAAGGAATTGGTTCAAGTGCCAAATTCCTACATCTCAACAACAAAATTAAGGAAATGGTTTATGTGCCAAATTCCTACATTCAATTCAAACATTGATCACGTCGGGGTCACCAATGTTTGAATTGAATGTAGGAATTTGGCACATAAACCATTTCCTTAAATTTCGTGATTTTACCCTTTGTGGCTATTTCATCATGTTTAATTATATTAAGTGTAGAATCGATGATTGACGCATGGTTTTGAAGTAATCGTAGAATGTGGTCCTTATTTGCCTTGCCCTGACTGATTGTCCTTGACATTTCAGCTGTCCGATCCAGAATTTTACGATCCAGGAAAAATTTATGTACTTTTGGGTGCAGAATTCTACTTCAGCTTAATGTCAACTGGTCGAATCGAGCTTTCACCAGAATTACCAATTCTACAGAACACATTGCTGGGTTGGATCATCAGTGGTAAAATTAATAATGATTCAGCAACAGATACCGTTACTTGTGCAGTCTTCAGTCATGAAGAACTATCAACCAACGAGCTAATACAACAATTCTGGAAACTCGATGACGTCGATGGAACTGAAAGCAGCCTCACCTTAGCAGACAAGCACTGTGAGAACCATTTTCACCAAACTACAATTAGAAACAGCGAGGGTCGATTTGTCGTTAAATTACCACTCTCCAATCACCCAAGCAGCTTAGGAGAATCAAGGTCTCTCGCATTCAAGAGATTTTTGGCAATAGAGAGACGTTTGGGAAGGGATTTAAAACTAAAAACGCAATACGTCGAATTCATGAAGCATTATATAAAACTAGGACAAATGAGTGAAATCAGTATTAATGATATCCAACATCCTCACTTCTTCATCCCTCATCACAGCGTTTTGAAACCGTCAAGCACAACCACACAGTTAAGAGTTGTTTTTGATGCATCCGCTAAAACTGCATCAGGGTTATCGCTAAATGACATCATGTACACTGGTCCAACAGTGCAGAGCGACCTATTCTCAATACTTTTGCGATTTCGACTACCAAGATTTGTCTTCACAACAGACATCGAAAAGATGTACAGACAAATCTTAGTTGACACAGCCGACCGTAACCTGCAACTCCTTATGTGGAGAGAAAATGAAAATGATCCCCTAAGACACTATCAACTCAACACAGTAACTTATGGAACATCCTCAGCACCCTACTTAGCAACTAAGTGTCTACAACAGCTAGCAGAGAAAAACTTCGAGTGGTTTCCACTAGGCGCCACAACATTACGCGACAATTTTTATGTTGATGACGGTGTGAGTGGATCAGACAGTTTATTCACAGCTTTGGAAATGCAAAATCAATTGACAACACTCCTTCAAGGTGCAGGTTTTAAGCTTCGAAAATGGTGTGCAAACCATCCTAAGTTACTGCAGGGAATTCCTCCACAGGATCAAGAAGTAAATCTTGATTTTGAGAACGCCTCTACAAAAACGTTAGGATTAACCTGGATTCCTAAGGCAGACCAATTTTGCGTAACTACAAACATAGAGAATAGCTCAACCATAACAAAACGTACAATCATTTCAGATATAGCAAAAATATTTGATCCATTAGGCCTCGCAGGTCCAGTTGTCATCACGGCAAAAATACTTATTCAGCAATTATGGCAACTCAAATTGTCTTGGGATGATCCCCTACCATCAGAGTTGGAGACAACTTGGTCAACCTTCAGACACGATTTAAGGGCACTAGACAACACATGTTTTTCTAGGCATGTTTTTAACGGTCAGAAACCAACTACAATTCAGATTCACACATTCGTGGACGCTTCCGAAAAGGCATATGGCGCTGCAGTTTACCTTCGCTCAAAACTACCGGATAACAGATTAATAGTCAGATTATTATGTGCCAAATCACGTGTGGCACCTCTGAAGCGTCAAACATTACCTCGCTTAGAGCTATGTGCTGCAGTGCTTGGAGCTGAATTAACATCAAGAGTGAGAAAGGACCTGCAATTAACTAAGGATATTTCTTATTTTTGGACAGATTCGGAAATCGTACTTTCGTGGATAAACTCGTCGTCGTCATCACTGCGAACATTTATAGCTAATCGAGTAAGCAAGATTCATTCCCTAACCATTAAAACTCAATGGCGCCATGTAAGCTCAAAGGAAAATCCTGCTGACATTATTTCACGTGGACTCCAGCCTACTAAATTAATGACGTGCAATTTATGGTTTTATGGCCCGCTGTTCTTACATGGAGAATCATCACATTGGCCTAAGCCATTTTCTAATAAAGTTGAAATCACAACAGATTTAGAACGAAACCAAAAGGTCCAGGGTTTACTTGCAACCACGTCCACTGGGCTAGACGATATTGTGTACAACGTGAATAATAAAACTCTTTTAAAATACTACAAAGAAAAATGGGATATGTATTAAGATTTATCAAAAACCTCAAAATAAGTAAGGGAGCAAGGCCAGCACAAAATGCATTAAGCGTTGAGGAATTGAATACTGCACTTACAGTAATCGTTTCAGCTGTACAAATCTCTGATTTTGGCAAGGAAATCAAGCAGATTAAGGCCCAGCTTGAAATCGACAATTCCAGCCCACTTAAAACTTTAGCACCCTTTCTTGACGACAAGGGTGTTCTAAGAGTTGGTGGGCGCCTAGCAGAATCTACATTATCATTCGACTCTAAGCACCCCATGTTACTGCCATATAACGATCCAATTTCCAAATTGATATTAGTCAAATTACACATTGATAATCTTCACTGCGGCCCACAGAACCTGTTAGCAGCTTCGCGACAACAATTTTGGATAATCAAGGGAAAAATCATGGCAAGAAGCGTTGTACAACACTGCATTCGATGTACCAAGGCAAACCCAAAACTATTCAACCAAATAATGGGAAACTTACCTGCATCTAGAGTCACACCATCTCGACCCTTCATGCTCACTGGTGTGGACTTTTGTGGGCCATTCTGGGTACATTATAAGATCCGTGGAAAGAAACCACATAAGGTTTATATTGCCGTCTACTGTTGCTTTGCTACAAAGGCAGTCCATTTGGAGGTAGTTACAGATCTTACAACTGAAGCGTTTATTGGATCAACAAAGGTATAAATGGAATAACCAATCACCAAATGTCCATGAACGGCAAATGGTCATCATCAAGGAAGACAACTTGCCTGTTTTGCAATGGCCACTCGGCAGAATAGAAAGGGTCTACAAAGGAAATGACGGAATGGTCAGAGTAGTTGATGTAAAAACAGCATCAGGTTTATCAAAACGCCCAGTTCACAGATTGGCACCGTTATTCAATGAAGATGAATTCACCAATAACTCTCCAACACAAGAAGAACCAGTGACAAGTGAGAAGGACTTAAACAACATACCTACAAAGAAAAGAAAACCAATAACCAATCCATTAGTTCAGACAATCTTCATCTTCTTATTGCTTCTTCCTGTAGTACTTGGAACGACAATTCAAGTTAATCAATTTGGCTCTGACCCAGGATTATACTTTGAAGGTATCGGGACAACAAGAATCATAACAGCAGAATGGAAAATGATAGTATATTACGATTTGGCTCCGTTTTGGACAGAGATCAGCACATTTTCATCTGGAATAGCAGTACTTCGAAAATTGTGTTCAAGGACACAACAATCATCCACTTGTGACACGTTAATCGAAAATTTTGAATACTCCAGAGATGAACTTCTTCATGATAAGGATACACTATCAACAATTCGAAAAAGAAGAGCAGCCTTTAACATCGTTGGAAACGTTGCTCGTACTTTGTTCGGTGTCTTGGACTCTGATTATGCGGAAGAAATGTCAAGGACAATCAGTCAGGTCAAGGCAAATAAGGACCACATTCTACGATTACTTCAAAACCATACGTCAATCATCGATTCTACACTTAATATAATTAAACATGATGAAATAGCCACAAAGGGTAAAATCACGAAATTTAAGGAAATGGTTTATGTGCCAAATTCCTACATTCAATTCAAACAATATTAAAAAATTTGATAAATTTTTAGTAAATTGTAGGATTAGTTTTGGCCTCTGTGGGTAACAATTCCTGCTACCCGGTCATATCCGTTTCCTTGCGCATTGTTGCTGTTTCCAATATTTCCATTTCTATTGAAATTATTATTTCTGTTATTTCCGCGGTAAAAGCTATTGTTATTCTCATAATTGTTGCTTCCGTAATTATTATTATTTCTGTAATTGCTATTTTGATTGTTTTTTTGAAAATTATTATTTCTGTAATTTTTATTTGAAAAATTTTGATTTTCATTTTGAAAGGTATCATTCCTACAATTGTTATTATTTCTGTTAAAAAAATTTTGGTTTAACTTGAAGTTACTTAAAAGCATTTCTTTACACATTTTTAAAGCTCGAGTGAGAGGAAGAACAACCAAAATGTCGCTCTCTATTCTATTACAATTACTTGAACTTTACTTGAAAAATTTCTTCAAGCACGAATTTTAAGCTACAAACAACTGAATGTCAAATAAAAAGATCAATATTTTTGATTGTTTTGTGGAATAAAAATGATTCCTATCATTAAATGCAAGTATTACTATTTTACATATTTTGCACAAAGTGTTTTTTATACGAATAAACTAATAATTTCAAGCAAAAATAAATTTTTTTCTGTTGCAAAAAGGCGTGAACAGCTTGAAACTTACTTGAAGTCGTTTCCGTACTTTTTGATAAATGTTCTCATTTTGACAGATAATCAAGTTACTCTCTATTACTTGAACTTTACTCGAACTTGAAGTTAGTACGGAAACAGACCTATTAATGCAATTTCAGAAGTTGTGATTGAATCTATTATTTTGCTCATTATAGTTTCTTGTATTACTTCTGTTTTGTGTATGTAAAATATTGCTTCTATCTGTCGAAAAATTTTGCTCAATTTTGTCGCATGTAGAATAGTCTGATATTCTGTTCTGACACCTTTCGTAAAAATATTAAGTGCCATACTTTCGTTGACCTTATATATTGCATCTTTTGCCTCCTGACTGGGCTTTTCTAAGCTTTGTAGCTCTAAACTGCTTAATTGCTCTTCTAATTCCGATATTTTATATCTAAATTCTGAAATTGATAAGTTGTTCTGTGCTATTGAACTAAATTCACTTAGTATTTGCTGTAGTGTTTTTGGATTGGGGTAAGATCTTACCAATAAAGATTTTAACTCAATCAATGTCGAAGGTTTATTCAAACGTCCAAGTATACTTCTCACTTGGGTTGTTAATTTAAAATTGTACACATACTTAATAAAAATGGCCTTATCTTCATCTTTTACTGAATCATGCTGCAATTCTGCTTTCATTATAAAATCCTCGAATTCTGCATAAACTCCTTTAAAAACTGATAGGTTTTTACCTACTACATTTATGTCAAAACTTGACATTTTTGGCAAATTATTTTCCTCCTCCCAAATTAATGATAAATCGAAATCTACTTTATCCTCTTTTCGTATAATTAAATTTTTTATGATTTCAATTAATTCATAATAAATTTTTTAAAATTAAAAAATATAAAATCTTAACAATTTTCAAAAGACTCATATTTAATTGTTTCGTTTTTTAATTCTTAAATTTTTGCAACTGTTCCTTTTTATATTCTTCACTATAAATTCTATTTTTGCTTTTTCTTAAGTTTTTCTTTAGTTTTTCAAGAAATATTATATTTGCTTTAATTATGTTCTTAAATTAATGTCATAATATTAAACCATATAAAATTTAAAATTTTTTAATTCTTATGAATCATCCTGTGATTTCATAGTGCCAATAAATCATGTATGCCAACATTTAAACATGTGCCTGCAATGATTGATTGCGAATAAGAGTACAAAGAAAAAGCAAAACGGACGATTCAGTTCAATGAATGAAAAAATAATGGCGGTCGTGCGTAGTTTTCGCGTAGTGGAAAAAAAATATAATAAATCATGTGTCGCTAGTGAAGAATATAATACATTTAATTAACAACAAATAAGGTAATTTTGTGCATGAACTGTATTAATATTATTAATTCGTGCGCGTAATTTTCGCTTAGCATATATTTGATAAATATATGCATTTAATTGGAGTTAAGTGAAGTGTTTAAAGCAGTGTCGGGCAGCTTTGCACACTTGAGATTGTGTTTGTGCAGTTAAATGCGTATTCATTTCACCTACAGAACGATCAAAGTTTCAGTGTTCAAGCGAATGTCAAGCAGATAAGATCTGCGCTGGCTTGTTCCTTGAATATATTATTTTATATCTGTGTCGATAAGCAATAATAAATTAAGTCGATTTAAGACAGAACTGAGTTATTGATATAGTTGTGTTCCACGTATATATTATTATGAACACAGAAAATCTAGAACTTCCAGCGTGACCTTAGACAAAGATATGACGTAAAAACAAAAGACCCTTTCATGTACTTACATGCGATTGAAAACTTTGAAGCCAGATTTCTGGAAACTTTGAAATAAGACTTAAGCTGTTATTTCGCATCGACACAGATATAACGTAAGATTACACTGTATAAAATTGTATGTATACAACATTTTTGGAAGTATGTATGAAAAATTTTTTTATTTTTAGAAAATAACGGCATGGCATCGAAGAGGTAAAACTAAAAAATTATGCATAACAATGCATAACGATAATTTGCATAGATAGAAATAAATTAATTATTTGAAATCGGCATGTCCATATATCATATGATATAGTGATCAGTTCCAAGTACGTATAATGAAATCATCTTACGCTGTCAGTTTAGCCTTGGTAAAACACAATAAGCAACATAAGCACAATAAAAAAACATATTTGTTTTTTACTTTTAGGCCTTTTACATTTCCGTCTGCTTATCTGTATTTCGCATTATCCGTCTATTTCCTTTTGACATTCCATCCATTACTTATTTATTTAATTTCGCAATATAAATCCGAGCAAAAAAATATCCCATAATGACTAGTAAGATTTCTGCAAGAAGTGCTTTAGCACTACTTTGTTTCAGTGTGAGCTTTAAAGCGCTTACTAAAACATACTCAAGATAAGAAAGTATAGGTGTGCAAAGCTGCCCGACACTGCTTTGAAGCAACAAAGCAACAAAAAAAATATATGGAAAAGAAAGAAATGTTGTTGTTGTTGTTGGCAAAAATTTAGTTTAGCTAAAATATTTGCCAAGTGTTTGTGTGTGTGTATAATGAACAGAAAAAATATATTTAGAGTGCAACAAGTTGTTGTTTATAAGTGATTCTTGAAATTAAAAATAATTAAAGAAATAATGGATTTACTTCCTTTTTCTATAATTTACAGTAGTGTTTATATTTTTAAATATTCATTTATTTAATGTAATTTGTAAATTCGTTAATTACAAAAAAATTGTAATTAATTTATAAAAAGGAAAATATTTTGAAATGTTAATTTATTTAATATGTTTTATCGTGCAATAAGAAGAATGACCATTTTAAATAATTTTTAAAACAAAATATTGTGCTTTTACTTTTTGTTTTAAGGAAAATATGCTGTTTTTAATTTTGCAAAAAAAAAATTAATGTCGTTGTAAGCAATTCATAGAAGAAAACTTTTTTGACTTAGTTTTTGTTGCCCTCGTAGTGGCTCTTCAGTTGCAACTCCAGTTTGTCGATGTGTTTCCATAGTCCTGGCTGCTTAAATCTGCATTTCCGTGCTCAAATTGTGCATTCCAAAATTTGCTGGCAGTGGGCTGGCAGGATCGCCATGTGAAAAATTAATATTTCTTTTAATTTAAAAAGGATCTGCCTCAAGGTTTTTGCCGGCGCTTAAAAACGCCACTGGCTCTAATGATTATCCTCCTTCTTTTGAATTGCAGCCGGCATAAAAATATGCACTAAGGCTTGTAGGAATAATAATTTTTATTTCAAAAAGTCAGTGCTTATAAAGATAACTAACGGTATTCTTAAGTTTCTAAATCATATACAAAAATGTTCATATTTTTAATACATAGTGCTTAGTAATATAATAACTTAAAAGTGCGTGAGTGAAAAGTAAATATTAACTTAATGTGAAAGTGCGTAATGCAAATAAATATAACCAATATAATAAACAATAAAAGTGCGCGAGTGAAAGAAACAAAATCTTAACTTAGTGCGAAAGTGCGTAATGTAAAATAAATATATAACCACGGGTCATTGTGCGTGGTGAATAAAAATGTACATAGTTGCGTTCAATATTACAGTGCAATCAATAAGTTTGAGTATAGTTAGTTGCTTAATTCGGTGCACACTACAACGCAAGCAAAATCGTAATTGTTTCCTTAGTGAGGATCAGACGAAGAATTTTCATAGTGATGCCGCTGTCAAAATAGATAAATTGCAAAATTTCTCATTTAATAAATCGACATCAATTTCGTCATCGATATCTGCAATGCGTTTACCAATACCTATATCACGTATTCGCTGCCATTTTTGTTTGCTTCCTAAGACTGGAATATTTAATCATGTTTTGAGAAAACTGGGACTGGAATTGGGTCATATGCTTGTATTTTTGTTGAGTCATTTAAAAAAAAACATAAAAGAGTGTATTCGACGCTTTGGTAAAATGAGTTGGCATAACGCAGTTCACACAATATAAACCTAAGGCTAGCATGCCATCAATCAAGTTATTTTAATTTAGTATATTGCAGTTGAAATCACCACCGATAATAATGTTTGCATGAGATAAACTTATGTTTTGTAAGATTTCGAAAAATGGTAGAACATTGGTTTCTTTGTCTCCATTTTTTAAGCTCGCAATGTTACAGCGGCAAGTTTATTTTTCTTACATAATTTATGTATATAATATTTTCTACATATATAATAAACTTTGGGTTCTTTTTATATTTTCGGTATTCGTAAGTATTTCGGTATATACGAATATATTTCGGTATTCGTAAATGCTCAAAATATTTTTTTGTAAATTTTTAAGTGATTTATAGTGTAAAGTTAGACGCGCGACTTTTACTCATACGTGGCTTACGCGTCTTACGTTTATTAAAGTTTTACGCGGTTATTTTAATAATACGCGTATATTATTATTGCCAGCGCTTAAGAGCGCTACTGGCCAGTTTAAAAAAAAAGATTTCTTTGCGCCGTCACTCGAAAGTGCATTCAGGCGCTTAGAAAAATAAAAGGAGCTGTTGGTTTAAAGCTCAAAACTTTAGTGATTTTATTTTAAGATTTTCTTCGGCTTATAAAGCCAAGTAACAGTATTTCTTAACTTAAAATAAATACAAAATTAAATATAAATATATCTTATTTAATATAATTGTAACTAAATAGAACATTAGTTTATGTAGTCATTTTAGTGTAGTTATGTAGTGTAGCTATGTAAACATAAAGTGCAAGCGAGTAAGAATGTAAACAATAGTTATGTGTTTGTTTTGTTTGTTTGGTACATAAATGTGCTTAGGCTACATTTATAGAAATGTTAGTTTGTAGACTAGATCTTTATGTGTTAATGTTTATAAATAATAATTGTATAGAACAAATGTGTTTAAGTTTGAGTTATAGAAATGTTTAGATTGAAGTACACTACACCCCCATCCTTAAGATAAAATTATTTGATTTAAAAAAATAATTTTTAAAATTATACAATGCAAATGTTTTTTTTTTTTTGTTTAATTTATACAATTCAAATGTTTTAATAAATTTAATTTATTACTTTATTATATTAGTGTTTATATTTCAATAAATTTCAATTTATTAAAGTTTTTTCTAAATGACCTCTATATTTATTATGTTGACTTTATATGATTTAAATACAAATTCTAAATGTTTGATAGTTTAAATCATACTTGATTTTAAATACAAATTCTAGTTGTTTGACAGTTTAAAATCTTTTATCGAGCTTAAGGTCAAAGTTAGAACAATTAATTGTTCTAACGAATTTTTCCAAAGAAACAACAACAACAACAAGAGCTCGACCAAACGGAAACAGCTGAAAACAAAATCAGCAAAAATTCTAAAAACAACTTCAGTAAACATGCTTTGTTAGTGCAGACTTCCAGCAGGCTGTTGGACTACATATAATAACATAAGCATAGAAACTAAAGTAAAACAGAAATACAACAACAAATGTGACATTATGAAATTGAGGAAAAAAATGAGAAATTGAAGCTTCAAAATCTCATCGCCCCGATGGTGCAGTGCGTCAACGCGCTTGCACGGGCAATCACATAGATTTCTGATGACGCGTTTAGCACCGCAGAAATTGTACAATAAAATCAATTGCTAGTGGTTTTTTTTCCTTTCATATTGAAAAACTTTGTTGTTGTTGTTGTTTCTTTGGAAAAATTCGTTAGAACAATTAATTGTTCTAACTTTGACCTTAAGCTCGATAAACGATTTTAAACTGTCAAACAACTAGAATTTGTATTTAAAATCAAGTATGATTTAAACTATCAAACATTTAGAATTTGTATTTAAATCATATAAAGTCAACATAATTTCAATTTATTATTTTTTTTTTACTAATAATTATACAATTCAAATAAAATATATTTATAATTGGTAATTATACAATTCAACTATTTTTGTTTATATATTAATTCCGACATGTTAACAAATTTTAATATATTTAATACAAAATTTAATTTCAATTAAATCCATTTTTTCAATAAATTATTGTGGTATTCTTTTAATTTTCCATTTATATCTATTATTGTATTTACTCCATTTTTCTTAATTACCGTGTATGGACCATGATATGGTGATTGATACTTTCTTCTATTCATTCTTTTAACAATTATTTTATCACCAATATTTATATTAAGTGGGTTTGAAATTTCATTATCTTTCTTTCGCTTCTCCTTAGCTATGTTTATCAATTCATATGCTTTTTTTAAAGAATATGCTAATCTAAATTTTAGCTCTTGCGCATAATTTTCAGTATTGTAAGTTTTAAATGTTTCTAATTGTTCATTTGGTAGGTTTGCCAATTTGCCAAAAATAAGTTCAAATGGACTATAGTTCGTATCGATATGAGGTGTCGTATTGTACGCAAATGTGAAGTATGGGATCCAATGGTCCCATTCATCATCTTTGCAAAAATTAAGTAAAAATTCGTTTAGCACTCTGTGGTTCCTCTCTATAGAACCAAGAGTTTCGTGATGATACGGTGTGCTAAATACCTGTTTTATGTTCAATTGACTGCATATTTGCGACAACAACTCATTGGTAAACTCTGTACCCCTATCCGACTTTATTGTTTTAAAATGCCCATAAATCAAAATTAAGTTTTCTATTAAAGTTTTGGCTACTGTTTTGGCGTCTTTTGTCTCCATAGGACATGCTATAACATATTTTGTTAATTCGCACTGCATGGTGAGTATGTACCGGTAGTTATTTGTTAATCGTAGAGGACCTACAGTATCAATTGAAACTACTTCAAAACTAGTTCCTGGTGTGTCTGTCACCGTTAGTTGTTCTTTTGTATGTCTGGTTTGTTTGTTAATTTTGCATGTTTCGCAATTATTTATAAAATTTTTAATCATTCTACTCATGTTTTTCCATATATACCTCTGCTTTATTTTTAAAATCGTTTTTCTAATTCCCATATGACCTCCATGGGTCGAATTATGGTACTCTTCAATTATTCTTTTCTGGTTTTCTATCTCTATTATTCTTTTTGCTTCTCTATAAATGAGTATTTTTACTCTTTTTTCACTAATCTTTAAATTATTATACACTCTTTTAAAATTTTCCATGGCCATGGTTTTAAATATATCATCATTAATATTCAATGCTAATTCTTCAATCCCTAGTTTTTGCATCTTCGAAATCAGTTTCTCCAAAGTCATCTGTGTGAACATCGGATTGTCACTGCATCGTACAAAAACCTGATTGTCTTCTATGTCTATCTGCGTACCCTTAAAATCTTTTTCTGTTATAAATTTTAGTTTTCTTATTTTGTTTACATCCGATAGTGAAGTGCATTCCCACACAAAAAGGTGGTCAATATTCCTGCCTGGAATACGTTCTAAATTGTTACTGGTTGAGTTTTTTGCATGCTTATTTTTATCCATACTTCTCGTTATGGCTAGTATTTTTTTATTTTCGTTTTCTAAAACGGTTGGAATCATCGCTTTAAGCGAATCGCTATTTATAATGATTCTAGACAATGCATCTGCATTGGTATTAGCTTTCCCTGTTTTGTATTTAATTTCGAAATCATAGTCGCATAGGTCTAACCTAATACGTGTCATTTTAGACGATGGGTTTTTATGCGAAAAGAGAGACACCAATGGTCTGTGGTCTGTGACAACTGAAAATTTGCGACCATAAAGATAAGGCCTGAAAAAATTTATCGCCCAGTGTATGGCCAATAATTCTTTTTCTAAAATTGGTTTGTTTAAATCGTGCTTTCCGAGTGATTTGCTTGCGTAAGAAATTGGTAAATCCGATCCGATCTCACCTTGCGACAATACTGCACCTAAGGCATAATTTGAGGCGTCAGTAGTTAGAACGAATGGTTTATCGAAATCAGGGTATTGAAGAATTGGTGGATTAAGTAATTTTGATTTTAAAGTTTCGAATGCTTGATGACACGCGTCATTCCATTCAAATTTTGTATTTTTCTTTAGCAATGCATTTAAATTTTTGGCTATATCAGCAAATTTCGGTATAAAACGCCTATAATAATTGGCAAAGGCCACAATTCTCCTTACTTCATCCGAGTTTGTTGGTACTGGGTAGTTTCGTATTACTTTATTCTTTGCTGGGTCTGTTCTTATGCCTTCGTTTGTTATCAAATGCCCAAGATAAACAATTTCAGGTTTCAAAAATGAACATTTATCTGGATTTAACTTCAGGTTAAATTTTCTCATCCGATTAAATACTTTTGCCAAACTTTCGTTATGGTGCTGTAGGCTGCACCCAAATACAATTATATCATCCACGTACAAAAAAGCTTCTGCGTCTAACCCGGTCAGTGCTATCGTCAACATACGTTGAAAGCTATTAGATGAAATTTTAAGTCCGAATGGTAAGCGGGTAAATTGAAAATGTCCGTTTCCTGTTGAAAATGAGGTAAGTGGTCGCGAGTCATCGTCTTAGTCTATCTGGTGGAACGAGCTGGTCATGTCCAATGTCGAAAAGTACTTAGCTCTTCCGAGTCTGTCAAGTACGTCTTCAATTTTGGTCAGGGGAAATTTATCACTCACGATTTTTTCATTAAGCTTTCTAAAATCGACGACTAGTCTCCATTTTTTTGTGTCATCCGCTGATTTTTTTGGGACCACGAGTAGTGGGGAATTGTACGGACTAATTGAGTGTTCTATGATGTTGTCCTGTAACAGTTGGTCAACCTGTTCATTTATTTCAGTCATTTGTGTTTGTGGCAGTCGGTAATTTTTGATGTAAACAGGGGTCGAATCTGTTGTTTGTATTTGTTGTTTATAAAAATTATTGACGCTTAAATGTTCTCCAGGGAGATGAAAAATATCTTGATATTCTTCGATGATATCTATTCTCGATTTTCTGACTTCTGATCCATTGCATCCAATATCCAAATTGGTTAAAAGTTTGTTCAGCCTATTTTTATTAAAATGTTTATTTTCCTTGCATTGAAAAATGTTGTAATTACTTAATGGTTTAGTTTTCACATTAAAACTTTTTATTTTTATCTCTTCATTGGTTGTATTCATCAACTTGACGTGCGCTACTCCGTTCGCGGGTATAATACTATTTCCTAAAAATACTCCCTCACTAATTTCTTCATTAAGAATTATGCTATCTTCTTTAACTTTGATATCGATCGGGACTACCGCTTCTGTTCGTGCGGGTACCGTAACATTATAAAAATCCTTTAAAATTATTGGTAATATTATTTATTTTTCATTAATTATAAATGTAACTGTACATGTTTCGTAATCTATTTTTGACATATACCTCCTCATCATGTTTCGGCCTATTATTCCATCTGTTGCTATAGGAAAATCATTTTCAACTATTTGAAAATTATGTTCAATTTCCTCATTTTCAATATGAAATTTTAAATTTGATGTACCAATACATTCTATAGTTTCGTTCGTTATGCCTGTTATCTTTGTTATATATCTTGTGTTTAAATTGCTAGCATTTTCAACTTTGCAAACGGAAATATCAGCTCCCGCATCTATAAGGAATTTTAAAGTTCTATTTGAATTTTTACATTTTAAAATTATGAACTTAGATAAGTTTTTTGTTAGTTGTCAAATTAATTTTGGCCTCTGCGGGTAACAGCTCCTGCTACCCGGCCATCGCCGTTTCCCTGCACATTGTAATGAAAATTATTATTATTACTCCTGCTAAAATTTCTGTTTGTGCTATTGTTGTACCGAAAACTGTTGTTATATTGAAAATTATTATTGTTTGGAAAGTTTCTGTTTCTGTTAAAGCCTTGATTTGAATTATTACTATTGATTCTAAAATTGTTGCTATTGTTATTATATCTGTAATTGCTGTTTGAATAGTTATTTTGATAATTTCTCTGATTATTATTAAAATTATTGTTATATCTCTGTTCTCTAAAATTGTTTCTAATTTGAAAAATATTGTTTCCATTAGCCTTTAAATCTTCTTCTACTGTCATACACCTCTCAACAGCCTCACCAAAAGTTTTCGGTGGATTTGCTAGTAATATATTTCTATATTCTGTATCGACACCTTTTGTGAAAATATTGAGTGCCATACTCTCATTTATTTTGTAAACCGCATCTTTCGCGTCCTTACTCGGATTTTCTAGACTTTTTATTTCATACGCACTTAGCTGTTCTGAAAGTTCTACCAATTTTTCTCTGAAAGCTGCTATTGGCATATTATTTTGTTTCAGTGAACTAAATTCATTTAATATTTGTTGCAAATTTTTCGGATTTGGGTACGATTTTTCCAATAAAGTTTTTAATTCCGCAAAAGTAGAAGGCCGGTGTGAACGTCCAAGTATACTGCGTACTTGGGTGGTTAATTTAAAATTATAAATATATTTAACAAAAATTTCCTTATCATCATCCTTCACTAAATCATGCAATAATTCTGCTTGTACAATAAAATCCTCTAATCCATTATAGTCTCCTTTAAAAACTTGTAGGTTTTTACCTACATTTTAGGCAAAATTTTCTCTTCCTCCCAAATTTTTGATAAATCTAAATCTATATTAGCAATTTCTTTTAAACTTTTTGTATTAACTTTTATAATTAAATTATTTATTATATTCACAACTTCATAATAAATATTGTTGAATTTTACTTTTAAAATTCGACAATCTTCATTGTCTTCAATATTTTCTATTTCAACTTTTATATTTTGAAAAAAATTCAACTTACTTTTTACGTATTCACTGCTGTATTTTCTGTTTTTACTTTTCTTAAAGTTTAATATAAATTTTTCTAGTATTAAAATGTTTCTTTCAATTATTTCCATATAAAAAATTTTTGTAATAGATTAAGTTATTTATATTTTAATTCATATGGTACACCCTGTGGTAGTACCAAATTATAGAACATTAGTTATCATAAGAAAGTAAACAAAAGAAAACGAAGAACTAAATGACGTTTTAGTTCTTGAATGAAATTAAAACCGGTCGCGTGTGCGTAAATAATAACGAAAAACAAAATTTAACTTAGAAAATATTATAAAAGTGTGTTTAATTTCATTTCATTGTTTTAAATTGTTTTTGTTGTGTTTCGTGATGAAAATATAAGCGTTGTATTAAAAAACAATTGGCATTGCTGGGCAAAACAAAAAACTCCAAGCAAAAGCGAAAAAAAAAGTTGCGTGTAAAAAAATTAAATTTACAAAAAAATGCAACAAGTACATTGCACGCAAAGCAATATATAAAAGACAAATGTATGTATGTGTGTGTTTTTGTGATATTTTTTTTTTGAAGTGACAAAACTGCTTAAAAAAAAGTTTGACCAAAATAATGATACAGAAAAATGGATTTAATTTATTATATTTTTTTTTATATGTGTAGTGTTTTTATTTTCATGTTTTTTCATAATATAATTTTAATAACTATTGAAAAAGAAATCAATAAAAAAAAATTTTGTTTATCTTGGTTTTTGTTTTTAGTGTTGTTGTTGTTGAATCGGTTGTTGAAGCTTCCTCTTATGTAGCTTATTTTTGTTTATTGTTGAAGATATTGTTGTTTTTGCTGCATCGGCTGCTCCTTAAGCTGATTGTCGTCGGTATCCATCAATTTAATACGCGACGGTTGCCTTTTGGTGCGTTCACGACACCATTGCGTTTTGCCGTCGGCAAAACAAAAATTTTTTTTTCATAGATTCCAGGTTCGTGTTGCAGGATCGCCATGTAAAGTTAGACGCGCGACTTTTACTCATACGTGGCTTACGCGTCTTACGTTTATTAAAGTTTTACGCGGTTATTTTAATAATACGCGTATATTATTATTGCCAGCGCTTAAGAGCGCTACTGGCCAGTTTAAAAAAAAAGATTTCTTTGCGCCGTCACTCGAAAGTGCATTCAGGCGCTTAGAAAAATAAAAGGAGCTGTTGGTTTAAAGCTCAAAACTTTAGTGATTTTATTTTAAGATTTTCTTCGGCTTATAAAGCCAAGTAACAGTATTTCTTAACTTAAAATAAATACAAAATTAAATATAAATATATCTTATTTAATATAATTGTAACTAAATAGAACATTAGTTTATGTAGTCATTTTAGTGTAGTTATGTAGTGTAGCTATGTAAACATAAAGTGCAAGCGAGTAAGAATGTAAACAATAGTTATGTGTTTGTTTTGTTTGTTTGGTACATAAATGTGCTTAGGCTACATTTATAGAAATGTTAGTTAGTAGACTAGATCTTTATGTGTTAATGTTTATAAATAATAATTGTATAGAACAAATGTGTTTAAGTTTGAGTTATAGAAATGTTTAGATTGAAGTACACTACAATAGTATAGATTTTTGTTTGATTTTGTGGCGACCGAAGCCTAGTGGGTAAAGTGCTTGGCCCCTAAGCTAAAGAAAGGTGATAGCCCGGGATTAATTCCAGCTCAGACAGAAAGTTTTTTTAACTGTATTAATTTCTCTGTTCGGTAGTCACCTCTCTGCAGACAATTGCAAACCTCAAAGAGTAAAAGTTGCCATGTAAAGCTTCTTGAGAACATAAGCCGTTCAGAGTCGGCATAAAACATGTAGGTCCAGTTCTCGGTCATTTGTGATAAAACATTTAATAACACGCACAACACAATTGATTAATAGAAGCTAGGTCAAAGTCCTTTCCAAGGGCTGAAATGGCCAATTTATTTTTTTTATAGATTTTTGCTACATTCACAAAGTTATCGAGAATAGAAAATGGTATTTGAGAAAATATCAAATATACGAAAAAAGTTTTTTTAGTAATTTTGAACTATTAGGTGCAATATGCTTATTTTTCAACCCTGCTTTCTTGTGGCAATCGTAAGTTTCGCCAAATCAAAGAAAGTAATATATTGAGCATTTTTGAAAACAAATAAATAAATATACATTTTATACGAAAATTGGCTGCAATTATCAAAACCGATTCATTATCTGTTGGTCTAGACGCTGATGTATATATTCCAGTTTTTATTGAGAAGTTGAAATTAATGGCGATATTTGCGAGGAGCATATAGGGTTATGGTGAAGTATTGAAACACTTGATCAATTAAAGAAACTCAACGGGTTTATAGTTAAATAATTGATAAAAATATATATGTATATTAGGGCGGGTTGATTTTTTAATTTGTAAATCGTATAGCAAAAACGTAAACTACATAAAATTCTAAGAAAATTCTCCGAAGAAACCATGTATCTAAAATAAAATCCTAATCCGCGCCTTTCGACTTGAAAATTTATGTACCCTCTTTTCTACACTCAAATTGTTTTACATTAAAAAAAATATTCACCCAAGTAAAAAAGTTTGTATATAATTTTATATATAACTAGCTGAAACCCGGAGCGTTGCTGCCACTCTCCCTATTCAAACGCCCATAAAATGTTATCAGTTAAACAGCATGTCTAAATTGAGGTCAAATACTGAATTCTGAGACTGTGCGACCTATATCCACAAAGCTATTCGATATAACAAATTTGGGTTGTATAGGAAGTGCCACTATCTCTTCATCACCGCTAATAGAATGTAATCAATTAAACTGGATGTCTACATGGAGGTCGAATACCGAATTCCAAAACTGTGCGACATATAACTCCAAAACTATTCGATAGCACAAATTTTGATTGTATGGGAGGTGCCACTCTCCTTTTCCCTACGCCCATAAAATTTTAGCAATGAAACTGCATGAGTACATTGAGGTCGAATACTGAATTTTGAGGCTGAGTTACCTATAACTCCAAATCTATTCGATATCGCAAATTTGGGTTAAATTGGAGGTGTCACGCCCCCCCGACAAACTCTAAAAAATTTTATCAGTAAATCTGCAAGCGTAAATTTTGGTCGAATACTGAGTTCCGACGCTGTGCGACCTTGAACTACAAAGCTATTCGATATCACAAATTTTCGTTGTATGGGAGGTGCCACTCCCCCTTGATCAACGCTCATAAAATGTAATCAATGAAACTGCATGTGTACATTGAGGTCCAATACTGATTGGGTTGTATGGGAAATACCACTCCCCTTTGCCCTACGACGACAAAATGTAAGTATTGAAAATGCATGTATAAATTTAGGTCGAATACCGAATTCTTACGCTGTCAACCTATAACTTCAAAGCAATACGATATCGCAAATTTGGGTTGTAAGGGAGATGTCACGCCTCCCTGTCCAACGCCCATAAAATAAAACCATTGAAACTGCATGTGTAAATTGAGGTCAAAAACTGAATTCCAAAGATGAATTCCTATAACTTCAAAGCTATTCGATATCACAAATTTGGGTTGTATCGGAGGTGCCCCTCCCCCTTGTCCACTCCCATAAAATTTCATCACAGAAACGGTACGTCTAAATTGTGGTCGAATACCGAATTTCTAAGCTGTGCGACCCATAACTCTAACTAAAGCTATTCGATAACAACAATTTTTTATTTATATGTGGGAGGTAAAAGGGGGTGTGGCATTTCCCCTTAAACCATCTCGTACTCAAAGCAAAGCGTACTTACAAAATTTGAGCTCAATCGGACCAATGGTTTCGAAGTATTTTGATATTTTCTTTAAAGTAGGCGTAGATGAATTGTGACCACGCCCATTTTTTCAAAGTTAATTATAGTTATCATACGAACTTATTTACCAAATTTTAATTTCATACGACCAAAACCGTCTTAAATACAGCATTTTTATTGATTTGTGGGCGACAAAAGGGGGTGTGGTACAAAACCTGCAAAGATACACACATGCAATTTCTTATGTGCACCCTCCACACAGACCCCAATCACCCCTGAAAATTTCATTGAAATCGGGCAAGCCGTCTAGGAGGAGTTTGCGAACAGGAAGTTTTGCCACTTAATTTTATATATATAGATATCAAAACAGTGGGCGCAAAAGTGGGCGTGGTCAATTTTTCTTTCAGTAAACACTTAAATTGGATTACTACGAACATTTGAAAAAAAAATTATCCAAATCGGTCCAGCCGTTTTCCGATTTTAGATAAATTGAAAAAAGTGGGCGCAAAAGTGGGCGTGGTCAATTTTTCTTTCCGACAAAACTTAAATTGGATTACTATGAACATTAAAAAAAAAATTATCCAAATCGGTCCAGCCGTTTTCCGATTTTAGATAAATCAAAAAAAGTGGGCGCAAAGTGGGCGTGGTCAATTTTTCTTTCCGTAAAAACCGAAGTTGGACTATTACGAACATTTTAAAAAAAAAATTATCCAAATCGGTTCAGCCGTTCTCAACTGATGCAATTACCAACGAACGACATTTGATTTTTATTTATATATTGTAGATTGTATTTTAATATTTTCACTTTTTGCAGTAAACACATATAGCACTAATTAGGAACTTCCTAAAGTTTTAGCTTAGGCTATGAAAAAAAAATTGAGAAGTAAAAAAAGGCAACGTGGTTGACAAATTTAAGCATGCCACAACCTGTCAAAAATAGTAATCAGGTGTTTATATGGAAGTGAATATTTTAACGACGGCATGGCCACATGACTGCAGGTTGTTGTCTATGCTACTTGTTGTGAATATTTTAACGATGGCAAGGCGACATGACTGCAGGTTGTTGTCTATGCTACCTACTTTTGTAGCTGTGGCTAAATTAATGTTATTTCTTGCCTTTGTCTAATCCCGCCAATATTTGAAGTATAGCTTAGAATATTTACACCAAACGGACACACCAAATTGTTAAAATATCGTTAACAGGTAAATAAATAATTAATTTTTAAATTTGTATGGGAGGTACCAGGCCCCTTTGTCCAATCCCGCCCATATTTGTAGTAAAGCTCAGAACGCGTACATTAAACTGACGTACCAAATTTTGTTCAAATACCTATAAGAGGAGCAGAAATAATGGATTTTAAATTCGTAATTTGTATGGGAGGTACCACGTTCATTTGTCCAATTGCGTCCATATTTGTAGTTGAACTTAGAAACTATACACTAAACCCTTCATATTAAATTGTATTCCGATACCAACAACAGTAGGAGAAATAGTGGATTTTGAATTTGTAATTTGTATGGGAGGTACCACGCCCCTTTGTCCAATCCCGCCCATATTTGGAGTAAAGCTTGGAACGCATACATTAAACGGATGTACCAAATTTTGTTCAAATACCTATAATAGGAGCAGAAATATCGGATTTTTAATCTGCGATTTGTATGGGAGGTACCACGCCCCTTTGTCGAATTAAGTTTTTTTTCTATATAAACCATCTACTAAAAATTTTGAATTGAATAAAAAAAAGATCAGCCTAATCGGTTCAGCCGTTCGCCCGTGATGGCATTTCATAGATGGACCGTTTTATTTTTATATATATAGATATTTTTATAAGGAAAATAGATAAACAATTCTTATTTTATAATGCAAATAAAAACAAACAAAAAAAGTGTTTTCACTCAAACAATATTTCAGTAATTTTTCAGTAATTTTTTTACCATAAACAAATTTTGTGTCATTAAAACAAATGAGGTCTTTAATACATACAAAGAAGCAATTATAGAATACAAAGAAAACTTTACTTATTGGTTATATGTTAATTTTGTTAAGCCTTTTTTACTCTCCATTCTAGGTACTTTGGCATGACTTTCTATTGTTACTACTATTTGATCTATATTTCTATAGATCAAATAAACTGGATTAGAGGTCATGTTTTTTTCCTGTTTCAAGAAGTATGTTTTGCATATTTTATTACAAAAAAATATTTTTTTAATTATTATTTGTTTTTTGCAAAACGCAGTGCAGGTAAAACGTGTTCTAACTATTTTTCATATAGAACGCAAATGAGAGGAGATGCAAATTGGGGTTCAACTGCTTTTTTGATAATTGAATATTTTGATTAGCCTCAAAACTAAACCTGTATTGCATAAACTATAATATAATAAAACATACTATATTTAAAAAAAAAATTTTTAGCAAAAGAAGAGGAAAAAAAAATTTCAAGTCGAGAAGCGCGGATTAGGGTTTGATTTTAGACCTATGGTTTCTTCGGAGAATTTTCTTAGAATTGTATGTAGATTACGTTTTTGCTATACGATTTTTCATTTTTTTTCATCCACACAAATCAACCCGCCCTAATGTATATGTATCTTCAATTGTATATGTATATGTATCTTAAAAATTGTATTGTATATGTATCTTAAAAATATTTGTAAAAGGTAAAAATTCGATAAAATAAACGAATAAATCGTCTTAATGTAAGACGAATTTTATACTGCTTTGCAGTAAACATTCATCGGTTTATTCAGAAAATGTGATTTGATGCACCTCCTGGATACCTTTCAAAACATATAATTTTTTTCCAAAACGGTGTCATAAAAAAAACTGTAATTTTGGCGTGAAATGAGTCTGTAGTGATGAATCGTTTTGGGAATTAGTTCTAACAAGTACCAAATTATTTTTGATTTGCAGCTTCAAAGTCTAAAAACTACCCTTTATTAATAAAAAAAATAATTTTGTACCGAGGTTAGGTAAGGTTAAAGTGGCGGCCGGTCAAAGACCGGCCCACATAGACCAGATATTTGGTAGGCGCTTAACGTTTACCTCCTCAAGATCCCTGAGATCATCAAGAAAGAAGCTTCCTAGATGCTTCTGTCTTCTGCGGGCTAAAACAAAGCACGAACAGAGGAGATGCGATACCAACTCTTCTTCCTCATCCCTGCAGAAATCATTCACATGAACCCCCATTCTAAGGGCATGCCTACCTATAATATATTGTACTTTTATAACGCCTGTCAGAATGGAGAGATCTTTCCTCGCCATTTGAGTGAGCTTCATCGTTAATTTTTCAGTAAAACTAGGCTACATCTGTCTAGCTGTGTTAGAGGTGGTGCTATACTTCCACCTTAGAGACAGCTTGCAAGACGCAAGTGGCATGCCTAATGTTTCCATGTCCGGCAGCAGCGTTGCCGCTGTATCTTCCGTAGCGAGCTCATCCGCTCTACAATTTCCCAGAATGTCCCTATGCCCTGGTACCCAGACCAGATGGATGTCGAACTTATCAGCCATCTCATTAAGATACGAGCGACATTTAAGGGCTGTTGGTGATGTTAGGAACACACCTGCAAGGGATTTAATCGCTGCTTGGCTGTTTGTAAAAATGAAGATATCTTTAGTTGATATGTCACTATACTTCAGTAATTCCACAGCTCTATAGATAGCCATTATTTCAGCCTGGAAGACGCTGCAATGATGTGGAAGTCTAAATGAGGTTCTGATGTCCAGATACGTTGAAAAGACGCCTCCCCCAACTTTGCTGTCAAGTTTTGAGCTGTCAGTAAAAATATGCGCGCCAACTTGGTTTAGCGGCAGTAACCTGTCCCATTCTACTCTAATTGGGATAACTGTGTGAAAACCGTTCTCAAATGAGGAAATGGCAATAGTGTAATCAATGTTTCTGGGAACTGCTCCAGCAAGATCGATAATGGACGAATGACCTGTATGAGTGTTAATCTACTGCGAGGTTGCTCTCAAGCGGATGGCTGTTTCTTGAGCCATCCTTTTTCCCATAATATCAAGGGGTATTAAGCAAAGAACGGCATTTAGTGCCTTCGATGAAGTGGACCTAAGCGCTCCGCTGATACATACGGCCGCTGTTCTTTGTACTTTTCCTAACAATTTGCAATTAGACTGTGTTTTTAGTGCTGTCCACCACACACATACACCGTGCAATAAGATTGGCCTCACTATAGCTGTGTGAATCCAACGTGCAATATTCAGGGTAGTCCCCACGCTTTACCTATAGCTTTCTTTCAGGCATATAAAGCACCATTCGCCTTCGTAGTTCGCTCAAGAATATTCGGTTTCCAGCTTAACTTTCTATCCAAAATAAGCCCTAAGTATTTTGCCTCTTCCACGAAGTTTAGCAGAGTGCCATCCAGACGTGGTGGAGTTATGCGCGGAATTTTATATTTCCTCGTAAAAAGGACCAGTTCAGTTTTGTGGGGATGTACCCCCAGCCACCAACTTTTGGCCCAAGTATTGAGAAAGCTTTTCCGAGAAAGCATTAGGAAACTTTCCCTGTGCAGCAATAGATACGTCATCCGCATAGGCAATCACCTTGCAACCCACCTTTTCTATTTTCATCAGAAGTACATTGACTACCAAGTTCCATATTAAAGGTAATCGAACACCCCCCTGAGGAGTGCCTCTACTCACAAATCTTCTGGTCTTTAAGTCACCTAAAGATGCACTGAGGACTCTGCTTGTCAGCAGGTTCTTATCAGTGCATAGATTGACTCATCCACTCGAAGCTTCATGGGCCCACCAATGATTTCCCCCAGAAAAACATTGCTAAAAGCACCTTCAATATCCAGAAAAGCTACCATTGTGTATTCCTGATGAAAAAAGAAATTTTCTATAAAGCCTACCAAGGAGTGCAGTGCCGTTTCTACAGACTTACCTTTCCTGTAAGCGTGCTGTGAGGCTAAAAGCAAATTTGTGTCTATGCTTCAACGAATATGAGCGTCAATCAGCCTTTGGAGTGTTTTCAGCAGGAAAGATGAAAGACTAATGGGTTGGAGGTCCTTTGGACTCATTTGCGATATTCTATCCGCCTTTGGGATAAATACTACCTTTACCTCCCTCCATTTTAATGGTATGTATGTCATTTCAAGGCAACCTTTGAAAATGACAAAAAGCCATGGAAGCATAATTGACTACGTCTGCTGTAGAGTGGCTGGAACTATACCATCAGGCCCAGCAGACTTTTATGGTATGAAACTAAACAGAGCCCATTTAATTCTGTTATCTGATATGATTTTTGAAGGATTACTCATCGCCGGAGCCTTCTCACACCTTATGTGAATGAGATCCACAGATCAATCCGGGAAGTGCGTACTCAGAAGAAGATCTAGGGTCTCCTCGCTATAGGATGTCCAAGTATCATCTGATTTCTTTAAGTAGCTTGGACAGCTAGGATTAGAAGCGAGGATCTTACGGAGTCTTGATGCATCGGAAGACTCCTCTATATTGCCGCAGGAAAGCCTCCAGGACATGCACTGAACCTTTCGAAGTGCTTTCTTAAAAAATTTTAAACTAGATTTATACTCATCCCAAAATTGAGTTCTACCCGATTTCTTAGCTTTATTAAAAATCTTCCTGCACTGAGATCTAAGATTACTAATTTCCCTTGACCACCAAAATGGTTTTGATTTGCCTCTTGGGGCGCCCTTAGGACATGAGATTTCTAAATCCTGCTTTAGAGTCCCCGTTAGCTGCTCCACGATTGAATCTAGTTCATGTGTGCTGTTCTAGTGAGCAGCGCGGCAACATAAAAAGTGACAACAAAACGCCAAAATTGATTAATAGTGGTGCAAATACAATTGGCGCTCAACTACTTGGTTTGGAAGAAAGATTGAAAGCTCATGCGAAGCAAGAGATAAAGGAATCAGAGGAGCGTATTCGGCAGCATACGGACAGTCTTTTCAATAGACTCTCTTCAGACCTTGCTCGCGTTGTCAGCAGACTTGAGAGTGAGATAGGCCTACTGAATAGCAAATTTAGCGAGTGTAACATAAAAATACATTCACTGGAGGAAGAAGTAAGTGCTCTTACTGTGCGCTGTGATAGCCTTGCTCAACAGCTAAGTAAATGCAACAGCAATAACAGCAACAATAACAACAACAGCATAGTGGACCATTTCTCCGATGCTGTTCTTTTTGGACTTCCTATGCTAAATGAAGAAAACCTAAAGAGTGCATTCAACTTAATTTGTCGCTCTATCGATTTTCTCTCGCCACCTATTAGAGATATATTTCGTTCGAAGCCAAAATCTAATTATACAAGCGGAGTGGTTATTATAAAATTTTATTCGCCTTACGATAGGAATAGAGTATTGAAGGCTTTTGGAGACTACCGTCGGCAAACTAAGAGAGCGGTAAATTTAAGAGGTGCAGGCATAGACTCTGACAATAATGTATATTTGCACGAGAGTTTATCTGCTGAAACAAGAAGAGTTCTTCAGGCTGCGATCATCTGCAAGCGCAAAAAAAGTATTTTCAACGTTTTTACTATTCGTGGCTCCATGCATAGGCGTCCACAGGGGGGTGCAGGGGGGCACTTGCCCCCCCCTAGATGGGAAAAATTTTATAAATATTTATTTTTAATGTGTATATGTTATATAGTCATAAAAAATTTTAAAAAATAAAAAGTTCTAAGCCTGAGTCCTAATATCTTAATATTTTGGTAAAAATCTTAGTTTTGTCACGTTTTGTTATGATTTCGTTAACTACTTATACGCATTGGTTATACAGCAATTTTGTGTAGCGCTACAACACGCTCCAATACGTTTGCATAAAGTGCCAAATAGACTACACAGATTGTCTGCGCAAACAAGTGTTTGCGCACTCTATTCGACAGTGTGTTTGGCTGTTTTTAGGTTTGTGCTGATGTCTGCTATAAAATATTTTAAGTTTTGGTTGTGTTTGCGCAAACTTGCCATAATACCGAAAGTTTTATACAGTGAAGACGTACAGTGGCTCACAGCTTATTTTATGCAGTGCATACTTTAAACTTTAGGGCTTTATAAAAACGAAACTAACAGGAATACAAAAGATAATATGGTGTCATTTAAAAGAGCAAAAAGTCTAGTTAAATAAAGGTTTTCCATTAATTGTGAATACATATATTTAGATGTTTAAAAAATAAGAGAACAGAAAATACTGCTTAATTTCATCTGTTACGGTACTATAATGCTGCGCTGTCTAACGGTACTTTCGTTAGCTATGCCATCGTTATATTTCTATAATTGCTTTGTGTTAGCTTTTTAGTCGGATTTTATTGCTTCAAGTGTCTGCTTCTATGATTATTTAAAATAGGAGCGCGCACAACGCTACAACAACGAGAATTGGTTATATACTATTTTAAAAACAGCAGCTCGGAGTGAAAAATGGCTGAAATGGTTAATAGCAATTCCTCTACAGTGCAAAAAATCAACGAGCGCTTCGTTCATAAGAATCGATTGCACAATAAGAGCAAAAAAGCACCAAACAAAATTTTTAATGCAACCGACGAGCGTCATATTGTACGGAAGATAAAGGCTAATCCGAGACTCTCAGCTCCGAAAATGGCTTTTGAAGATCAAACTGACCTGAGCAAACAGAGTAGTGCTAAAACTATTCGAAGTGTCTTGCGCAAAAAGAACTTTCATGGCCGAGTAACACGAAACAAGCCGTTTATTATCCCCAAAAACAGATTATGCAGACTCAACTACGACAAAGAACATATGTCCAAGGCTCCAGAATACTGGAATTCAAATATTTTTGCAGATAAATCGAATATCAATTTATTCGGTTCAGATGGTATGTGCTATATGTGGCGAAAACCGAATACCGAAGTCAACAAAAAAAACTTAAAACAAACCGTGAAACATGGCGGTGGCAGCGTCATGGTTTGGGCCTGAATGTCAGCTGCTGGTACTGGGAAGTTGCCGTTTATTAAAACAGCAATAGACAAATCTAAGTACCTACAGATCCTGAACAACAATTTGTTGCAGAGTGCAAAGGTTCTGGGTATAAAATTGAATTTCCGATTTTACCAGGATGACGATCGAAAGCACAAAGCGGGTATTGTGCAAACCAGGCTAATATACAACTGCCCACAATTGATGACGCCGCCAGCACAGTCGCCAGGCCTTAATGTTATTGAAAATGTGTGGTCTTTATTGGAAAATAAAATCCGAAAACATCAAATTCCAAACAAAAACCACCTGAAAGAGATATTGAAAACGAAGTGGGCGAATATTTTGCCAACTATCACTTAAAAACTGGTCGCATCAATGCCAAACTACCTCAGATCTGTTGTGGACAACAAGGGCTATCATACCAAATAATAAAAATATCAAATATCAATAATTAATACGAAAAATTTATAAATGACAAGTGACTGCATAAAATAAGCTGTGATATAAAATTAAACAGTATTTTCTGGTTTCTTAATTTCAAGCCAACTTAATATATACTTTTACAATAAATTAAGTTAATTTATTAAACTAAACATCTTGTTCTTTTAAATGCTACCATATTATTTTTTCTATTCCTGTTAGTTTCGTTGTTATAAAGCCCTAAAATTGAAAGTATGCACCGCATAGAATAAGCTGTGAATCACTTTTTGTGAAGGAAAATATATAAAAATGAAAGCAGAAAAGAAAAAATTAATACAAATTAAAAGTCTGCGAAAAAATGTGAAAAATAAAGTCTGTGAAGTGTATGGTCGTCGCTATGACGAGAAAAAAAGTCTTGTTTGCGCAAATAGTCTGTGCAGTCTATATGGCCCTTAAGCAGCCCTGATCAGCGATTAACGATTAACAATAGATTTTTTCTATTTGTCGTCTGTTGTGCATCTATTGTTTTTATTAATATGTTGCATATGTGGAGTGCATTAACGTGCAGTGTTCACAAAATTTTCACCGAAAATCTCAAACAATAAAATTACATAGGTAACATTTCACGTTCACTCTCATATATGTGCACACCTTTGCCCCCCCCCTAGAAAAAGTTCTGCGGACGCCCTTGGCTCCATGTACATCAGGATGCGGAAAAATGGAGAGCCAATGCAAATTAATAGCATTGAAGAAATGCATGCTGCCATCGGTGCCGCTGTACGTGAAGATGAATGCTGATGATTTTATATTAATTATTTTATTTTTTATATCATTTTATCATATTTATCTTATATGTTTTATTCTTTTACTTCCTACAACTTATTTATATTTCTTCTTCTCTCTCTCTTTATATTTTTTCCCCCTTCTTCATACTTATGGTTGCGTTTTTTCTTGTAATTGTGGTTTCTACTGTCTTAGGTACTAGCGATATCCAAAAAACCCTGATTGGCGTTCTGTGTAAGCAACACTCTGGTCTGAACATTGTTCACTTTAACGCGAGAAGCCTTAACGATGTTAAGCTTGATATTGTTCGACATTGCTTTGAAAATTCAGCTGTTCATATCATTTGTGTCTCTGAAACCTGGTTTCATAAAGACTTAAATGATTCTTGTCTTAATATAAATAATTTTAAGCTTTATCGAAATGATCGTACTGATAGGAAAGGCGGGGGTGTTGCAATTTACTGTAGTGATAAGTTAAATGTGAATCTATTAGGAATGTCCAGTGGTTCTGAGATAGAATTTATTAATATTGAAATTCGTGTTAATTGTGCCAAGCTGTTTGTGTTGCTTAGATCAATTGTTTTCAACTCTGTCGGATTGTGCAATTGGTTACGATCATTATGTTATGTGTGGTGATTTTAATATAAACATTTTGTGTAAAGATAATGTTGTTAGTCGGTTTAACGATAGACTTTCTGAAGTTGGTCTTCAAACGGTTAATACAAGCATACCTACTCGCTATGCAAATAATGCTTCTCCAAGCTTATTAGATATTTTTGTTGTCTCGGATATTTCTTCTGTGTTGCTTTTTGACCAATTGTCCTTTGTTTCTGACCATGATCTCATTTTCTGTTCTTTAAATGTAAATATTACACCAGTTTTTATTGAAAAAACAATTACTTTTAGGGATTATAAGTCCATTGACTACGGCTCATTGTTTAGTGACATGTCTACTGTTAACTGGTCCGAGTGTTGGTTAATGAGTTCTGTTAATGAGAAGCTAGTGTATTTTATGAGTAGAATTTTACAACTATTTGACTTGCATGTGCCTTTGATCACTCGCCGAGTAACTAACATTAGATGTCCCTGGTTCACAAATAATGTGAAATTAACCATCAAAAAACGTAATACAACTTACAATCGTTGGAAAAGAAATCCCACAACATAAATTGGAAACAACACAAAAGTGCGAGAAACATAGCTAACTCTACAGTTAGATCAGCAAAGCGCATTTTTTTATGTCCAAACTAAGTTCATCACAACCATCTAAAAAGCTTTGGAGCAATTTAAAACAAGCTGGTGTGTGCAGTGTGAAATCCGACGTTTGCCGAATTGATTCTAATACCCTAAACGAATACTTTATCGCCGGCTCTACGTCTCCAAATAATGGGCTTGCATTTAATCCAAGGCCTTCAAGTTCTGAATCTCTAAGTAATTTTGAGTTTGTTGCTATTGATGAAAGTGATGTAGGCCGGTGTGTTAATAAAATAAAATCCAACGCAACGGGTGAAGATGGAATATCAATTAAGTTTATTAAAATTATTTTATCGTACATCATCAGCCCCCTCACCCACATATTCAATCATTGTTTCACAAGTTCATGCTTCCCTGAAGTTTGGAAAGTAGCGACGATCATTCCCATAGCGAAAAAGACTAATGCTTGCGATCTGTCTGATTATCGTCCTGTTAGTCTATTGTCCTCCTTGTCAAAAGTTTTTGAGTCTCTCATGGCAATGCAAATCTCGGAACACATAAAAAGATTTGACCTTTTGTCCCCATTTCAGTCTGGTTTTCGACCAGGACATAGCTGCTCTACAGCAATAGTAAAGATCTTAGATGACATCAGAGTGTCTTATGATTTGGGGCGCATAAACTTGCTCTGTCTCTTGGATTTCTCCAAGGCATTTGATTCTGTTGACCACTCAATACTGTGTCAAAAACTTGAGGTTAACTTTGGTTTCTCTAGCATGGCGGTCCGTCTGTTAAAAAGTTACTTGATTGGAAGGTCTCAACGAGTTAGGGTGGGAAATAGTCTGTCCGCTTTCTGTTGTTTATCCTGTGGAGTGCCTCAAGGCTCAGTACTTGGTCCGTTGTTATTTTTAATGTTTATCAACGATATATTCATCATATGTCGTCATGTTACCATGCATGCATATGCTGATGACCTGCAACTGTATTTAGATAGTCCTATTGACCTTGTTGATAATTTATGTGTTAGGATGAATGAGGATTTAAAAGAAATAATGAAATGGGCTGATACAAATAAGCTCAGACTAAATCCACTTAAATCATATGTTTTACCTATTTCCAAAGCAAAATATTCTGCTTCCAATATACCAACTATTTATTTAAACGGTGTTGGGCTAAACTTTGTTGGCAAAGTTAAAAATCTGGGATATATTATTAACTCGTCTCTTTCTTGTGAGGATCACATTAATTCTGTTGTATCTAAGGTCTACTATGCCCTTCGGAGCCTAAGATGGACCGCGTCATTTGTACCTGTTGATACTAGGAAAAAATTAGTGATCCAGCTTTTAGTGCCAATCATTTCATATTCAGATATTGTCTATAGCAAACTTGATTCCAGGTCCAAACTTAAGTTACAACAAGCTTTTAATAACGCCGTAAGATATGTATTTGGCCTTCGTAAATTTGACCGCATCAGTCACTTGAGCAGCAAAATATTCCATTATTTAATTTTATAAACTCCAACAGACTTTTTTTTGGAAACGCCGTCAGAATTTGGAACTCGCTGCCTTTAAGAATAAAATGTATTCAAAATTATCGCAACTTTAAGTATGAAATTTTACTATACTTTTTCTAATAACTACTATTATTTTCTTAATCTTTTGGTATAAGAATAATTTTTAACTAATAATATTTTGATCAATTTGATAATTTTAATTAAATACTTAAATAATTGTATTAATCTAAATAACTTTATTCAGTTGCTTATCTTCTTGTTGATAATAATATATGAAATCAAACTGTTAAAACTAATTTATTGACTTTAATTAAATCCTTAAGTATTTGTTTTAAACAATATGTATTTATCAGTTGTTTATAAATTGTTGTTATTATGTTATTCTTACTGCATTTAAAAGACTCTATCTTATATGTGAACATTATTTCTTAATAAATTACAAATTACAAATTACAAATGTGTTGTCGAAGGGGGATTATCTGAGAGAGGGGGCAACGATGCTTTCACTACCTCCTTAAATTCATACCAACTTGTTTTCTTCAGACTCCTAAAGACAGCTTGGCTATTTACGTGGCCCTTTAGACCAAATATTATATACCTATGATCAGAGAAGGAGTGCTCCTGAAGCACTTTCCAGTCCATGATCCTATCATAAAATAAGTTAGAGACTAGGGTAACATCTAAGACTTCTCGCCTGCTAAGATTAACAAAAGTTGGCTCGTTCCCAACGTTACAAACATATAAATGACTTTTCAGTAAATAGTCAAACAAGAACTTACCTCTTTCATTTACGTCCGTGCTTCCCCAGACTGTATGGTGCGCATTCGCGTCAGCACTGAAAACCAGGCCATGCTTCTTCTTCTCTGACTCGGTGACCAGACGTCGCAGATTACCCGCCGGCGGTGTCTCAGGATGGTCATGGGCTAGGTACTCCGACGAAACCCAGCGGCTGCTCGATTCTAGCTCCAGACTGACTGCCACCAAGTCTTAATCACTGAAATCAGATAATAAAAATGAGTTAATACAAGTTCTCGCTAGTATACACGATCTGGGAGTACCTGTACAACTAGCGAAGAACAGCTTATGACCGTCCATTCTCAAGCCACAAACCTTGCCTCCATGAGTCTAAGGCTTCTGAATCAGGACTACAACTTCACCGCCTCTTCTAAGACGGGTTACTAATTCGGCGCTGGCCACCTTCGAATGGTGTAGGTTGATCTGCAGCAACCTAACCAGTCCGGAGTTTACTCTCCTCGACCTCAATAATGGTATTGTCTCCATTATCCTAAACCCGCCAGAGGACCTTCGGGGAATCTGCCTGTCCCAAGCCAGGAATAGATGGGTGAGGGTTTGTTATTGGATGGGCATTTCATGGGGAACGGCCCATGAACTGATCTCATAATGAGTTCATTCTTGAGGCACGGCTCTTGAATGTTTATCTGATAACTGTAAAAGAAAAAGGTTTACTTTGAGCCTTGGTTGCTGGTTGCCAAATTCTTGGAGAAAGCATGGTTTTGATATTAAGTTATCATAACAGCGTCATTGTAATATGCTTTCGATGGACGATCAATACAACATAACTTGAAGAGCAGGGACAGTCATTCATCAATGATGAGAAGACCTGATCTATCGTTGTTCTGCAGGCCTTATCTTAGAATAAAGGTTTTATGTAAGAAACATTTAATCTTTTGACCGTTGTGTAAGCCAATTGGTATACAAAGGCTCATGCTTCCTAGTTTTCCGAAGGAGGCTTTTATCTTAATTAGGTTAACGAAGTTGCATAAGTAGAGTTGTGGTTTACCCGGTTTTACTGAGAAACCAATGGTTATTTTTTAACCTAGTCATATACAATTCTAGTGGCTAAAGTTGTCACAGTCAAATATAGAACATTTAAGAACTTTTGGTCTGTAAGACGGGATGTTGAAGAGCCTTGTTAGGTGGAGCCTTGAGCCCAGGTATTGACTGTCATTGGGCATGGCCCTCAGGGGCTTAATTTCGCTCTGGCTGTGGTAAGGCCAGGAAGGCCGGTGTGAGTTACACTTAAGTTGAACTCGGGCTAGTGATTCCCTTAAATTACTAAGAGAATGATGGTAGATTGAATCTCGCTAATTTCAAACAGTAAATGTTAGGAAGGTAAGCAACAACCGGATCAATATACTGTTACCTTTGGAATTTGAGAACAGGCGACGGGGAAACCTAAATAGTCTGAGTTGTGTCCACTGAGATTGAGGAACCTGATGATATAGTGACAGGCCTAATGAAGTTACCGCCTTAATCTTTCGTGTCAAGGAGTGATGACCCTTGATATGATGTAGATGATTATTGCGGCTAAAAAAGTAATGGGTTATATTATTGGTATTGATACTGAGATAGCCCAAGGTTATTAAAATAACCTAGTCATGTATAAATTCAAGTAGCTGAAAGTGCCACGGTCATGAATTGCGTCAATCTGACGACAAGATAGATGGTATTCTGTTACATGTTATTATGGGAACCTTTCAAAGTGGTCTTTCTTGAAGGGGCGTTGGCCGACGCTTCATATTTGTCCTAAGCTTTGGAACACCGTTGAATTAAGCCTTCACTGCGGGGTCAACGTTAAAAACATAGTGGCTTTCTGTCTCTATTATCCGAATCAGATTCCAGAAGCTTCTTCTCTGAAACCTCATCAAATATGTCTGCAATACCATACACCGACGACCCTAAGAACATCCGGTCTACCTCTACCGCACCCTCAGTCGAAGGTGCGCTTGTCGACGCTCGGTCAGCATCTACTGTCACGTTAACCGCTGGCTCTTGTGTGACCCCTTCCCTTGGAGGAGTGCCTTTCTCCACGCTTTATATTTTCTTTTTTATATATTTTCACGAGTACCCTCGTACCCCGAAGCGAACCCACCCTTCGCATTTACATATGGGACCCAGAGATGCCTCGTCCAAACTTAGGACAGCCTGCTTAACGCCATCCCTGGAATCTTCAATTTTGACAATCGTCCAGTTCTGAACTGGAAGGTGGGGGTTGGAGACTCTTAAAGTCTCCAGAATTTTGTCCGCCTCTGATGGCTCCAGTGGTAACCAGACTCGCACCCTCGGTCTGCTAGGGAGTTCTTCATTTGAGACCGCTTCTATATGTGCACCTGGCTACACTTCACCTACCTAAGCGATAGCCGAATAGTAGAACGTGACAGACCTTGCATCGGCGCACCGTACCAACCTAACTCCTCGTTGCAAGCCTATCGTATAACAGTCGGGAGGAGGACCTGAAATCTCAACCATGAGCCGAAGATAATCGGCGGCAAGCTTAGCTTCCACCAGCCTTCAGTTTGTGGCCGAGATTCCAAAATTCTCCACGCCCCTGTCCAGGATAGCCAACACCTCACCTCTTCTGGTGACATCGCTGAAGAGTCGGCCAGAGAAGTAACCAGTAGCCTTCAGTTTTTTCGACTCATTGGGCGGTTTCTCCTCCTCCGACCTTTGTCGTTTGACTGACAAAACCTTACCGGCTAAAGACGTATCACCTTGCTGCTTTCGACGCCTAACGCCCACTCACGGCTTTTAAGCTGCTTGCCCGATAACACAGACCCTGCAGCGAGCTGCTTCTCTAAATGCACGAGAAGCCAAGTCGCATTGCGCAACTAGACGAGCCCTTTTGGGCAGAAGAAGAGGCTTTACCTCGAATTGAACTGTTGCTAAAGCTCTGATCTGGCTTGGCCGTATTCTGAGCCGCAGCAGCATCTGCACTACTACTTTCCGGTTTCGGAGGAGATCCGGACTCCTTTTTTTTAAGTTTTTATTTTGTTTATTCATACTAAGACCCACGAGTAGCGGAGAAGGGGATGTCCGTTTGTGCAGAGATCCGCATACACAGATGGGGCTAGATACACCCGGATATAGCCAGGTATGCGGATGGCTCCGTGAAAGACTGAATTAGTTTTTTAAATGAGCCTCCAGCCTGGTCAATCCTCGGCACGGGTCGCATTACAACTTAATTCAGCCCATTACCTCACACCGATGGGAAGGACCCACCCCAGGTAGCACTAAGACGATTGAGAGTCTGACCTTTAGCTAACCGCCGTCCCACAGAATAGATTACGTCCCACAGTACCCCTTAACTGAGAACACTGTAGCAGTCATTTCCAGCCGGCACCCACTAAGAGAATTTTTGCCAGCCTTGTAACGAGGTTGGTAGAGATTTGAAACATTTCAAAGGTTCTGAGTAGCAAATGTATCAAAAGTTTTAACGCACTGTAATATAACAATTAAAATACATTTTTGATTTCACGAGTTATTAAAACCACAGATCTATTGCTGCATTGAAAGTTGCCAAACCAACATTTGCAAATATATTAGCAGTTGCTTTCACATCAGCAGCTTTCTTTGGAAACGTTTGAATTTAATACGTTGACACCTTTGTTTTAAGGTGGATACTTCTGGATACATTTTTGACTGCCATGATCACCTTTTTTATATACATATACCGCGGCAACACTGTATATGACTGTATATACTTTCAATTACCAGTAGAAATGCCCAGTAGAAAATTTGTCTTATAGTATACAACATAGAAAAAAGCATGGTCGTTTTTCAGTGTATATCTAGACAAACATTGTGCTTCTATGTTATGTTATACTACGTACGTTAATAATTCTCAAAACACTCATAAGAACTTTGCAAACTTACAACTCATAGCTGTTCACAGTGGAATAGTTTACAAATAATTTGGTTACATTTTTTAAGTGAAAGTTTGAAAAGTTCTAATACAACAAATAAAGTATATTATAAACTATTGTAAAATATCAACTATTATAAATAATTCATATCGAATTGCTGAAATTTGGCAAATATAAATAACCTACATTCGTAGTTTTTATATATAAAAAATACTTTAAAATATTTTGTTGCTATGATAATAACGTGTGTGTGTTAGGTTATCCTTATTGAATTAAAAACGTAAGTTTACATTTTTGCAATTATGGAAATTACATAATTTTAGTACATTTAATTGATTTATTTACTCCTATCTGTA
Source organism: Dichetophora obliterata (assembly GCA_963920525.1). Taxonomy (NCBI): domain Eukaryota; kingdom Metazoa; phylum Arthropoda; class Insecta; order Diptera; family Sciomyzidae; genus Dichetophora; species Dichetophora obliterata. The sequence goes on from OY986439.1 coordinate 146,276,302, forward strand.
AGTTTTAAACATTTCCTTTTTAACTTTCGAATAAAATAAGGATTTTATTGATAAGAAAAAATATATGTTATTTATAAAATAAAAAAACAAATATCACAATAATAGAAATTGATACTTTACAGTCATTTGCCACGGATCCTTCTCAAATTACTTAAAAAAATTTTAAGTCTGCTGTTGATGCAACAATTTTTTTCATAGTGGCAATCATTATTTATTTCCAAAATTATTATATATTTATAATTTTTTAAAAAATTTCTCTATTATTTCTTGTTGATCTTATCCACCTTATCTAATAATAAGTTAACTAAAAATTATCGTTTTCGTTTTGGGTTAAAAAAAAGTCTTGCAAGTTTTATTATTGACGTCAGCTTTAAGTTTCATTAGGATCTTAATTTCTGCTGGGTTTGTAATATTGCAAGATAATATGAAAAAATACAAGAAAAAAAAACAGATCACTTTGAATAAAAAAAAATCGGATATGTTTGAAAAAAGAAACCAGTTATTCGAATCGAAAATTGACGGCAGTTGTACTATTGTGCTGTGGGAACTAGGAAATTCTCGAAAAATCAAACAAAGTCGTTAAAAACCCACTTTGCATTTATTTAAAAATAAGTTTTTCCAACATTTATACTACAAATATCGACATAAAATTTAATTTCGACGTAATACGAGTTAGGTTGTTTTCATAACTTCTTTGTTAATATTCTGAATGTTTGATGTAAATGTAAAGATTTTTGAAAAATCCTTGAATAATTCTAGTTGTAAATATTTTTGAAGTGAAAACTTTTTTAGGCGCGTTGAACGATTTTGGTAGAGGGTAAATCTTTGGTTTGCGTCATCGTCTTTTTCCGAGGATCTCTCGTCATCAATACAGACATCAAAGATAACAAGATAGGAAACTTAGAAAACATAACCTCAAAAAAATGTTTGCATGTATTTGTGCATAAAAAAAATCAACAATGATCGTCACTCTTGTTCTTAATCGGCCGCAAGCTCACAAAGAAATCACTTGGCAACTCCTGAAATTAATGCATATAATCTGTTTGTTAGTATATAAATACTTAAGTTAGGTTGCAGTAAGATGTTTGCAACCAAAACTTATTATTAATTCGCTTTATATTGGTCTATATATGCTTTTAAAGTTTGGCAATTTTTTCAGTTGTTGTATTTGTCAACATTTTTGAAAAATTTGCTTTTACTCAAACCCCCGCTAGTCATGGTGAGATTTACAAATGGAACAATCTTCTTCTTTTTCTGCTTTTTTCAGCTGGAACTTCGTTTGCAAACAAGAAAAATAATGTATGGATTGAGTGTTTTAATATTTTAATCTTTAAGTTGTGATAAAGGAATATGTTGAACATTCAAATAATTACATGCATGCTCTTATTTTATTATATATCGTTAAACAAAGTTTGACAATTTTCACACTTGTTGTATTTGTCAGTGGCTTTTTATATTCACCACTATGGCATTTTATTTTCAGAATTGTCAACTATCATTGGCCGCATTCAGCGCAGACAACTGTTGTGAACTGTAATGGTAGCGCTTACTTGTCACGATGTTTTCCTCTGAATGTGTTGCTACTCTACAAGTCAGAAGTTAGATTCAATTTAATTATATATAATTTTTATGTAAATTTTATTCAAATTGCAAATGTTTCTCACTTAAATTTGCTGCGTTCTTTCTGTGTTTATTAATTTAACAGCATCAGTAACAGCATCTGACAGTTAAGCAAATAGTTATGTTCATGTAGCATAGAATTTGTTCGCTCGATTAAATGGCGTCCGCTGCCTGAACAGTTTTAGTTAGCGCTCCCAAAATTCGATCATTCAACGAATTTTGATACAACATTTGTCTGCGCTGAATGCGGCTATTGCTTTATTAATAAAGTTTTTCATAAAGGGTGTGTGTCAAAAGGAAACTTTTCAGTCGTGGTAGGATAGAAAATATCAGGTTGAATAAAATTTGGGTGTGTTGAAATAAATTTGTCTTTTTTGCTGTGTCAAATGGACGATGAAATTTTGACAATTACAAATTTTGACGCTTCACATTTCGGTCGTGTTTTAGCGCAAATATTTTATTTAATTTGCATTTTATTCCATTTGCGACATATTAAATTGGAGTGCTTGTACTTGCAACTTATTTCCTAAACTTGTAATATTGTAAACTTTAAAAATAACCAAATAATAAAAAAAAAATAACGAAATTGCTTGAGTTTGTGTGTGCGTGTGTGTGGGCCAACGATTTCCCGGTGCATCAGCAAGTGCAGCAAAATTAAATTGGCTTCCTTTGTTGGCGAACGTCTTCCAAGTGCCACCACCAGCAAGTGCAGTGCAAAATTTGTTGCTAGCCAACATCCTCCAAGTGCCATCACCAGCAGCACAAGCAAGTGCAGAGCAAAGTGCAGCACAATTCAATTGACTGGTCAGCTCTCCAATATTTCAGAATCACCATTTCAGCATGTCTCAAGCGCAGAGGCAAATTTCTGCCATTAAACTCCGGCGTGAATTAAATACATTGAAAGCGGAGAGTTTGCGCTTCATTTGCTTGTGCTGCTGGTGATGGCACTTGGAGGGTGTTGGCTAGCAACAAGTTTGCGCTGTACTTACTTGTGCTGCTGCTGGTGGCACTTGGAGGACGTTCACCAGCAAAGAAAGCCAATTTAACTTTGCTGCACTTGCTGATGCACCGGGATATCGTTGGTCCACACACACGCACACACAAACTGAAGCACTTTCATTATTTTTTTGAAGTAAAAACTTCTTTAGGAGCGTTGAACGATTTTGGTAGAGGGTAAATCTTTTGTTTGCGTCATCGTCATTTTGCGAGTAACTCTCGTCATCAATACAGACAGCGAGTAGGTTTTTAAATGACGCTTTTGGATCTTGATTACCAGGCGCTCAGCAAATGTAGCAAGATCTTGCTACCAGGCAAACAGAAAACATAGCAAAATGCGGTTTATTTTCTGACGCCGATTCGTTCACCCCTTTTAACGTTGCGCAATCGCTGTGAACCTTTCCTTTCTCACTGCGTTCTTGATGTTGATTTGCCATGTAATTGTTGTTGTACAGTTAGCTGGAATTTTTTTTTGCCTATTTTTAGCTACAGTCGGCATATGAAAACTGATTTATTTTGGATAAGAGTTTAAATCAATTTTTGAAATTTTGTATACATGGCTAAAACTATTTCTTTTAACTAAATGTACTACCATAATAAAAATATATACATATAATTCATATAATTTATTTAAATTATTTCATTATTGAATTAATTTAAGAATTTAAATCTTGTTACTGTATCGGAAATACATATATATATATATACAGTTGCGGTCAAAATAATAGTAGCGCCCTTATATTCATACATGTTTGGATAAATAATACTAGTATACGAATTTCGGATCCGGTAAGTCCATTTTCATTCCTATATGTACTTTCAACACTCGTTCCAACTCCGTACTCAGTTTCCTCCTATATTGTTAAACTTTCAAGATACAGGGTGTTTTACGGTTTTGGTACGTGTTTAGTATTATTGATCTAGAATCTAAACTACTCACCATAAAATAAAAAATAAAATTTTTTAAAAATAATATTTTTTATTTTAGAAAAAATATCAACCTTTCCATCAATATATCAACCACTTTCGTGTCATGTGCTGCAGCTGAGCTAAAATTTTGTGATTACTCAACGAAATATCAACAAATTTTGTATCTTTTGTTTTAGCGGAGCTGTAATCGTCCAAATTTAAAATGTCTTTTTTTCATGTAAAAATACACTTAATCAACAGTATTTTTTTAAATTCTAACTTTGGACAGTAACAGCTCCGCTAAAACAAAAGATAGAAAATTTGTAGATATTTTTTTGGATAATCTCAAAATTTTTTCTCCGCTACAGCACATGACACGAAAGCGATTGATATACTTATGAAAAATCTGATATTTTTTCTAGAATACAAAATATTATTTTTTATTTTATGGTGAGTAGTTTAGATTCTAGATCAATAATACTAAACACGTACCAAAACCGTAAAACACCCTGTATCTTGAAAGTTATACAATATAGGAGGAAACTGAGTACGGAGTTGGAACGAGTGTTGAAAGTACATATAGGAATGAAAATGGACTTACCGGATCCGAAATTCGTATAATAGTATTATTTATCCGAACATGTATGAATATAAGGGCGCTACTATTATTTTGACCGCAGCTGTATACATATATATATACATATAAATACATATAAATACATATATGTACTAGCTAAACCCGGCGCGTTGCTGCCGCGGCCCCGTTGCCAAACGCGAATAAAATGTTATCAGTGAAACTGTATATGTAAATTGTGGTCGAATACTCAATTCCATGGCTGTGCGACCTATAACTGAAAAGCTGTAGAATTTCTCAAATTTTGGTTGCATGGGAGGTGACACGCCCCCTTGTCCAACGCCATACAAAGTTATCAGTAAAACTGCATGTGTAAATTGAGTTCGAATGCTGAATTCCGAGGCTTTGTTTGCTTTGTTTGATTGACTCAAAAGCTATTCGATATCGCAAATTTGGGTTGTATAAGAGGTGCCACGCCCCTTTGTCCAACTCCCATAAAATTTTATCAGTAAAACGCCACGTGTAAATTGTGGTCGAATTTCGAATTCCAAGGATGTGCGGCCTATAACTCCAAAGCTATTCGATATCGCAAATTTGGGTTGTATGGGAGGTGCCACGCCCCCTTGTCCAACTCTCACAAAATTTTATCTTCGAAGCGGCACGTGTAAATTGTCGAATACCGAATTCCGAGGCTAAGCGGCTTATAACTCCAAAGATATTCGATATCGCAAATTTGGGTTGTATGGGAGGTGCCACGCCCACTGTTAGTAGGAGGTTGAAATACACTTTACGACCTATTCTCATACCTACAAAATATACATACAAAATTTCATGAAAATCGGTCGAGCCGTTTCGGAGGAGTTCGATTACGCACCCCGTGACAGAAGAATTTTATATATTAGATATATATACACTTGTACACAATATATATATATATATATATATACACTTTTACTAAAAACAAATAGATATACCAATATTATATGTACTCTTTAATTCATATGTATAAAATGTTTTCTAAAATAGTTCGGTGTCATATGCTGACTGTAGCTACAAATAAAGGTCTACAAAAAATTAAAGCTTACTGTACAACAATAATTACCAAGCAAATCTACAACAACAACGCAAGGAGAATGACAAGATCCCAGCGGTTGCGCAGCGTAAGAGGGGATGAACCGAGTTGGCGGCGGAAAATATACAGCACTTTGCTTGATATTTTTTCTGTTTGTCTGCTAGCAAGATCTCAATTGGAGGGAGGCATTAAGAGAAACTTCAGAGCTAACTGCTGAAATAAAATGAAATGTCAGTTTTTCATATTTGTATTTTGTTTCACTGTCGTAAAGTCTCTTTTAATGCCTCAACTTTAGATCTTGCTAGCAGGCAAACAGAATCTGTAATATATTTATATATATCTGTATATATGTTTGTATATATATATACATGTATACATATGTATAGTTCATATATATGAGCAATTTAGCTCATTGAGGAAATTGAAAGAGCATTTATATATATTTATATAATAACAATTAGTAATTGGATAACTAAAGTCTGTTTATCCTAAGCATTATATTTTTAAACTGTTTATCATCAATTTCTTATACGAATTAAATATAATTTATATGCTATAGATATTTCTTAATTTTAGAATATTCTATTTTTAATACACAACGCAATATAGATATGGTGAACATGTATATTGTGTAAATGTTATGATATAAGTAGATATAAATAAGCTTTAATTTTTTATATTAATTCAATAATGAAATAATTTAAATAAATTATTTTAATTATATGTATTTTGGATATGGTAACACTTTTGCTTAAAAGAAATAGTTTCTGTAATATATAAAAAATTTAATAAATTGCTATAAGCTCTTAACAAAAATAATTCTAATTTCATATGCCGACTGTAGCTACACAATTAGAATTTACAACATCTACAAAAAATTTCCAGCTTACTGCGCCAACAACAATTACCAAGGAAATCTACAAACAAGGACGCACAGAGAAGAACAAGATCATAGCGGAACTTTTAGAACTTTTTGATTTTCATCCTACATGTAGGACGGGCTGCAGTATGAGCTTTCGCACATCCTACATGTCCGTCCGACCTGTCAAATCCATCCTACATGTAGGATAGTCCGAAACTCCCTATTAGCATGAAAATTCTTATATAGCAGTAAGGCGGTCCGTGGCAGGACAACGTTTTCCAAGGAATACTAATATTTTATAAATAGGTTTTCGCTTCGGTCGGCAGTCCTCTCACTGCAGTACTTTTTTTTTAATAATGCCAACACAATGAAGCATAGATTAACTTATTTACACTGAAAACACGCATTTTGAACAATGTAACGTGTTGATAAGAGGGGGGTGGGAGGTGGTCGAGCCAAATCTCACAATATCTCACTAGGGGAGGGGGGAGTAAAAAATCGATGAAATCACCTCACGTAATTAATGGACGCCGCATAATGGAATTGCTGGTTTTGATATCTAAAATAGCAAACGTATGTTGCATATCATCGGTTTATCTAGCAAATACTGCATCAATGGTTGTTCCAAAGATTATATAGTATAAAGATGTGCCACGTAGAACATTAAAAGTAACAAATATTTTTCAGATCAATACGTAAGCTTTTGTGAGCGCGATGGAAAAGCTTACTTGAGAGAAAAGTTTCCAATCCTTGCATGCACATTCTCTCTGCAATGCTCTTTCACTCTTCACTCCACAATGCTTCACAGCATAGATCCCACTGCATGGTTTCTCATAGATAGTGAGCGTCGTGAAATTTAATGTTGTAATTGTTTTTTCCGTTGTTGTTGTTGGAACCAAGCATTTGTGATCTCTGCTTGATGCATTGAACACATTGACGACGACAGCAACAGTGCGTCAAATATCAAATTTTTTTTACATGCTTTTCTTATGGAGGTGAATGTGGTGAAAATGTTGCAACGACAATGAGTGATTGCAACAAAGTCGCTGTCGTCGGTATAGTTCTATTTCTAATTTGACATGCAACAAATGCTTTTTTTTATTGTTTTGATTGACAGAAGGCAAATATTATTTCTGTTTAATTTGGATTTGCTAATTTTACGTGTGTGGTTTTGCTTATTGTGCGTGTTTTCATCGGATATTTTTATTAACGCATGTAATATTAAAGCTTGTATTATATGTGTAACATTTGATTATTTCATTAATTTACAGAAAAATGGATATTGATGAATTGTTGATTGAGGAAGTGCGTCAGCATCCTGCGATATTTGATCTCTCTTCGGAGGATTATAAAAATAATAAAAAAAGACCGTGCATGGCAGGAAGTCGCTCAGCACGTAAAATTAAACGGTAAGAATGGATAAATGGAATACTTGAGCATAATTTAATTGTTACTTAAACTATTTACAGACGTGCAATGCAGAAAGCGGTGGAGGGGGCTTCGTGATTGCTACAAGCGATGCAAGCGAAGCGAAATTATTGCATCGGGCAGTGGAGCCTTGCCTCCAAAACCAAAATGGAAGTATTATAAATTAGGACCCACTGTCCTTCTTAGACAATATACAAAGCTCAAGGAGGTAAGTACTAGTATGCATATAGATAGATTTTTGTTATTTTCTTAACCATTTATAGAACGATTTGTAATATATCAAATGACGAGGAGTCGCTACAAGCCCCACCCTGTGTTCTATTGGAAGAAAATGTTGAGGATTTAGATTTGTCCATTACAGACGAATCACAAATTCCCAATGCTCAAACACCTTCACATTCCAAAAGAGGAAACAAGGTAGAAGTGTTAATAATCAGCCCTTTCATGAATAGCTTTTCACGTGGAATCGGAAAAGGGAGTTTTCATTTTAAAGATAAATCTCAATAACATTTTGGAAATTTTTAATGAAAATTTGTTCATTAACGGTTTAGCAACCAATTTGCATTAAAAATTTATAAAATAATATTGAGCTGTATCTTAAAAATGAAAACTCCTTTTTCGTAACCCACGTAAAAAATTATTCATGACTGAATACCTTTAGATATGAATATTTATTTTATGTTACACTTTTTTGGAAAATACAACTAAATTCAATGAATTCCTCGACAAGGCAGCAGCGAGCATTTCGGAGACTTGTTCGTCGTATTCTAGCCGGCAAACCGAAAAAGATGCCACCGAAATGGTTTTTGCGAGCCTCGCAAACAGCATCAAAGAGGCCAACATGCCGCTAAATGTAATAAATAGAATAAGGAGTAGGGTGTCTCAGGTTGTTTACGAAGAAATGCAACAGTTTTCCGAGCAAAGCAATGAACACCAATATTTTTAAAGTTGATTTTAAAAATATTTATAACTTAAACTTGTTTATTTGAAATCCCGGTGCTGCTTGCTTTTCTCGAAAAACTGTTGGATTTCAACGTAGTTTTCATTTGGTTTTTTTTGTGCCTTGAAACAGTGCCTTAAAAGTACAAATTAGTTTCAATTTAATTTTTATGGATTAAAAGTACAAATAGTTTTATTTTATACCTTAAAAGTGCAAGTCAGTATTCAATACTAGATTAATCAATTGGTAATCAACACTACTTATTGGTATTATTTTTTATATTATTTAAAGAAGTTTTGGTTTCTTTTTGTTATTAAAAACGAATTATGAATGAATTATATATTGATGTCCTTTTATTTTACTTAAGGGTCTAGTCTGGTTTTTTTTCTTGCTGAAAAATTTTATTCAAAAGTTGGTGAAATATTCACGGTTTTATCGTGTTCAGTTAAAAGTAGTTTTTTAAAATTTTTTAAATTTTGCAAATTTTATTAACAGTTTTTCAATTCAGATGTATCTGGTTAAATAGCTCTTCATGAGCTTAATTTATAATAATTATAACATCCTGCATCTTACCGCAGTTTACCTAAAATATTTTATTTTTTTCGTAACACTCGAACTTAGAATATTTCTGAGACCTGCTGATGGTGCGACTATGTGTGTGTTTTCGTCTGAGCGCTGAGCTGTTACATGGGGCGCAACTGCGCCACATTCGGTGCTGATGGTTCATCATCATGGTTGGATGGAGCACGAACTGCAATTTGTTTGTCGTTTCTCGGCAGCGTTTTATTTTTTATGCTATTGGTAGGCAATACTTTACAAAATTTATTGTTTATTTTTCCTGATGGCGTCTTTCTGATTACCACCCAACTACACCTTTTCAACGGGCTAAAAGACTGGCATGCCAATATAAGGGCAAGTAGGAAAACGGAATGCCCAAGAACCACTAAACACAAATAAAAGAAGCACAATTATAACAAAAAAAAAAAATGAAGAGTACAAACTTCTTAAATTAACTTGCATTACCACAGCTAGCTTTAGCATTTTGTGTCTCAACCGTTTAGCCTTTTGACTCAGCTTCAAGTTTCTCTCCTATTCCTTCCATGTTGGTATATTGACGTTGGCATATTTTTCATGTAATCTAAATTGTGGAATGAAGTTGATTAATATTTAAATATTGAGACATTGAGTGAATAAAAAATAACAAACTATTATTTTTCTGCTCCAAGGAACTTAAATTTTTTTCACAGTATTTGTTGTTTAAAATGCGATTTAACGCCGATTTTAAACAACAAATGCGATGCGAAAAAATGCGATTCAACGCTGATTTTAGAACAACAAATGCTGTAAAAAAATTTAAGTTCCAATCTTTTTATTTAACGCCTTTGAATTCCTTCGCATTTTGCAAAGATTGTGTTATAAAGAGCTTAGCCAGGGATTGTGAAGGGAACTGTGAACTATGCTGAGAATAAGTATTAATTTGTCCTGCTGTTATTGTGGCATTTAGTCTAGGCACAGATGCCGTACCCAAATCCAAGGATTTATGACCTTGCTCCTCTGGCAACATTTAATTTAATTCACTCATCATTATGTTGGTCTATGACGAATTCTTGATAACGATAGAAATTTCGACAAACAGGCTTTTATAGCCTACCTTTAAATTGCGCAAAGCATCTGGTGTAAAATCGTCATACTTGTACATTCGTATGGCTTGTGGTGTCAGACAGTAAGCTTTAAGACAGAGGAAACCACGTTCAGATTTTTGTGTATCGTAGATCACTACAATAGGCTCCTAGATGCTGTCAATAATGATATTGAGACTCAAGGCTTAGGCCAACGCAAAAATGCAGTGGGTGGCGACTTTGGCGATGATAGATAAATTTTTGAAGTGCGATCAGCACTCAAAGCTTTTGTACGTGAAGCAAGTAGGGTTCGCAAGCTATTGCGCGATGTATGCTCTGCTGCCTGTGCACTTTGTGGCGGTGGCTTCTTTTGAGTTGGTGGATTAAATTCACCGCAAAATTATTTGCTTCGTCGAGGGCGCGGCACTCTCGCTGAGTTCAAGGGGCCAGTTACGTTGCTGTTGCTACGGTCCATTCAGTTGGGTTATTTTGGTTAAAAGTGCGAGTGCACACTGCAGTACCACCTGTGGTTATCGAGGTTCTAAAGAAAAAAAATGTTTTCATTACCTTATTTATATTCCTTACACTGTTTTCATTACCTTTATTTGCTCACCAATTTCAAGAAATCCCGAAACTTTCCTGATTTTGAGTCAAAGTTTCCCAGGTGATTCAGTACCCAGGTTAGAAAAGCAAATGCTATAAGAAATGTTTAATCGGCACGTATTTATAGTTTCTAGAAAATTTTATGAACAAAGTTGGTTCACAAAATTTCAAAAAAACCTTTCAATGTTGCTGGATCGGGTTTCTTATTGTCCTCTTCATCCAAGAACTCATCTTCATCGATAAAATTATCTTCTTCAGTGTTGCTTTTCAAACAGCAGCAGTCGTAGCTTGTGTGCCGTTCTTTATTGCGATTTTTCGACATTAAAATAGGATGCTGTTGGATATATCGTGTGAATCGTGTCGATATTAAAATGTTTATAAAAATATTAACAATTAATAAAATATCTCAACATACAGAAAATATTCCAGTAGGTGACAGCAAAATATTATCCATATTCCGTTTTTTCAGCAGTCAAGGCTAGTTAGTTCTGTTGCTGCTATGACGTTTGTACCTGAGATGTGCTGTTGTTGTTGCTTGTGTTATTATTGTTGTTGCTTGTATAGAGCAAACATTACGTTAGGTTACGAATTAATGCTGTTGTCCTTTAAATAAGTTTTTTAATTAATATCGAAAATTGTGTTGATAATTAATTCTTTATATATCATTACCATTATTGTTGTCACTGTTGGTGTTGAGAATGTTTTTAGTGGTGTTTTTATATTTGTAAATGTGGCTTTTTTTATTGATGTTTATTATTATGCAGATACTCCTTAAGGCAATCTCGCAAAGCAAACGCATTAGAAGTAGATCGGTTTACGTATGCAGGTCTGTAAGATCTTAAAGGTGTAGTGTCGTATCTCCACCTTCCATCAATTTCTTCATTGTTTGCGTAATGGTCAACCAAATCGTTTGTAAAATAATTACGATCATTTTTAAGCATCAAGAAGTTATGCAGCACAACTGTAGCTGGCACAACTTTGTCCACATTTTCCGGGAAAGCATAAATAGTGGTAAGCAAAATTCGCCAGCGGTTAGCCAAAATACCAAAAGCATTTTCGATGTGCACCCGAGCCTTAGACATCGTCGAATTAAAATTGTCTTTACAATCTGGCAAATTACGTCCAGGATAGGGCCTCATTAAATTATTTTTAAGAGGAAAAGCGTTATCACCAACAAAATAGTATGGAAAAGAAGTTGTTGTACCCGGCAGGTTATTATTTTGTGGAATTCTTAACGTTTCACCCAGAAGTTTTCTGCCAAAAGTACTTCTTGCAAGTATACCACCATCGCTTTGACTTCCCAATGCTCCTATATCCGCATACGTTAAAACGTACTTTGCATCGCATGCTGCCAGTAGTACAATGCTAAAGGTTTTCTTATAATTATAGAAAAGTGAACCACTGTTCCGCGGACGAACGATATTTATGTGCTTGCCGTCAATAGCACCAACACAATTTGGCATTCCAGTTTTAACAAAAAACTTTTCACCAATATTTTTGCACTCATGCTCACTTGGTGCCGATAGATAGATACAGTGCAGCTCCTCCCAAATAGCTTCGCAAGTTTCGTAGATAATTTTGCGAACTGTAGAAACACCGAGCTTATGAGCCCAAGCCAATACTTGCATGTTACACCCTTGAGCCAAAAAGCTAACATTAAGTGAATTATTTTATTTTATATAGATTATAAAAATGTTGGATGAAATTGAGAACACTTACGAAGAGTTACGGATAACCGTGTCTCGGGATCAATAGCTTTCCTGTTCGAAAATCTTTGCAGCCTTTCCTTCAGCAGTGCCAACAATAGCTTGAAGTTCGACACACTCATCCTGGTTGCTTTGTAAAAATGCTCCTCATCCTTTTCCTTGAGCTGCTGCGTGCATGTGTTGAAGAATCCTTCCTCCTTCCGAGTAAGATTTACAGGCCGAACCCACCATCTCCTTTTGCTTTCTTGGCATGCATTAAACGCTTCATAAGCTAAATTTATTTCGGATGTTATTTTAGTTACTGCAATTACGAATTGCACCAGTTCTTCTAATTCACGCATTTTACTTCTCTTATCTGCTGTAACTTTAATATAAATTTAACTAAATATTTTATTGTTGTCAAAAACAGCTGTTTGTTGCGTCGCGTTCAAAATAATCAAGTCGCAGACGAAAGGACAACATTATTATATTCACCTCGAGTCGTTATGCTGCTGTCGTCGTCAATGTGTTCAGTACATGACAGAAACAAATGTTTTTGTTTGTTTGCATTATTTTCATGATGATTTCCTTATTTTGTGCGAAGCAGATTTTTCTTATTCACTGCTTGCTATTAATATTGACTATTTTTGATTGACTCAGCCAGAGCAGTAAAATCTGCATATATATTCAGAATCTTAAGGAAAACTGAATAGCCACATACAAATCCATCCAATGAGTTCAAAATTGTTTATAAATAAAATTTTTAATTAAACAATTACTAGCGAACATTTTATTCATAAAATAGTAGTGAATAACAACATTTTTTATTTAAAAGTGAATAACAAATTATTTAAAGTGGTAAACAATTTGAAAAAAGTTTGCGCGACGAAAACGACATTGCTAGTTCAATTGAGTATATTTTCTAGATAGTTAAAATCATTAAGACTTTTCCAGGTTGGTTCGAATTTTTTTTCGAAGAATTTTCGACTTTTTTGAGTTTTGAAAAATATTTCCCCAGTTCTGATTCTATTACTCCAAAAGTTTTAATTTATTTTACAAATTTTATAAATATTTACAAATGAGACATTTATACCTTTTATTTAAGCTATTATTTATACGATTATTTGTATGATTTTTGTAGACCTTTTCTGAATACATACTACATTTGTGAAAGAGTTTAAAATATACCGTTTATTTAACATTTCCCCCATATTAAAGCTCGAAAAAATATGAGATTGATATACAATTTGGTTTTATTTTTACTTTGTTGTTAAAAAAATATTTCAACGAAAATATTAAGGTAAAAAGTATGATTGTAGCATATTTACGTATTTCGGTTTTAGTAAAAATACTCAAAATTACCTGCATCAAAGTCGAAGTGGTGAGTTCGTACTAAACAAATTCTTCAGACTTTAAAAACCCAATTATCATATATTTAACTATAATACTACATTTGTGCAACAAACATTGTTGTGAACAAACAATGTTCTTAGCGTTTTTAGCCCCTAATAAACCCCTAGACTGCAATTTTACGTTATAATAGGATTTGCAACATTGTAAACTCTTTAAAATGAGTTAAATAATAGAAATAACGTAAACAAAGATACGTTAAAGATAAATCAAAACCAAACAACGAAATCTTCGCGCTGGTATAAATAACTAGCTGAAACACTGTGTGTTGCTGCCACGCCCCCGTTGCCAAATGCCCATAACATGCTATCAGTGAAACGGCACGAGTAAATTGTGGTCGAGTACAGAAGTCCGAGGCTGTGCGGCCACCTATAACTCCAAAGCTATTCAATATCAAAAATTTCAGTTCTGTGGGAGGGGTCACGCACCCTTGCCTAACGCCCGTAAAATGTTATCAGTGAAACGTGTAAATTGTAGTTGAATACCGAACTCCGAGGCTATGCGGCCTATAGCTCCAAAGCAATTCGATATTGCAAATTTGGGTGGTGTAGAAGGTGCCACGCACCCTTGCCTAACGCCATCACACGTTATCAGGGCATACATGTTAACGCTACTTGTAAATTGTGGTCGAATACCGAATTCTTAGGCTTTTCGAAATATAATTATAAAGCTATCCGATATCGCATATTTCGCCTGTATAGGAGTATTTTGAGAATTTTGGGTATTAACCATATTTTTTAAACTCTTTCACAAATGTAGTATTTAGAAAATTTATACAAAAATCGTTAGGTCAATACAAATGATAGCTTTAATGGAATATATAATTGTCTTATTTGCAAACATGTATAAATTTTGTAATATGAAAAAATACTTTTGAAGTTATAGGATTATAACTGGGGACATATATTTCAAAACTTAAAAAAATCGGAAAATCTTTGAAAGTTCTTCAATTCTTTTCGAATTGCATTCGTTCTAAAATGCTCATTTAACACAAAGTCTATATTAATAAAACTTATTTTCCGGTTTGTTTGTTGAATTGACATTTGTACAAATCTAAATGGATTAACGGACTTCGCTCAATTTGAGTACACATATTGTATTCATTAGTACATTGTACTAGATTAGATTGTAACATACTTAGTTTTGATCACGCTCATTCCACCCATTTTCCCTAACGTAAATTTTGATATTGAAAATCGTTCTTGAAAATTTTTTTTTTGCAAATTTAATTTCAGTAATTTTAATACCAAAAACATTCACATATCTTAAGAACTTCAGAAATTTTTAGTACAACGAATTTTTCATAAAACATCGTTCCCCAAGAATGAGAAAAAACGACATGAAAATTAAAACTTTGACTTTCGATGCAAATATATCCGCTATTTTTAAATATATTTAATTCAAATTTTCTTGATCAAAGGTTTAATAAGAGCACTTTACAAAAATAGTTTCAACTGTAGCGTTAGGTCAGTGAATATATTCATTAATATTTTTTTTCAAAAACGGTCCAAAATATTAAATTTTTACTCAAAATATTTTTGTTGTATTAATAAGAACAATTGAAAATTAAATTTTTGAGTACTTTTCATATAGTAAGCATGTTTTTGCAATAATATAATAAAAATATATAAAAGTAGTTATATAAAAAATTTTTCCGCAAAAAAAAAACAACTTAAAAAATATTGCTTACAACATTATTCGCGGCTAACCTTCAACTGATGGAATCGCCCTTACAATAATATAACACTAAAAATATCATGTGGCAAAACGGCAAAAAAAAACTAAGTCCACACACAAAATATACCTAGATTATGATATTATATTCTTGAAATTATATAACAAAAAGATAAGAGATAAAGCACACAAATATAATAACTTTAAATTATATAATGTTCGTAGGGTAGTTTAGTAAAAAAATTGCCTACATTTTTTTAATTAAAACCTAATGAAATTCTGCTACATTTTGTTAGCAGCTACATCGTTTATTCAGATGTTTCGTGCATCAAATCTTTACATATCATTTCTATTGCTTTTCAATATTATACTCACATTTGCTCACATTGTCGCTTACTTATTCTCTCGCTCTCAAAAGCTTTAAATCGTTCGCTCGCTGACTCTCATAAAGCTTTTATGTGGAAATATGATAAATTATCGCTCGCTGACTCTCATAAAGCTTTTATGTGGATTTATGATAAATCCACATTCAAATTTTTTGTGCCACTTGCTTGTATGGCGGTGGCACATTTTTCTATTATATTATCTGTGGTTGTGCTTAATCGTATTGTACAAATATTTGGATTGATTATCATTCGTAAATTATATTAATCAAAAAGGCATTGCTTAAGTGCCTGTGAACATTAAAACAATTGGTACCTTGTTATAAGTTCCGCCCAGTGCAATGGAGCCTGCCAGTGACGAGGGTAATTTTTTGAGATTTCACTCACGTTGTTTGGTTTTCGCTTCAAAAATGCATTGACAATAATTTATTTACTGATTTTACAGCAATTAGAAAGTGCATACAGGAATAAGGAAAACAAAACCATATGATTTTATTTATTTAGTAGTATAAAAGCCTGTCCTACGACAGGTCCTTCGCACGCTTTCTTTTTGGAGCCTTTTGCCGAGATTGGTTACAATCATATTCATACACAACTTTACAAACTGACTTTCAATCCGTAGCAACTCAGGTGTCGTTTTGTGGCTGCTACAATTATGTTTTTTGGTACAATCGACTCAAATCGACTTAAAAGAATTTCATTAAATTCGTCAAAACTTTTTTATAAAAGGATGAAAAAAAGAGGTAGTTAGATCAAAAACGTACTATTGTAAAAACCTAATATTGTAACTGATAACTTATCAGTGATACGTATCAAATATATCTTCTGTGTATAAAATAACTTTACTGTCAAAAAATAATTGCAATTTGAGAAATACTGTGTGCGGAGCAACAAGCTTGCCTTATATGTATTAAGATTTGCATACTTTCAGGCTGGACAGTTATTGGACACGGAGTGGCGTGCTTGCCTTTTATATAATAAGATGAAATCTACGCAACAAAGAATTTTGGATCAGTTGGTAGTGTATAGGACTATTAATCGAAGGGCTATGAGTTCGATTCTCACTACATACTAAGCAGTATTTTTAATTTTATATTATTTTGGTGTAACAGCAGCAGTGTAACGCAAGCAAAAAGCAACAACAATTCTAAGAAAAAGGTGTATGGAAAAGTGTCGTTTTAAGATTTCACTCCAGCAAATCACAAAACGAATAAAAATATAACTAAATATAAAAAATAAAAAAAAAAATCTTTAATATCAATCGTACTATAAATACAAAACGAAAACAAACGATTTTATACTTATAAAATCGTCCAGATTAAAAAAAAACAAAAATTTTTTATATACAGCTGCCGATCTGTACATAAAGCTTTTTTCAAGTTAATGGTTGTCCACGGTAGTGCTGTTGTTGTTCTTCTCAGCAACTCAACACATAATAGTTAAAGTTTTTCCAGTGACGGTTTCGCATGATTTCATTTAATTTGTTTAATAAGAAATTTTGCTGTGTAATATTTATTTATTAATAAAAAAAAAACAAACCAACTTCAAAACCACTACAAAGTAAAAAATATCTTTAAATTACTTTTCATATTGATTCTTGGTCAAATTTGTTAATTTATTTATATATATTATTTAATTGGAAATCTTAGTACTATAAATTTAGTACTATTTTGTATTACTATCATAAATTTATTAATTTCTCCATGAATATAAAACCTTTAAAGCCGGAGCGTTTATTATATAAAAGTCTGATTATATAAGCGCCGACTTTAAAGGTTTTATATTCAATATTATTAAGATTTCACTCAAGCAAATCACAAAACGAATAAAAATATAACTTTTTATAAAATGTCAATATTATTCGAGTTACAGCGTTTTTTCTACTAAAAGGCCACGCCTTTTATCTAATGCCCACTTTTTGAACATATTTTTTTATAATTGTGCCAACCCCTGTACTAAATTTCAGTTCTCTAGTGTTCATGTTATTCGATACACAAAGTGTTTTTTATATTGCCACGCCCCTGAAATTTTCCAATCTGTGAAATTTTTTTTGTTTCAATCTCAGACCGGAAGATGCCCCTGAGTTTAGAAGCGAAGGTGTAATGATGCCAAACGTTTATGAGTGCTTTCAGTTAGTCTCAGCTGAGCTACGGTTGAGATTAGAAGCGAACTGGTTATGCCAACAAATAACTTTGAGAAATTTAGAACGTTTCTAACACTTCATCGTGTAAGCTCTGTCCCAAAAAGCAGCATATCATTCGACAATGTCCAAAGTCGAATTTTTTTATTTAGAAATTTAGATATGAATCCAGTTGATGGAATGTCAGCAATCAAGAAAAATGGTCTATGCATTAAATGTTTTGCAAAAGTTCATGCTCTTAAAGATTGTAAAAGTACGTTCAATTGTTTTACATGTCTCAAGCGGCATAATACTGTATTGCATAGAGATATGTCCAATTCCAACTCTAATTCCAGTTTTAATGCTCTTTCCAATTCGTGTGCTAATTACAATTCCGATTCGAATGCTAGGACAAATTCTAATTATAATGCTAATTTCAAATACAACTCCAATTCTAATTTTACAGCTATAGCTCTACTTGCTTCTACGGTAGATATGTTTAGGCCTAGAACAGAGCCGATGCAAATATAGTCCACTGAAGATTCCACTCTATTTAATACAATTCAAAATTGTTTCGCATCCAGTTCAAAAGTATTATCTTGGGTACCATATATAAGTTAAGGTAACAAATATTTAAACTAAGGAAATATGCTGACACTATGTCTACGAGTGCACGCGCATTCGATGCATTCGTCACACCGTGAGAATGCCAACGTTATCTACTCCAATAACCACTACAATAAAACACAACAACAACAGAGCCCACTTGCATCCGCTAAATTCGTCAAACCGTGAGAACGCCAACGTCAGCTACTTCAACAAACACTACAATCAACAGCAACAACAACAGCAACAGCGGCAGCGCAAGTTTAGGTGTAATAATAAAGCTATAGAAAATGTTAAGTTAGTTTTAAGTACGATATCAAATAATAAAGTCGCTCATAGCGAAGAAAAAATATTTTTTTTATTAATTTAAACTCGCAATAAATTAACTGGCGCCCGAGCAGGGACCGGTAAGCCGCAAGTGAAAAATAAAGTAATTGCCTTCGGAAAATAAATCCGCTGAAATCGAACTCATCAAAGAGCCGCGAGTCGCCTCGATGTAGTTATCGGAAAATCCGCGTTAAAAAGAAGCCGAAAAAAAATATTAATCCTTGTGTGTTTAACCGGTCCAAAAAAATCCAAGGAACGAGGCCCGCAAGTAGTCAAACTGACAAAAGGGCGATAACGTAAAGTATCAGCCGCCTTGGTAGAACATTAGAAAAAAAAAATCAAAAATCAAACATATCAACAATCAGCCGCAACAAAAATATTTCATAACATAAACAACGAGTAAGAGGAACACCAACAATATGGCGTATTTTATAATAACTCTGTAAGTTAATTTAAGTCTTAAAAGACGAAAATTTTTGTATAAAATCAAATTATAAAAAGTTTTTAAATTAAAATTAATTAAGTGAAAATTAAATTGAAAGGAAAATTTAAAACTAAGAAGTGAATTTAAAAGAAATCTTAAATAAATTTAGAAAGAATTAAATTTGAATTAAAGAGCTATTTAAAAGTAAAGAGTTATCAAGCAGAAATTGAATTTATAAGAAATCCTTAAGGAATTTAGAAAAAGTAAAATTTAAGAGCTGTTTAAATAAAAGAGTTATTAAGTGAAAACTGAATTTTTAAAAAAATCTTTAAGAACTTTAAAAAAATAATTAATTTTAAACAAAAGAAATTGTTCTAAATTTTTAAAGAAACTAAAGCGTTAATATCCGAAAACGTTTATTAAAAAATTATCTTATAAATATTTGTAAATTAATTAAGACGAAAATATCTGAACTCAAGAAAACATTTATTTAAAAATTATCCAACTTTTGTGATTAAATAAAAGTGAATTTATTTGAATCTAACGGAACACTGATCTGAAAATTATCCAAGGAATTAAAGCAAAGACTATAAATTAAGTCTAGGTGAAACATTAAGTGCAAATATATTTTCCTTTCCATTAACAAAACATGTCGACTCCAGAAGAACAGTTAAGCGAGAAACTAGCTAAGCTTAGGTTCAATAACAATCCTACTCCTAATGATCCCAATCAACACCCATCTAGTGCACCCACTGATCCCCAACCTATCATTCTAAACGAGAATTTAACGATACAGATTACGCAATTAATTACATCAACTATCCAAAATCTTAGTAACCCATTTTTGGAACATGATGACACCGACTATACGGTACCATTTAATCCAATTAACTTGAACGAACTTGATAGAATACCAGATATAGTCAAATGTCTACGCGAATTTTCTGGACAACCAGGAGAATTCAACTCCTGGCGCAAAACCGTCGATAGAATCTTTACCGCTTACGAGAATGTAAAAGGAACACCGAGGTACTATGCTATCTTGCACACTGTTAGGCATAAGATCATAGGCGAGGCGGACACAGCCTTAGAATCGTACAGAACACCGCTAGACTAGCCTAAAATCAAAAAGTGCTTAATGATGCACTATTCAGATAAACGTGACATAGGCACGCTCGAACACGAAATGGTTACACTAAGACAAAACAACAAGACAATAACTGAATTTTACCAGCTAGTATACCAATACCTTTCTTTAATATTAGACAAGATCGCATGCTTAGAGCTAAGCGAAGAATCGCTTCACACTATGACTAATGCATATCGGGACAAGGCATTAGATACGTTCATTATGGGACTCAACGGCGAGCTCCCTAAGCTCTTAAGTGTTCGTGAACCAACAACACTACCGCAAGTTCTGCAACTGTGCCAAAAACTAGACAACATGGCATACAGAATAAACTCCATGCAGAGGGCGAGACCAAATCATCAAAACCATCTCCCCATGCCAGCGTTTAGAAATAGATTTTTCCCAGAACTAACGCACATGCCCCAATTCAGATATTATAATAATCCATATGGATTCCAGAACAATAATAACAATTTTTCACGTAATAACTCGTTTGGGTTTCATATCATTCATTCATATTTGATCATTCCGGATTCAATAACCGACCATAATTTCCACCGAAACCACCCGTACCTATGGAAATTGATCATTCAATAAACTCTAGACAGGTTAATTACCAAAATCGACCCCAGAATAATTTTAATAGATCTCAGAATAATTTTAACAGGACTCAGAACTCCTTTAATCAACATCAAACCCCAATACAAAAACGACCACTTCCTCATTATTCCCAACAAAGCCACCAACCCAACAAAATTCAACGAACATTCTTTACACACGCTGAAGGAGCGGAAGATCCTTGCTACGATCCTGAAGGATTTTATTCCGAAGAATGTTATGAAGAAAATTTTGAACCAAACCATCAACCAGAAGTAGATCAAGAAGACACGAAACAAACCGACGACGTTCATTTTTTAGACTAAAGGACTCTTCGCTACCGTATTACGAGTTCACAGCGAAGAACGGACGCAGATACAAATTTCTACTTGACACGGGTTCGAATAAAAATTATATTCAACCAAATCTTATTAGAACACCCCAAAAAATATAAAGCCATTTTTCGCAAATTCTATAGCAGGAAAGGTCAAAATTTCATATCATGACTACGTTGATATATTTCATGAACAAATGGAAAAAATAAAATTCTTTATATTACCAGGACTCGAAACTTTTAACGGTATCATTGGTAATGATACCCTTAAGGAGCTCAATGGAGTTATCCATACAGATAAAAATTACTTTATCCTAAAAAACAAACTAAAATATCCTTTAAAGCAATTTAAAACTGACTCAGTCAACAACCTCGAAATTAAAACTTCTCACCTCTCACGGCAACAAGAACAAGTATTGCAAACTCTGCTTAAATCCTTTCCAACGCTTTTCTCCGACCCCGACAAAAAACTCACGTACACCACAACTGTTCAAGGCGAAATACGCACTACAACAGAAACACCGGTATACTCTAGATCTTACCCTTATCCGATGGCACTCAAGGACGAAGTGGAAAAACAAGTCCAAGAGATGCTCGAACAAAACATTATAAGACCATCAAAGTCTCCGTATAACTCTCCAGTATGGATTGTTACAAAAAAAGATAATGCCTCCGGCGAGAAAAAGTACCGGATGGTAATCGACTATAGGAAATTAAATTTAGTAACCGTCGCAGACAAATATCCAATCCCCGAAGTAAATGAAGTTTTATACAATCTTGGTAAAAATGCATATTACACTGTAATCGATCTTAAGAGTGGTTTCCACCAAATATCTCTTAAGGAATCTGATAGAGAAAAGACAGCGTTCTCTATCAACAACGGAAAATTCGAGTTCAACAGACTCCCATTCGACCTGAAAAATTCCCCCTCGATTTTCCAACGCGCTCTTGACGACGTTTTAAGAGAACATATCGGCGTAAGATGCTACGTCTACATAGACGATATCATCATATTCGGGAAAAATGAAGATGAACATTTCAGGAATCTTCAAGCGGTCTTCGAAACTTTAGAAAATGCAAACTTTAAAGTCCAACTTGACAAATGCGAGTTTCTGAAAAAGGAAGTCGATTTTTTAGGTTTCATAGTTTCACAGAATGGTCTCAAGACCAACCCCAAAAAGGTACAGGCTATCGTAGAACTCCCGCAACCAAAAACACTTAAACACTTAAGGTCATTCTTAGGGATGACTGGCTATTACCGCAGATTCATTAAAGGATATGCCGATCTAGTAAAACCACTCACATCCATCTTACAAGGAGAAAATGGACGCTTGTCCAAAAATATATCGAAAACAAAACCCATCAATATGAACAGTTAAGCAATAGACGCATGGAATAAAGCCAAAAGTTGTTTAATCTCAAAAGAGGTAATGCTTTTGTATCCTGATTTTCAGAAAGGTTTCGAACTAACAACAGACGCCTCTAATCAAGCTTTGGGAGCAGTGCTCTCACAAGATTCAAAACCGATTACATTTTTATCCAGGACATTGAGTAAGACAGAGGAATCGTATGCTACAAACGAGAAGGAGATGCTCGCCATCATATGGGCGCTGACAACTCTCCGCAGTTTCCTTTACGGATCTAGAAAAGTCAAAAGGAAAGGCGATGAAAGTTCATCTCATAACCTAATTCCCTCAGTCTATACACCCATCAATGCTTTTAAAAATCAAATATTTCTAAAAATAGAGGAAATACCAACATACCAGTTTAAGATAATTTTCCCCGGATAACACCGGCATATAATTACAGAACCTCAATACAATCAAGAAAATTTAACAGATCTCTGCAAAAGATACCTCAACCCTTCGGTCATAAACTGTATTCAAACATCAGAAAGAGTTATGGGATTATTACAGGAAGTTTATGTACAACATTTTAACAATTACAAAATAAGATTTACGCAAATTGTCGTAGAGGACATAATTAACGAACAACGACAGGAAGACATTATTATCGACACACATACCCGAGCACATAGAAACGCAAAAGAAAATAAACTACAAATCTTACAAAAATACTATTTTCCAAGTATGAACAGCAAAATTCAGAGAATAACAAAAAAATGCGTAACGTGTAAACAGAATAAATACGAAAGACACCCCAATCAACCAAAATTAAACGAAACACCCATGCCTAATCACCCCGGTCACACGGTACATATAGATATTTACTCGACGGACAAGACATTAGTTTTGACTAGCCTAGACAAGTTTACAAACGAAAATAATTCCCGGAAAATCAATAGAAGAAATAAGGAGACCCCTTAGAGACTTATTATTTTTTTAATAATAGATAACGAAAAATCCCTAAATTCAGCAACGATAATGTTCATGATGAAAGACGAGCTAGGAATCAATGTTTATGTAACTCCCCCATATAAAAGCGAAATCAATGGACAGGTCGAACGGTTTCATTCAACCTTGGCCGAAATTATGAGATGCCTCAAAAGCGACGGAACAAATAGAAACTTTGAAGAACTACTCGAAAGATCAACAAACGAGTACAATCACAGCATTCACTCCACAACAGGCAGGAAACCGGTAGATCTATTCTTTGGCAGAACCGTGGATTTTAGCCCACATGACTATGAAAAAACACGAGAAGACAATATAAAAAAACTTACCGAAAAACAACAAACTGACCTACGACACCATAACAAAAATAGATACACAATATAAGAATACTTGCCAGGACAAGTTATATATGTAAAACAAAACAAGAGAATAGGAACGAAATTATCAGCAAAATTTAAAGAAGAAATAGTGAAAGAAAATAGGCATACCACAGTAGTAACAGAATCAGGGAAAATAGTACATAAGAGTAACATACGGAACTAAGACAGCTAATAAAATAACTTTTTTTACAGAGTACTACTGTCCATGTCCAGTGCAGAGGTACAAATACTGGACTTTTCGAATTCTCAACTTATTGAACTAAATATTGGACAAGCAAAAGTACAAAACGGCAACTTAAAATTAATTCATATAATTGACCTGGAACCGTACCGAAATTTTTTGGAAAGAACAGAACTCACAGTTAAACAAAATATAAGCACACACACTATTTCCTTTCATATCGCTCCAACTCTCCCAGATACGCTCCCTCCTCAATAGATTGCAACCTAAATTAAAACCAAAACGTTCACTCAACTTTATTGGAAGCGCATGGAAATGGATCGCAGGTAATCCAGACCATGACGACTTCAAATATTACAAAACAAAATTAATAATTTCTAATGTAACGAATGAAATATTAAAAGAATTTAAATCTAATCCAATCATAAAAAATTAATTTGCAACCGATATAAAATATAAAATAGATATTATAAAAGAAGAAATTCTTAATATTGACTATGCAATACAATGGGCCAAGTCAGGTATTATAAATACCTACATTTTGTCAAACGCAGAAATAAATGCTGCAAAATCAATTTTTGATACAGAAGAAATGCCCTATATTAATATAATCGAAGCATTAGAATTTAGTGAAGTAAAAATAGCATCTAATAATACTGCTCTAATTTATATTATAAGTTTACCCATTACTAAAAAAGAATCATGCGAGAAAATACTTCTAAAACATGTTAAAAAAGGAAAAAAAACGAATGAAATACCGTTTGAAAAAATTTTAAAATGTTATAAAGAAATATTCGGAATTAAAACTAATTGTAAAACTTTCAGCGAATTGTCCATTTGCAATAGCAAAAATATTGTAGATATAAGCAAAACTAATTGTATACCAAAATTACTTAAGAGTTTACCACCTAACTGCACTGTAACAAACAATGAGCACCTTCCGACCGTCGAAGAGATAACGGATTGCACAATTCTGCTAAACCAATACAATGGCTCGTTGAAAATAGACGACAACTTACTGAATTTAACCGGATCTTTTATCCTGCAATATAAAAATAGTACAATAGAAATTAACAACACAATCTAAACCTCCAACGAAGTAATACAAGTCAAACCACTTCCTGCAATAGTTCAACCATCTGCACAAAATACGGAACTCACCGAAATACTATCACTCCAAATGCTAAAAGAACTCCACATCAATAACACAGAATACATCAAATCGTTTGAATCAATCAATGGAATCCATTTATGGACCAACGGAAGCTTCGCAATCATAATAGTTACACTAATAATTACAATAATACTAAGATTTCTGCTGGCAAAAAAAATCACAGGCAATAAAAGCCATAACGAAAATAGAGAAAGAAACTACTAACACCATCAAAGAACCTCCACAAGGAAAAGATACCTCTATTAACTTAGCAGAAAATCCAATAACACTAGAAGGTCCCAGGCCAAAAACTCCGAAATTTTCACATTCTACAATAGAAGGACTAAATCATATTTTTAATAAAGAAACACCATCCAGCGAGGACGCTTGAATTTAAGAAGGGAGGAGTTAAGGTAACAAATATTTAAACTATGGAAATATGCTGACACTATGTCTACGAGTGCACGCGCATTCGATGCATTCGTCACACCGTGAGAATGCCAACGTTATCTACTCCAATAACCACTACAATAAAACACAACAAC
The DNA here is from genome assembly GCA_963920525.1 of Dichetophora obliterata. Lineage (NCBI taxonomy): Eukaryota > Metazoa > Arthropoda > Insecta > Diptera > Sciomyzidae > Dichetophora > Dichetophora obliterata. The sequence goes on from OY986439.1 coordinate 146,302,226, forward strand.
AACAGAGTCCACGTGCATCCGCTAAATTCGTCAAACCGTGAGAACGCCAACGTCAGCTACTTCAACAAACACTACAATCAACAGCAACAACAACAGCAACAGCGGCAGCGCAGGTTTAGGTGTAATAATAAAGCTATAGAAAATGTTAAGTTAGTTTTAAGTACGATATCAAATAATAAAGTCGCTTATAGCGAAGAAAAAATATTTTTTTTATTAATTTAAACTCGCAATAAATTAACTTATATTGCAACCCATCTGTTGACTTCCAAAACTAAAGTGGCTCCTATCAAAACGATTTCTATACCAAAACAGTCGTTTGTAGACAGCCGTAAAAGCAAGTCTTGCTAAAATGTCATCGGTTAATGCTTCTGTTGAGGACTCCGTAGTTGTTGCTGCACCTCGCTCATATGCTTCTGTCGCTGCAATAGAAAATAATAACTATGCACAATCTTCATCTCTAAAGTTTCCTTCAAATCCACAAGAAAGTCATAACTATGAGTGGAATCATATTGCAGACAAAAACGCAAATAAGTTGCAATTTATTGTTGGACAAAGCTTATATAATGATTTGAAAGTGTTTGATCAGAAAAAATGGCTATATGTGTCATCGTTTATGCCTACTGTAAAGCCTGAAAACATAATTGATTATGTAGTAAATCACTCAAAAGTGCAAAAGCATAATTTAGCGCGTTACTATCTGGTAAAAAAGATACCCAGTTTGAAAACTTAAAGAGGGTGAGTTTGAAGTTGGGTGTATCAGTTTCTCTCTATTATGAAGTATTTCTACCATCTTTTTGGCCTGCTGATGTAAGGGTGCGCCCTTTTAAGTTTTTTCCAAAAATTCTAGAACCGCAGCATCTAGTATAATAGATGAACATAATTTTCCTGAGTTAAAAAATAGTTTAAAAAATCTTCTACCAAAATGCTTCTGGAATGCGTACTAAGGCTAATTGTGTTTTTGCTGTTACTTGTCAATTGGAGTATGATGTTATAGTCATCACTGAAACATGGCTAAATGATGATTTTCTAGATAAGGAATCTTTTTATCTTAATATGTACCAGATCATACGTAAAGATCGTGATGCTGTGAAAACAGGTTGTAGTAGAGGAGGAGGAGTACTCATTGCCGTGAAACGCTCATTAACTTTGTCTGAAATTCTTCTGAATAATGCTGATTCAATCTTCGACCAATTATGTATCACTATTAAGGGACCTGCTAGAGTGCTGGTCTTATGTGTTTCATATATACCACCAAATAGCCCGTACTATGTATATAGCGGGCATGTTGATAATATTAAAAACATTTCATTAAATCTTCTTGGGAATGGCCATATATGCGGGCTCGGAGATTTCAATCTAGGCAAATTATCTTGGTCTTATTTGTTTGATAATGTCTTCCTAACTCCATCTAATGTAAACTTTGATTCTGAATCATATGTAATTGATAGCTTCGCTGATCTCAATTTGCTTTAGATTAATGCCTGTTATAATTTATTAAGTACATTATTGGATTTAGTATTTCTGAGTAATAAAGTACATTTTGAAGTTTATAAATCTAGTTTTTTAATTTCTTCATCTGAGACGCATCATACTCCGTTTTGTATAAATATTGAGTTTTATAAGTTTTTAGCATGTGAACAGAGTAATTATTGTCAACCTTGTTATAACTATAAGCTATGCGATTTTAATCTGATAAATAATTTGATCAGTCTTGTTGGATCTGACAAATGAATTGGATCTGACGAATTGTTTTAATGTATTTAAATCTAAAGTTTTAAGTATTTGTACTAATTATATACCGCGTATCCATAAAATGAATCATAAGATCCCATGGCACACAGTGCGTTTAAAAAAGTTAAACAAATTGAGAAACAAATTTTATAAGTTGTATGTATTAACAAAAAGAAGTTTTTATTTTACTAAGTATCGGCATCATATGAGAGAATTTAATTTTCTCGATAGGCATTTGTTCAAGCAATATGTTCGTAAGTTTGAGTCAAAAATTAAGATTAATCCCAAGGAGTTTTGGCGGTATGTAAATTCTAGAAAAGGATTTTCGAATTTTCCATCATCGATGTTTTTTAATGATAAATTTTCGAATAATGCATCGGAAACTGCAAGCCTTTTTGCAACGTTTTTTAAATCAAACTTTGAATAAGGATCAGATTTGCAATATGAAACTGATAATAATTCTAATGGTATTAGTTTCGGTACACTTGTCATCTCTGAAAGTGATGTAATTGATGCCATTAAAACATTTAAAATGAGTACTAAATGTGATTTTGATGGTCTTTTTGTTATTTTGTTAAAAAATAGAGCTTTATCTGTGGCAAATCCTTTAAAACATATATTTAATAAATCCTTGCTATCTGGTGATTTTATTGATGACTGGAAGGTAACTTTTGTTACTCCAGTTTTCAAATCTGGAAACAAGAACAAAATTGCTCAAAATTCCACTCTCTCAGATAGCAATCAGCCACTGCCCTTTGTGGGGGGTGGATCTTCTGCAATGCAGGAGATATACTTTCGAACGAGAGCAGTTAAAAGGGTCCTTACAAATCTCAACGTAAACAAAGCCTCTGGTCCTGACGGCATACCGCCAATTGTGCTTAAAATGTGTGCTTCTTCGCTGGCTCGGCCTTTGCGCAACCTTTTCAACATCTCCTACAGAACAGGAGTATTTCCATCTTGTTGGAAGGTGGCAAATGTCCAGCCGGTACCAAAAAAGGGCGATGCCACGAACCCTGCAAACTACCGACCCATTGCGATATGCTCTACGCTTTCCAAAGTTATGGAAAGCATAATAAACTTTAATATCATGAATTATCTGGAGCTCAACCAACTGCTTAGTGATCGTCAATATGGTTTCCGTAGGGCTCGCTCTACTGGTGATCTTATGGCGTTCTTAACTGAAGAATGGAACCAATGCGTTCACTTTTTCGGCGAGAGCAGGGTTGTTGCTCTTGATATTTCAAAAGCATTTGACCGAGTGTGGCATAAAGCGCTCGTGTCAAAACTTGGTGCATATGGTTTTGGTGATGGTTTTGCTCGATGGATCACGTGTTTCCTCAAAGAAAGAACGATTCGGGTCGTAGTTGACGGTATTTCGTCCGAGAAGCACGCCATCAACGCAGGAGTACAACAGGGTTCAGTCCTATCGCCAACCTTGTTTCTGGTTTTTATCAACGACCTTCTGTCGTTGACGCATAACCCAATACATTCGTTTGCGGACGACAGCAGCATTTGTCATTCATACTCATTCAAAAAACGCCCAAGCTCTATGGAGATTGAGAGAAAAAGGCAAACTATGAATGACACACTCCTAAATGATCTACAAAAAATCTCCGAGTGGGGTCTTGCAAATAGAGTAGAGTTCAATGCAAGCAAGACCCAGTGCTGCCTGTTAACCCACAAGCGGATGGATTGCCCATTAGCTCCCCTCTATATGAATGGTGTGGATCTTGTGGAATCAACCGCTCTTGACGTTCTGGGCATATCGATCCAATGTGATCTTCGTTGGAATGATCATATTTTCGATGTGTCGAAAGAAGCGGCCAAGTGCCTAGGTTTTTTAAAACGGTGCAAAAAATATTTCACTTCAGCTGATCTTCGCATGATCTACACCTCATATATTAGGCCGAAAATGGAGTACAATTCGCACATTTGGGCAGGGGCTTCAAGATCTTATTTGGAGCTTCTGGATCGAATTCAACGTCGTGCGATATATTTGATAGGGGATGAAAGTATTTCATCCACTCTCAACTCTCTTGGGCATCGACGCAATGTTGGTTGCCTAAGCCTTCTGTACAGGTACTACCATGGGAAGTGTTCAAGGGAGATACATGGCCTGACTCCACCAGCTCGTGTGTTTCCCAGGTCCACTCGGGCAGCTGTTCAAGCCCACCCCTTTACCATTGCCTTGATGTCCAACAGAACCTCGCATTACCGAGAGAATTCGTTTTTTAGTCGCACGGTAAGGTTGTGGAATAGTCTCCCTGCGAGCGTATTTCCCGGCAGTTTTGAGCTGTGCAAATTTAAAACAAATCTTCACCGATACTACTCCATCTATCCACCCTCCAACTAACTATTACCTATCTTTCGAATCAACACAATGCTTATGCATTTATAGGGGGCATCCCCTGAGCGTTGGTTCAGTCTAAAAAAAAAAAAAAAAAAAAAAAAGAACAACATTGCCAATTATAGACCGATCTCAAAGCTAACATCAGTGAGTAAAATCTTTGAAAAGATTGTTAAAGATAAAATATTCTATGCTGTTAAAAGTTTTATTTCACCTACGCAATATAGATTTGTAAAAGTACGATCTACTGTTACTAATTTAGCTTTGTTTTCCGAGTATTGTATTTCGTCATTTAAAGAGGGATTTCAGGTAGATGTTATCTACACTGATTTATCTAAGGCTTTTGACAAAGTGTCTCATTTCATTCTAATCAAAAAATTAGCAAAGTTTGGTTTTCATTTTGCCATGCTGAAATGGTTTGGCTCATATCTGTTGAATAGAATAAATTACGTAAAAATTGATACTAGTTCTAATCCATTTGTTGCAACTTCTGGAGTCCCACAAGGTAGCATTCTTGGTCCATTGTTATTTTTAATATTCATAAATGATTTATCGTCCTCTGTTAAGCAAGCCAAATGTTTCCTTTTCGCTGATGATTTAAAAATTTATCTTAAAGTGTCAAATATCTGTTCTGATATATCAAAATTGCAATCTGACTTAAATAATGTTTATGATTGGTGTGTTAATAATTTTTTATTTTTAAACATTGATAAATGTGCTGTGAACATATATTCCAAATCTGTTTGTCCGGTCTTAACGTCTCATTTTCTAAATGATATCTTACTTAACCGTGTTAATATTGTGCAAGACCTTGGTATAATCTTTGACTCAAAATTTACATTTATTAATCACTTAAACTATATTATTCCGAAATCCTATCAAATGTTGGCTTTTATAAGACGTAATAGTCTTAACTTTACTGATTGTTTACTTCGTTAGTTCGTTCAAAGTTGGAATATGCGTCCTTCATATGGAGCCCTTATTATGCCTCACATATTTTACGTCTTGAGCATGTTCAAAAATCTTTTTTAAGATTTGCTTTGCGCTTCATAAATTTTGAATTGCTAATTCCTTCCTATGATGCCAGATGTGGCTTATTACACTTGATGCCTTAACATAAGAAGAAGAACCCTATTATCACTACTGTTAATTTATGATGTTGTAACTGGTACGGTAGATTGTTCAAATTTTTTAAAGTTAATTAATTTTAATATACCAAGTAGATCTCTTAGATACTCTGATGTCTTTTACTTAAGCACTTGCCGAACAAATTATGCATTACACTCGCCTGTCAATAGAGCTTTAAGTGAATTTAATAGAATGTCAAAATTATGCAATATAGATTTTTCTACAGCAAAAGAATCTTTAAAATATACGCTATAAAATTATGTTTAAATTGTATACATATATATATATTTATTTATTTATTTATTTATTGGCCAAACAAGGCAATGCAATTTACTTATTCTAACTTATTCTAACAGGTTTCGTTTATTTATTACTAAGTTTTTTGTTTTTCTTCTCCCCTTTCCTTGTTTTTATTTTATTTTTTATTTGGTGCTCTTAGTGGGCACACTCCGCCCACCGGATTGACATGATTTCAAAAACCATGTCAAAACTAAGAGAAGAGGAGGAAAACAAGAGAGACTATATACACACTTAAGATACGATGTATATATATTATTCTTAAAGACTATAAGGACAAAAGGACGTAAATGGGAGATTTGGAGAGAGATGTTAAAGAATTTTGATTTATTAAACTAAATGCTTATACATATAAATCCATACATGTATGTAGTTTATCTGAGGCCTGTGTTAATTCTGATTACTGAGTGATTTATATAGGGTTTGCTTGAAAGAGGATTTGGACATAGAAGGTGAGTAGTATATAGAGATATTATTAAATTCTCTGCAACAACGATTGATGGGTTCATTATTTGCATATGTAGTTTCGTGCTGATATTCAGTTAACAGTCGAGTATGCCTAGTGCGCCTAATTGGATCGTTAAAGGAAATCATATTAGAAATATATAAGCTGTGAATAGCACCATTAATTACATCAAATGTGAAGCATGAGCCCAATAACGATCTTCTTGTTGATAGTGGCATCAAATTTAAAAGGCTGAGTCTATGTTCATATGATGGAAGGCTACAATAATCATGGGGGTTGTACATATCTCTAAGCGCGTATAGTAAGAACTGCTTTTGAATAGACTCAATTCTTTCTCTATGGGAATCGAAAGTTGGATTCCAAATTATGCATGCATATTCAAGTATTGGGCGCACTAATGCACGGTACAAGGATGTAGTGACCCATATATTCTTGAATTCATTTGCACGTCTTTTTATAAAACCGAGCTGTTTGCTGGCCCTGGACACAATTTTATCATAGTGCAGATTAAAGCGCATCTTGCAATCTAAGACAACTCCAAGATCCACTATATGGTTGACCCTTTTTAGTTCGATACTATTGAGGTGGTAGGTATGTAATGTTACGTTGTTTTTACGAGAAAAGCTAATAACATTGCATTTATTGACATTAAGATGTAGTTTATTTTGAAAACACCATTGCTCAAGAGACAACAATTTTGATTGCAAAAAATTAACATCTACATCTAATTGAATTGAATAGTACATTTTTAAATCATCTGCATACATAAGATGTGGGATATCGTTAAGAACTTCTGACAGATCGGATATGAATATGTTGAAAATAAGAGGACCAAGATGACTACCTTGCGGAACTCCCAAGGAGACTGCAATTTTTTTCGATAGAACTCCCTGGAATTTAACAAACTGGGATCTGCCGTTTAAAAATGATTTTAGCCAACTTAGTATGGACCCTGCAACACCAAATTTTTCTAACTTGTATATAAGAATGTTGTGATCAACTCGATCAAAAGCTTTACTGAAATCAGTATAAAAAGCATCTATTTGGTGCCCTTTTTCCATTTTGACTAAAACATCTGATACCATAATCATGAGATTAGTGGTGGTAGATCACCTTTTTCGGAACCCGTGTTGCTGCTCATTTAGACGTGGGTTAATGAAACTTGTTAGCTTTTCACAAATAAGTTTTTCAAAAAGTTTTGGAATGGCTGACAAGATTGCTATGCCTCTATAATTTTCAACTGATCTTTTATCACCATTCTTGTAAATTGGCGTAAGATGATATGATTTCCAATATGAAGGAAATGTCCCACAAACCAGTGATTCGTTAAAGATTATGTGTAATGGCAATAGCAGTTGGTCTAAACATCGCACCAAAAAGTTTGTAGGTATTAAGTCTGGCCCTGGTCCCTTTAATATATCCAGTTCTTTTATTGCATTAGAAATCTCTTCCTGGGTTAAATATAAACTATCAACTATAATAGTTGAGCTAGGAGAAGTTTCAGATAAGGTGGTAGGAAGACAAAAGACCTCCTTAAAGTGATCGGCATACAAGTTGCTTATTTCAATAGAATTGGACGAAGTGACATTACCTTTAAACATAGACGATGGATAGACGCTAGATTTGCGCTTCATGTTAACAAAGTCAAAGAATTTTCTCGGCTCTTGGACTATTTTTTCTCCGATGATGTTCGTGTACAACTTGTACGCTTCTTCTGACTTGATAGAGAACTCTCTTGATAGCTCGTCATATCTAAGCTTCAGTTCATCGCTTATATTATCAGTGTTTTTGAGAAGTTTGTAGATTTTATTTCTTTGATTCCTCAAAAATCTGAGATTGTTGTCTAGCCATGGTTCTGAGAGCTTATTATTTTTCTTTATTATTGGCACATAACTTTCGATAGCGGTAAAAATGTGCTGATAAAATATAGAGACAGCACTGTCTAAATCTAAATTGAATAGAATATGATTCCAATTTAGAGAACTAAGATAACATTTTATTCTTTCATAATCGGCGTTGAGGTAATCGTACGCAATGGTGTTATTATAAGACTGGGTAAAGTTGATGTTATTAGCAGAGAAAACAACTTTTAAGGCTGTATGATGAACAGTGTTGGTTTATAAATTTTCTGCTCCCATGCATGGACTAACCTTCACTTCTTCATACGAGTTAGTAAAAATTAGGTCCAACCATCTGCCATTCTGATTTTGTACAGAAGAGACTTGCTGCAAGTCACTGCCATAAAAGGCGCTAAGTAAGTTGAAGTCTATGGCATTAGAAAGATTTACAGGAAGAAGAAAGTTGTCGTTTTCGTCGGTGACAAAAGATATATTTGGGCGATTGAAGTCACCAAGAATAACAACTTTATCTTCCTCTTTTAGGGAGGAAGTAAAGGTGGTCAGTGTTTCACATAGCTCGTTGTATGTTGTTTCACTTGAGCCGGGAGGAATGTGAACGACACCTATGTACACATTGAGACTTTTATCTGAACAAACTCTAATAATTCGGTGATCGAACAGTTTATGGTTAGATGTGTCTATTAGCTCACTTGAAAGGGAATTGTGAGATGCTACAAGGACACCACCTCCTCGAGAAAGACCTGTTGAGGAGTAGTCCCGATCCTTTCTGAAGACAGTCCAATTGCTATCAAGAATTTCCTCATTGTTGAAGGTTTCGTTTAGCCATGTCTCAGTGAATACTAGGACATTGATGTGGCATGATTTAGCGTCAAAATAAAGTTTGTTTAATTTGTTTAATTTAATGCCGCCACAGTTATGGTAGAATATATTTAAGAAAGAAGAGTTAGGAACGATAATATTGCTGTTGCTCTTTACGAGATTTTTGAAGAAGAGAAACATGTTTAGCTCTGACATGAGCGCCATAGGTTTCCAGATCCACCTTGACTTGATCAACCGTTACACCGTGGTGCTCGTGAAAGCGGACAAATAAATTACGCAAGTCTTCAACACCGGTAGGAAGACCTTCTTGCTGAATTAATACTCTAAGATTAGTTTTGGTCTTGCCTTCAATGCATGTTGAATCAGGGGCTTTATACATATAAGCGAGATACAGGCGAACATTGTTATAAACGTTGTTCTCCCTGAGGCGAGAAAGGGCATATCTGCTCTCAGTGCCTTCGCAAGAGTTTAGTGTCAATTTCACTTTTGGAGGAAGTAGGGGGTCTAAAAATGACGTAGGACTACCAGGTTGATTGCTCATTTGAAGCAAAGCTCATTTGAAACAGAAGATGGTTTTGGTAAACCACTTCAATTGGTTTCATTATTGTTAAGATTAAATGAAACCCGTTTACGTGTTTGATGAGTTGGCGGTTAAGATACTAGATTGCTTCCAGTAATCATCTTATTATAAGATGAAGCCGTATTCTGGTTAATTATGGGAGAAAATATGGGGAAAATGCTAGTTTTCAGATTCCAATTAGAATCTGAATTATGGTGAGACTTAGGTCGCACAAACTTGTTTGATGAATAAGGTTTGGATTCAAGAACAGGTAGGTTTACATTTCTTTTATATAGAGGATTCTTAGAATTAAGATTAGAATTAGAATAAGAGTTTAACTTAGATTTAGAGTTAGGACGGGAATTTATATACGGAAAAGAGTTAGAGCAAGAACTATAATTACTTTTAGATAATGAATTCTTGTTAATGTTAGGATTCCTTTCAGAAGATTCGATTCTTGAACTGCCAGAACTTTGTAAAGATCTTGATGTCTTAGACTTTTTCCCAGGCTTATTCGTCCATTCGGTTATTAACCATTCGCCGTGTCTCTCACCGCTGTTGTTCAAGAACATCCACGCATATTGACTTGGGATGTTTAGTTTGAAACTGCAGAATTTTTTTGCTTTATTGGATATCTTTGAACAGTTTGAAATAGATATGCCAAATTTATTACGAAAGTAAGTGCTCATCCAGGATATAGTTGTTTTAACTGATGGGCCCTTAATGAACAGAGTGGTCTTGTCAATTTCATTAGAATCATGGAGTTTCTTTATTCTATTCTGCCATTGAGTTGAAGTCCATGACGTTCCAAACTTATGGATTAAGTTGGTACGAGGGGCTGCAATTGCAAAACGAATAGAATGAGCTATTGTGGGTACTGTTGATGGTGGAGATCCGATTTGGGGTGGATTCATTGTAACATTTTGAGGAGTAGCAATCGGTGTTATATGTTCCGTAGTGTCATAGGCAGTTAAAGAATTCAGATTAGCTGGTAAAGAGGTGACCTGTGGCAAACAAATAGATGCTTCCATTATTTCCTCGAAAATAGAGGAAGAGTTATGATGAGAGGCTTGTGGATAACTTATTTCAGCTCTATTGGGTGCAGATCTTATTTCATCCACTACATCTGCAAGCGTCACTCGAAACACTTCAAGATCATCACTGATATCACTTATTTTTTTATGTAATATTTCCAGCATTGGATCTGATTGCGGAGGTGATGGTTGGGGTTTGCCTGACTGAAGTGCGATATCCACATCATAGCGCAAAGATGTTAGCATGCTCAGTATATTTTAAATCATGCAATAACAATAGAGTTCAGCTACTACAGCTTTTTCACACTTTCTCCGCAATAGATCATTTTAAGAACCAATCCAAATATCATTGAAATATCTCAAAGATATCGATAGAAGTGGTCAAAAAAAAACCAAAAGGGAGAAAAATTTACCCACCATAATATGGGTTGGGCTCAGGGACAACACAAGACATAACAACTAACCATGCGTTTACATAGATCTTATCCTTCATTAGTTTTCAATCTACTTTTGAGTTGACCTTTCGACAAGTTAACATCAAACACGTTACAGTTGTTAACAAAGGTACTCATGCGATTTAATGGAGCAGTTAACATATAATTTGTTCTACTAAATGGTAAATAAATCAAGTTGTTAGAGTTTCTACTGCTTCTACGGTTAGTGTTAAATTTTATAAGAGAAAGAAGCTCTGAAGAGTCGAATACACCAGTTATGAGTTGGTGTAAGTAGACGATATCAGCAGATTTTCTTCTCTCACTTAAAGATTGCATTTTTAATAATTTCAAACGATCCTCATATGGAGGAAGGTTAAATGTGTCAGTTCCACTCAAGCCTCTTAGAGCAAACCGAACAAAACGTTTTTGAATTCTTTCTATACGATCAACATGCACATTGTAATGTGGGGACCATACTTGACTTGCGTACTCCAAGTGAGGACGGACGATTGAATAATACAGAGTTGTAGTTGTTATTAAGCTATCATACTCTTTGGCCCACCGTTTTATAAAACCAAGCATAGAAGACGCTTTTTTACAAATTGTGTCAATATGCATGTTAAACGACAATTTAGAATCCATGCATATACCAAGGTCTTTGACGGTAGTTACACGACTTAAAGCAGTATCTTTAATTTTGTAATCAAAAATAAAATTGATCCTTTTACGCGAAAAGGTTATAGTTTGGCATTTATCTGGATTTAAAAACATGTTATTTTTAGAACACCAAACCTCAAAGGAGTTCAAGTCTGACTGGAGCAGGTCTGAATTGTCCTTAGAATCAATTGTTCTGTATATTTTCATATCATCTGCATAAATAAGCAAATGAGAGTGTTTGATGACGTGGGTAACATCATTAATTGCCAAAATAAATAGAAGTGGACCCAGGTGGCTTCCTTGAGGAACACCCGATTCTGCAACAAATTCAGAAGACAACACGCCTCGGAACCGTATTTGATAAGATCGCTCCATCAAATTCGATTTGATCCAGTTTACAAAATATTGTGGACATCCCATTAATTTAAGTTTAAATAAAATTAGATTATGTGGTAATTTATCGAATGCTTTGCTAAAGTCAGTGTAAATACAATCGACCTGGCTACCAGAATTAATAGATTTTAAGCAGAATGTAGTGAAATCAAGGAGATTAGACACAGTGGATCTGCCAGTAACAAAACCATGCTGACGAGTTGTCATGACTTGCCCACAGTGAATTTTCACTCGATCGTACACTATTCGCTCAAAAAGTTTAGGAATCGAAGACAATTTAGCGATAGGCCTATAATTAGTGACGTCATTCCTACAACCTTTTTTGTAAATAGGACTGATATAAGATTTTTTCCAAAAAAGAGGAAAATTACTTTCATTAATTGTTTTATTAAAAAGTAACGAAAGTGGCTGACATAAAATGGAGCCGCATTGTTTTAACACTGCGGCAGGAATTCCATCTGGTCCAGCGCTAAAATCCTCATCGATTGATTCAATATACTTAAAAATATCCTCTGAGGTAAAAGATATATGCCCCAAAGAAACTCTGGATGCGTTGTTCATATAATCAAAATATGCTTAATCAGGATTAAAAGAATCTGAACAAAATGATTCTTTAAAAAGATTGGCAAATAAGCCACAAATAATGGTGGAATCGTCAGTAAATCCATCCTGAAGTTTGAAAGAAGAAGGAAATCCATCAGTCTTCTTCTTAACATTAATAAATCCCCAAAATTTTCTTGGATCAGACAAAATACTCAGCTTCATATTATCCAAATACTCATTATATAATGCAGCTGAACAATTCTCAAATTCCAGAAACAAACGTTTGTATGCTTCTAGGTCATTTGAGTCAAAACTACAAACATATTTCTTCCATGCCCTATTCCTATTGTTGCGAAGAGTCTTTCTTTTGGCTGTATTATCGTTTTTTAAAACGTCGAGGCTTTTTTTTACTTCTATATTAAGCTCGCTTATGGCCGTTTTCCAAATAAAATTTTTTCGCTATCTTTGACTAAATCAGTTAGAATTCTCAAGTTTTTAGAAACATTTGAGATATCCGAGTTATTTGCTTTGCAGATGGACTCTACCCTTGCAAGATCATCGGATACGTGAGTCATTATTTCGAAATTTGGTATTTTACTGATGACTTGCTTATTAGCCGAATGCATCACGTTCAAGGAGTCGCTAAGACATTTTATGGCGAGCATAACATGGGACAGTGATAGATCCATGCACTCATCACACAAGAATTTAAAATGTGATGTGTATTCTTGAAAGTAGTTTAAACTTCTTTTAGTCATTCCCACACAAGTGCCGTGGTAAGATTTTCCGCAAAGACCATTGCAACTTAGCTTAATTGCACCTTTGTCCTCAATAGAGCAGTTAATTTTGGCACAAGCAGGTTCCATTGCTTATTGTTTACTTTATTTGGTTGTTTATAAAAAGTTTTTTTTTTTACTTTTGATATTTGCACTTATTTCAGGTGCACTTAAAAGTTGGAGTGGGCTGTTTCTCTTATTGTTATTTTTTTTTGCTTAATTGCAATATTCACACTTTTTCTTATTGTTAATGTTGTTGCTTTATTGCGATATTCACACTTTTTCGCGTCACACTTATACGCAACTGCACATATATATAGGTCAGAGAACAAATAGAATAGCACAATGAACTATTGATCCAGTGAAATGTGTGTGTGTTTTTTTTTACTTTATTTAATTTTTTACAAAGGTCTTTTGGATAATTTTTATTGTTTTTTTTTTTATTTAATTTTAGGTGATTAACATTGCAAGCCGAAAGAAACAAGCACAAATTCTTGAAAGTTAAATGTAAGAGCGGGTTAAATACGACTGAACTGTTTGCGGTTACAATTGCAATACTGAATTTATATCGTTTTTATATATATTTGAATTAATATTATTATATTATTTATATAAAAACAATTACATTCATTTTATTAAGTGCAGTCAGTAAGAATTGTTATTCATTGACTTAGAAATAATAAAAAAAAAAACTGGAGTTATGTGAGGCAGTACTTTTGGCTGACATGGTAGACTCTTTGATTCCATAACTAAATATTGAGAAGCACAAACTTTTCTTGTGGACTGATTTAACTATTGTTCTGGCGTGGCTAAGAAAACCACCATGCTCATGGAAAGCATTTGTTGCTAACCGAGTTTCTAAAATCATAGAACTTGTTGGTTGTGACAACTGGTTTCATGTAGATACCCATTCCAATCCAGCAGATTTAGCAAGCCGTGGTCTCTTACCGCAAAAACTTCTTGGTAATGATTTATGGTGGTATAGGCCTCATTGGCTTAGAAATTCTCCTGAACATTGGCCAAAACTTGCACTTGATGAGACTCATGAAACACCGCTTGAAAGGAAACCTATTAAAATCAATTTTACATTTTTTCAAAATTTTGATGACATTCTCGAGCGGTTTTCATCCTTTTCAAAAGCAGTTCGAGTCATCGCATACATGTTCAGATTTTTGCATCACTCACACCCAAAATATCGTTGTAAAAACTCATTAGCATCTATTACTGTAACAAGTTCTGAAGTTTAAAGTTTGATAACACTATGCGACAATTTAAGGGTCATGGAATCTAACGAAAAAGCGACCAACACTGATCGATGGTACTGATCTAGACCAACAAAACCTTATAAGGGTTTTACAAAGTTAGCTCGCTTTTAAAAGATATAGGCATTGAAAGTTTGCCTCTTGCAGAGTATTTTTTAAAAATGAAGTGCTCATAAGGGCGTATCGAATTAAATTTTTTTGAAGTGAAAACTTTTTTAGGCGCGTTCAACGATTTTGGTAGAGGGTAAATCTTTGGTTTGCGTCATCGTCATTTTGCGAGTAACTCTCGTCATCAATACAGTCAGCGAGTAGGTTTTTAAATGACGCTCTTGGATCTTGACTACCAGGCGCTCAGCAAATGTAGCAATATCTTGCTACCAGGCAAACAGAAAACATAGCAAAATGCGGTTTATTTTCTGACGCCGATTCGTTCACCCCTTCTAACGTTGCGCAACCGCTGTGAACCTTTCCATTCTCACTGTGTTCTTGATGTTGATTTGCCATGTAATTCTTGTTGTACAGTTAGCTAGAATTTTTTTTTTGGCTTTTTTAGCTACAGTCGGCATATGACAACTGATTTATTTTAGATAAGAGTTTAAATCAATTTTTGAAATTTTGTATAAATGGCTGAAACTTTTTCTTTTCACCAAAAGTACTACCATAATAAAAATATATACATATAATTCATATCATTTATTTAAATTATTTCATTATTAAATTAATTTAAAAATTTAAATCTTATTAATATCTTTTTATATAATAATGCAATATACATGGACGCTATATAAAGATTGTGTTGTGTATTAAAATATGAATATATAAGAAATAGATATAGTATATAAATTATATATAATTTAATATAATAAATGTACGTAGACAGTTTAACCGCCAAGTGTTGTAAATCAGTGATGGGCACACACATATTATCATATTCTTTGCTTGTGTGTGAAGCAGAGAAAAACGAAGGGCATCTTGTGAACATCTAATGGGAGCGAGTTTAATGCTTATGAACGTTAAGTTGAGAAAACGCAATTTACGCTAGAGAAGTTGAAAATGTTTCAACTTTTCTTGCGTAAATTGCGTTTTTGACAGCACGTTACAAATACAAATCATTTTCCTATTATTCAGGCATCATTTTTATCTGTCCATTTGTAAAATTTCGCAGCCAGCAAGCAACAGCCGAACGCACACGATTAAAAGCCACACGAAGTGTACATGTGTTGACGTCGCTCAAGCAGCATTTTGTTTCCAAATACGCGTGTTTGGGAAATTAAAATGTGCCCGACACTATTGCAAATTAAAAACGCAAACCAACGACAAGCAAGACACGAGAAGTAATAGAATTTCGTAGAAAAAAAGTGTTGCTTCTCATGTCTTACTTGTCGTTTGTTTGAGTTTTTGATTTACAACATTAGGCGGTAAGAAATAGAACGCTTGTGATAAGCAGACTGTAGTTATTTAATTACAAATGTAAATAAAAATTTATTTTGCAGGTTTTTTGTGTAAGTGTTTTTATGTACATATATATAAAGTGTTATAAAAATACTTCGATTGTCATATGCCGATTGTAGCTACAAAAAAACATATACAAAAAATTCAAGCTCAAACTGCACAACAGCAATTACCAAGCAAATCTACAACAAAAACGCAGAGAGAATGACAGGACTACAGTGGTTGCGCAGCGGTAAGGGAATGAACCGAATTGGCGGCGAAAAATAAATAGCACTTTGCTTACTATTTTTTCTGTTTGCCTGCTAGCAAGACCTTAAGTTGACGCATTAAAAGAGACTTCACGACAGTGAAACAAAATACAAATATGAAAAACTAAAATTTCATTTTATTTCAGCAGTTAGCTCTGAAGTTTCTCTTAATGCCTCCCTCCAATTGAGATCTTGCTCAACTTGAGATCTTGGCAAACAGAAAAAATATCAAGCAAAGTGCTGTATATTTTCCGCCGCCAATTCGGTTCATCCCCTCTTACGCTGCGCAACCGCTGGGATCTTGTCATTCTCTTTGTGTTGTTGTTGTAGATTTGCTTGGTAGTTATTGTTGTACAGTAAGCTTTAAATTTTTGTAGATGTTTATTTGTCGCTACAGTCAGCAATGACACCGAACTATTTTAGAAAACAGTTTATACATATGAATTAAAGAGTATATATAATATTGGTATATCTATTTCTTTTTAGTAAAAGTGTTACCGTATCGGAAATACGGTAACATATATATCGGAATATATATATATTAGGGCGGGTCGATTTATTTTTCGACAATTTCCCTATGATTTCCGTATTCTATGGGTTATTCCATGAAAATTTGCTAAAGGAACCATACCTCTATCGTTAAAATCGAGTCCCCTACTTTTTGTTGGTAGATTTTTTCCCAAATTGACGTTCGTATGAAATATTACCTACACGTTCACATCAATAACTCAAAAACTGTCGATCGGGTTTAATCGCCAGTAGGCGCGTTGGAAAGGTGAGCTCATTTTGATCAATTTGTGATCAATCAAAAAAAATCTCCAACATTGGTCCAACGGTTCAAAAGTTACGGGCATTTTTGTCCAAATTTTGGAGCATTTTTCCATTTTTTTTATGATTTTGTCCAAGAATATTACTTTCATGGCCATTTTTTTGGCTCAATTTTTTTGACTTACGAACCTTACCTACCTTACGTTACGACTGGACTGATTTGCGCTTTACATTTTGGCATATTTTTTCACAGGGTGCACACCCTGTGTTATGTTTGTTTATTTCTTTTTGTTTTTAGTTTCTTTATAGACTTCTTTATTTTATTAAAAGCGCAAATCAGTCAAGTCGTAACGTAAGGTTAATAATTTAAATAAATTACTTTAATTATGTATATTTTGGATATGGTAACACTTTTGCTTAAAAGAAATAGTTTCAGTAATATATAAAAAATTTAATAAATTGCTATAAGCTCTTAACAAAAATAATTCTAATTTCATATGCCGACTGTAGCTACACAATTAGAATTTACAACATCTACAAAAAATTTCCAGCTAACTGCGCCAACAGCAATTACCAAGGAAATCTACAAACAAGGACGCACAGAGAAGAACAAGATCATAGCGGAACTTTTAGAACTTTTTGATTTTCATCCTACATGAAGGACGGGCTGCAGTATGAGCTTTCGCACATCCTACATGTCCGTCCGACCTGTCAAATCCATCCAACATGTAGGATAGTCCGAAACTCCCTATTAGCATGAAAATTCTTATATAGCAGTAAGGCGGTCCGTGGCAGGACAACGTCTTCCAGGGAATACTAATATTTTAATAATAGGTTTTCGCTTCGGTCGGCAGTCCCCTGACTGCAGTACTTTTTTTTAATATCTCATTCTAAGAGGTCTCCAAAGTTACATAGGGTGGTCAAGATCTTCTACAAAAAGTTTAGGAATAAAAAGGATGTCTCCCTCTCCCGCAAGGACAAAGTTGTGTTAAGAGAAAAACAGTAAAAATAACCGATCTCTAAATGCTTTGATTTTTGTAAAAATAACTACATATGTCTTAAAGCAAAAGTAAATATAGACTTTAACTAACAATATCTCACCAAACAAGATGCCACTCTTGCTTTTTACCTACAGTGTCCTGTGTGAAGGATATTCGATTCTAAAGGTACACTCGAGACAGTATATCGAGAGAAATAATAAATTTCATGCTAGGAAGAAACATTTTTATAAGAAATTGAAATACGAAAAAGAGCCGTGGTCTTAACCTGGTGTTAAAAAAAATACGTTTAGACAGTGTTTCATTCAGAAATATTTTAAGAATCCAAATTCAAATGCCCAAAATATATACAACCTTATCTTTATTTTTTTTTAAAGTTATAAAGTTGCATTCAAAATACATTTCGCAAAAAAAGGAAAATGTATTTGCGAAAAATATGCAAATTTATAATTTGCAAAATATGAGGAAAACGTAAACACTTCAATCAATTACACCAACATTTAGGCAATCAAATAACAATCAAAAGTTATGTGCTATTTCGAGTGTACCTTTGGATTCGAATATCTCTCACACAGGACAATGAGGGTAAAAATTGAGAATTGCATCTTGTTGGGCAAGATATTGTTAGTAAAAGTCTATATTTACTTTTGATTTAAGACATATGAAGTTTTTCTTACAAAAATCAAAGCCTGGTAGGTCGTTATTTTTTACTATTGTTCTCAAAAAACAACTTTGTCCTTGTGGAAGAGGAAGACATTCTTTTTTCTCTTTATTTTTTTTTTTTTGTAGATCTTGACCACCATGCAACTTTTGAGACCCCTTAGAATGTAAAATTCGAAAAAAATTGTAATTCAATATGCCCTAATGAGCACTTTATTTTTAAAAATACTCTGCAAGAGGCAAGTTTTCAATGCCTATATTTTTTTAAAGCGAGCTAACTTTGCAAATTCCTTTTAGGGTTTTCTTACTATACACTATCATCCTGTGTTATCCGCTTTTCCGCTAGAAAAATGTGTTGCACAGTGTCATGCCAAAACCTATGCCAAAAGGTTGGATATGCGAATGAATATCGTGTCTTATCCCAAAGAGACGAAATAACTTCTTCTAGCAATCTATTAAATCTCAATCCTTTCCTAGATGACTCAGGCATTTTAAGAGTATGTGGTAGATTTGTAGCTTCACCAGTCCTTTCGTAGATGAACGACATCCTATAATACTTCCCTACAACTGCCAGTTTTCACGTCTTATTATCCGATTTACTCATGAGATTTCATGAGTAAATTATCAAATATTGCACGGAGGCAATCAACTTAACCTTCGTCTAATACGCCTACAATTTTGGATTCCTAAGGTTAAAAACCTTATTAAGACAACAATTTTCAACTGCAAAACGTGTGTAATTTTCAAACAACGTCTGAGCACCCAGTTAATGGGATCACTACCTCCTAAGCGCTCGACATTCACGAGACCATTTGAACACACCGGTATAAGAAATTATACCGGCCGAGCCTGTCTGATAACAAAAGGATATGTCTGCGTATTTGTTCAGTGTACCTTTGGATTCGAATATCTCTCACACAGGACAATGAGGGTAAAAATTGAGAATTGCATCTTGTTGGGCAAGATATTGTTAGTAAAAGTCTATATTTACTTTTGATTTAAGACATATGAAGTTTTTCTTACAAAAATCAAAGCCTGGTAGGTCGTTATTTTTTACTATTGTTCTCAAAAAACAACTTTGTCCTTGTGGAAGAGGAAGACATTCTTTTTTCTCTTTATTTTTTTTTTTGTAGATCTTGACCACCATGCAACTTTTGAGACCCCTTAGAATGTAAAATTCGATAAAAATTGTAATTCAATATGCCCTAATGAGCACTTTATTTTTAAAAATACTCTGCAAGAGGCAAGTTTTCAATGCCTATATTTTTTTAAAGCGAGCTAACTTTGCAAATTCCTTTTAGGGTTTTCTTACTATACACTATCATCCTGTGTTATCCGCTTTTCCGCTAGAAAAATGTGTTGCACAGTGTCATGCCAAAACCTATGCCAAAAGGTTGGATATGCGAATGAATATCGTGTCTTATCCCAAAGAGACGAAATAACTTCTTCTAGCAATCTATTAAATCTCAATCCTTTCCTAGATGACTCAGGCATTTTAAGAGTATGTGGTAGATTTGTAGCTTCACCAGTCCTGTCGTAGATGAACGACATCCTATAATACTTCCCTACAACTGCCAGTTTTCACGTCTTATTATCCGATTTACTCATGAGATTTCATGAGTAAATTATCAAATATTGCACGGAGGCAATCAACTTAACCTTCGTCTAATACGCCTACAATTTTGGATTCCTAAGGTTAAAAACCTTATTAAGACAACAATTTTCAACTGCAAAACGTGTGTAATTTTCAAACAACGCCTGCGCACCCAGTTAATGGGATCACTACCTCCTAAGCGCTCGACATTCACGAGACCATTTGAACACACCGGTATAAGAAATTATACCGGCCGAGCCTGTCTGATAACAAAAGGATATGTCTGCGTATTTGTTTGCTTTGCCACAAAGGCCATTCACCTAGAAGCTACAAGTACACTGTATACACCTGCATTCTTAGCAGCTTTCAATCGCTTTGTTTCTAGGTGAGGTTGTCCATTACATTTGTATTCTGACAATGGAAAAACCATTGTTGGTGCATCCAAAGAACTAACACGTAATTTTATTCAGTCTTCTCATAGCGCATTTTGTTCTAATTTCAATCATCAAAATGTATCATGGCACTTTATTCCGCCTGGCCTTCCTCATATGGGAGGCCGGCGTCAAAAGTTTTAAAACTCATTTCCGAAAAATTGCCGAATCATTTGAGTACACGTTTGAAGAATATTAAACTCTGCTGTCAAGAATTGAAGCATGTCTTTACTCGCGCCCAATTTCTCCTGTGTCAGCAGATCCTACAGATGTCTCTGCACTTACTCCTGGTCACTTTCTCATAGGTAGTCCGCTGTTAGCTTCATTAGAACCGAAAATAAATGAGGAAGCAATTTCGATCACCCGCCCAGTTGTCAAACTAGTTGTCCTTCCATCTTCTTAATAATAAACCAATTCGCTATTACCTACAAGAATAAAACTTATTCCTGCCCTTCTACTTTATTTGTTATCTTTTCAGCTAAATAATGACAGGAAACCGAAAGCCAAATCAACAAAACACCCAACGCTCAACAATTCACCGTTCCAAGTTAGGGTCATTCCAATGTCAGCTTTGCAAACGTTTCCATGCTCTAAGACTATGTAAGCAATTCTAAAATATGAATACTAAGCAGCGTTTGCGAGTAGTCTTGATTCATAAATATTGCTTCAACTGCTTTGCCCACGAACATTGCCAAGGCATATGCATCAACAAAAAAGGGTGCCATTATTGTAAAGACAATCATCATAGTCTGCTTCATCTCCATGAACGACTCTGCGATGGTCAAGCCATGGGCCAATCTGCACCAAAAACTACTGCAGTGACGCTAAAATCCTTTATTGCTCAGTACGTCATTACGCTTCTTCCAACTGCGCTAGTAGAGCTCCTTCTAAACGGAAAATTTCATTTTGTTCGACTTCTTGTTGATTCGTGCGCAGCTGTTAGTCGAATCTCCAGCTCCTTAGATAAGCAGTTAAAAATCACTACCACAAATATTGGAGAAGAACAAGTATGTACAGTTGTGATACGCGCTCAATCAGACCAGAATGTAAAGATGGAAGTAACGGCAAGGGTTGACTATCGAATTACAATAAAAACTCCGTCCAAATATCTCGACGCATCCTACAAAGAAAAATTTTCTAGCATGGTTTTGGCTGATCCAAATTTTTACAAATCTGCGCTCATATCTTTAAAGCTTAGTGCAGACGTTTATCAGAGTGTCATCCAATTTGGTGTAATGCCTAGCAGCGGTGGGCTTCCAGTCGCCCAAGTCGGGTGGATTTTATCCGGCACTTGCGCCATTTACACATATAGTCATGTTCTTAAAATAAAAATCTCACTTATCACTTATCAGGAATATATTTTTTATCAAGAACTAATATTATGACTCTATACATATGAAATGCAAACATACACTGAATTTAACTTACAATTATAAACTTATACATTCCTTAAAGTTTAAGAATACATTTCTAATACTATTGAAGTAATATTATATACATAATATTGAATTTAGTTTAAAAAAATCTTTAAATCTCATATACACATATACATAGAAAGTAAATCATAATTGCAGTGATACTGCAAGGCGGGCGGCGATATTAATGTGGCAATGCTTTCATCCTATAAAAATAAAACATAGAATGTAAAAGAATGAAGGAAGAACCTACATTACATATTTTACCTCTGTTAATCCGCTATAAGTTTTCTTAACTTCCTGGCTTCCGCTAAAACAAATCTAACACTTACTTCTTCATTTTTTGCTACACCTGAAACAAGTATATTTTACTAAACTGGTAAGAATTTTTCCACAACTCAAATATAAATTCCTTGATTCAATAAAGAAAATTCATATTTGAAATTATTAAATCATTGTTTTTTTAATTCATTCAGAATATTCTTCTTTGTAGAAGCAATCACCAGTAAAGTTCCCAAATAAAACATCAATGTTTTTTCAAAAAAAATTGATGCATAACAAAAAAAAATTTGTTCAATTATTTATTTTGGGACCATTTTTGCAGGAGTCCTTTTTGGACGTATTTAATGTAAGAAACTTTGCAACCCTGGTAAGCTTAATTTCGATAAACATTAATAAAGGCTTCAAGAGAAAACTTTAAATAATAGTTTGGTGTATCATTTATAGCTTTCGGAATTTAAGTTATTTTTGTACAATAATATTCATCAAAGTGGGTGTTGCGAAAACGCAACAGCAGTACAAAATGGGTTAATGATATCAAAGCAAATGTGCCCTTTAGCGGCTAAAAATTACATTTTCTTACAATAACGCTGAAAAATGCATCAGAACATTGATTTTGAGCTGTTAACATACATACTCTCTTAAGCGAATAGGCAGCTAAGCGAATGCTTCTGTGTGTCCTTTATGACGTGATGTTTTTTGAGACTAAAAAAAAACTTCAATAATTTATGCTGCAAACCTATCAAATTTTCGTGTTTAACAGGCCGGTTACACAGGCCTGTGACAGTGAAAGTGCGAAAGAATACGTGTACTGTTTGAATGATTCGAAAAATTTGGAACTTTCATGCTAGTAGCAAGAGGTGCTACACATGCACGTGAAAGTTCATTACAAAAATTCCATCGAATGCGGAGGTTCTAGCTGCTGTTGCAGTTTGCGTGAGCTTTACGTGTTTTTTTTTTAATTGTAAACAAGCTATCAGTGTTGCTTCCTTACCAAAACCGACGAAAACCCGAAATATACCCACCAAAAGTAATTAAAAACAACACTGATATTTCCCTTTTTGACATACACTGGCCGCTGCTGTCAAAATCCACTGGCTCTGAAATTTCGTTGCCAGTAGCGATGAAAGTGGCGTGAGAGTGAATCCAGTGTGAGTGTATTTGTAAAAAAGTGTGAATGTATTAGGGGTATTCACACCAGTGTTGCCAAGTTAGCTTTTTAAGAGCTAGATTTAGCTTTATTTTTTGCCATTTAGCTTGAAAATTTGATTTTAGCTTTTAGCTTTATTTTAGCTTTTTTTTAATTTAAACAGATATTAAAAAGTTTAAAAATAAATTTGAACATCCTGACTGATAATCGCTTACATGTTTTATAATGTGTACTAGTTTTTTTACTACTTCATTGCACCCTGTGTGAGTAGAACTTTTTTGAGACCACCCGTATTGAATGCACCACTGCTTAATTTTGTATTTAATTTTCTTATCTTGCCATTAAGCAATGCTGAAGTTGAGCGCATTTTTAGTGCTATGAACATAGTTAAAACAAAACATAGAAACAAAATGAAACTACAAATGCTCAATGCACTTCTAATGGTAAGATGTTCACTTAAAAGATTAAAAAAATGCTGTCATGATTTTCAAATTACAGAAGAGTTATAAAAATTTTTTCAAAAGCGTATGTCAGTGTATTCACAGAATGATTCATCTGACGATGAGGAAGTTTTATTCGATATAGTTTTGGATCTATAAATATAGATTTATTAATTTAACCGCTTGTAATTTTATTTTGGTCCTATGCTTTCGTTAATGAATACATTGAAGTTAAAAAATATTTTTATCTCTTGGCTTAAATTATGAAGACCGCTTTAACCGTTCTTGTTTTCTTTTTAATTACATCGTTGGCTTAAGAAAGCGGATGTTTTGTAAAATTTTTCCTTTAAATTAAAAACTTTTACTGCCTTTTTTAAACTTACTTTTATAAAAAAAAGGAAAAGTATTTTTTCAGTAAACTGACAATATTATTCTACATTTATATTATTTATATTAATATATAAATATTATTTTATTATGATTTTTATGTGATTTTACCAAAGTAATTAAGAACTTGGATTATTTAAAATAATGAATTGTTATTTATGTTTTAGCTAGTCAAAACCATGTGATTTTAAATTTATGTTATTGTTTTGTTTTTATTAAAACGTTTTTGTTTGAGAAAACTGAAATATAAGGTTTTTTAATTTTTAGCTTTTTTTCTACTTGTTATTTTTTAGCTTTTTTTTAGCTTTTTTAATTTATTTTTTAGCTTTTATTAGCTTTTTTTTTTTTGCCTTTTAGCTTTTTTTGTAAAAAATTGTTGGCAACACTGATTCACACTGACTTCGGTAGTTGGGTAGATTGGCAAATGTCGTACATTTTGTTTTTGTAAAGTACTATTCTACCCAAGTACCCATCTACCAATCTACTCTAGCTGACCCCCTGACTTGTTTGGGTAGATTGTTTTCTTGCCAAATTAAGTACTTTTTCCATGTGTTACACCTTTTGCAAAAATAGGCAATAATTGACCTGAGGGCATCAAATTTACAATATTTCTTGTCAAGGCTAATATATCGAATAATATACAAAAAATATTGCCACACCCCCTATTTCCGCCCACAAGTTAATAAAAACGCTATATTTTAGACGAATACGGTTGTATTGTACTAAAATTTTGTAATTTAGTTCGTATAGCTACTATCAATAATTCAACAAAAAATAGGCGTGGTCGAACTATAAATACGCCTACTTTTCAGAAATTATAATTCCTGAGTTGTGCCTGTTTTTTTAATGAAACTTGGTTTATATTTGCTATGTGACCAAGTGGTGGTCACTAGATATATAAATTTTGCCACACTTACTTTTACCGCCCTTCTATATATATAAAATCGTTCGTGCGGTGTCTCTTAAGATCTCAGGAACGGTGACACCTGAGCAAAGGCAACCAAATTTACAATATCTGTTAATATCTCGGTTAATCAAGTAAATATATCGGTTTGGGCTTTTACCGCCCAAAAATTAATAAAAATGCTATATTTCGGACGGTTTTCATCGTATTAAACTAAACTTTGGTAATTTAGTTTGTATGGTTACTGTCTGAAACTGTATTAAAAATAGGTGTCCACGCCCTATTTTACAGCCCACAAATCAATAAAAATACTTTATTTAAGACGATTTTGGTTATATAAGATTTAAATTTGGTAATTTAGTTAGTACGTTTACATTTGGGTGCAGTCGATTTGTTTCGCCTAAGAGATAGATTAGGAAAATTTTGCCAAACACCCTTTTACCGCCTACAAATCAAAATGCTATATTTAGGACGGTTTTGGTCGTATTAAACTAAAATTTGGTAAATTAGTCCATATATTCACTTTTGGAAACTGAACTAAAAATGGGCGTAGTCGCACAGCAATTATGCTAGTTCAGATATACAAAAATTTGAATTTTTTTTCCGATTGGCATGAAAATTCTTATGTGATAAATTAAATGATAAAAAATTATTTGGTGGCGAATTCCTTCTTCCAGCTGTCACTCATCTCTCATCAGGGACTCATCAAACAAACATGGAGCACTGCCCAAAACTTCTCTACAAAGTACTCAATTGCAGTTTAAGGTGCTCGCAATATCCAAAAGTACTCAATCTACCCATACCCAACTACCCAAGTCAAAGTGAATACCCCTATTGAGTTTTTCGAACTACAGAGCCAGTATACTGGCCTGTGTAGCATGCCTGTTAGATAAAGCGATTGAAAATTGAAGTCGATCTAGTTGTAATTATATTATTAATCTTATTATTATGCTTCATTATAAATATTATTATGCTTCCAGTCGGTATCCGTTAACTTTTTAAATTCTCTCTGAAACTCTCTAAAACACTCTCTGAAAATTTGATGGAGGTTATCAAATCTTTTCCTTATTTGCGTAATTCTATAACTCGGACAAGCTTGCCAACAACTTTAAAATTCATCTGCTGTCAAGTCGTCGTACTTTATTCGACGTATTGTTTCTTCTGCGCGCCGTCCTCAGGGACTGAAAATTAAATAAGTTAATTTTTATAACTTAGAACTTTTATAATAGCATTTTAAAAGTTTACTTCTTTTGCGTAACTTTTCAATGGTTTCTATATCAGTGTCTTTATGTGGTGTACAAAACATTTTTCGCTTTTTTTTTTAAATTGCAAAATTTTATATATAAATTTCCTCTTTGTTCAGTTCTGTAAAAATTAAGATCCAAAATTTCTTTCTCCAGATGGTGGCTTGCTTTAAATGACATGTGAAATTCTCTACTGATAAAATACTGAACAATCGTGTTTAATAGTATGTTTCGATGAGCGTTTTCAAGTTTGTTATGGAACTCATAAAATTGTGATAAATTTGAAGATTCAGGATCTTCATTTAAAATTGTTGCAAGTGAAATTATTTTTATTTCTTCGAGTTACTGTGATGGGTTGCTAAATGAGTTGCTAAATGAGTTGAAAACGGGGATCTTGATTTAATCCATGAAGAATCAGAAAAAATATTGCGACATAAAGCACTCGTCGATTGTTGAAAATCAAGTGGTTTGTTTATATAATTCCTATAATTTTCAAAATTAAATTCAAAGAGAATACGATCTCCTTACTTAATGTTTTTAAGCAACTCTTTTAAATGTTCATGCTTCATAATTTTTAAAATTTCTGCTGTTATCTTTTCATCTGTAAATAAAATAAATATACATTTGATTATCGTACTTCATTTATTAAAAAACTTCACACCTTTAAGAAAACTGTTAGAAATCTTGGAATAAATTTTAATACTTTTGGGCTTACATACATGACCCTACCAAAATTGTATTAAAATTAAATACTGGCCAAATATTAAAATTATTTTTTAATAAAAAAGTATTGAAATTTCATGCCCTGTTTGTATTAATTTTTAATACTGATTTTGTATTAAAAATTCAATATAGTAGTAAATATAGTATCAAATTGATTCCAAAGGGTATAAAATATCTTTGTAATATTTGAAATGTATTAAAATTTAATACAAAATTATATTGAAATATAATACAGCATGTCTTAAAAACTAAATATAAAATCACAATAGTATCAAATTGACTCCAAGGGTATAAGATATCGTTGTAATATTTGAACTGTATTAAAATGTAAAAAAATATATGTTAAAATATTGTAATCAATGGAGGAGTATTAAATTTAATACTTTTTGAATTCAAAAACTTTGTAATACTTTGCTTGTATTAAAATTAATTCCAAGATTTCTAACCGTGTACATTAGACCGTTCCATTTTTTTACATTTTCGAAAAGTTTCCGGGACACGTTGATTTCTGATTCTACTCTTAAAAACATGAATTTTGGTATATAACTCTTTAATTCTACTAACGGTAAATAGTTGCGCAATCGGCTTAAAGGCTGTTTAGCTAAAAATTCATTTTGTCGAAAAAACAAGAAATTTCTTCTTCAGTATATTGCATGTAACTATGAAACTATTTATAGTTTTTATCAATTTATACTTATTTTAAAGCGAATAAAATTATCCATCTTATGCTATATGAAAAATTGCATTTTGTTCAGTACATTTTTTTTAAAAACTCTGCTAAGTGAAATTTTTAATAAAATTTTTTCGAAAATTTGATAACTTCAACTCACATTACCCCACGTTAAGAGCAAAATATATGATACGGAATTTTTTCAAAAAAGCAAAACAACTAAAAAATTTCGAAAAAATTTAATTTTATTTTTATTAAACATAGCTACATAAGTAGGTATATAAAAGATATATGTATATGATATTAACTTTAATTGCAAGACATTAAACTTTATTTTTTATATTTAATGTGCAATTATTTAAATGACTATTTTTGAGGTCACAAGGTATAATGACTAAACTCAAAGTATCGGAAAAAACGATATTTTTATTGCACTAACTCCGACCTTTTTCCCGAAATATATGAACCGTTACAAACAAAATATGTGCATACATAAGTGATACTCTATTATGGTAAGGAGTTGTTTCCTGCATTCTTCCAAAGATTGCCAATAAAGAAAATGGTGTGTCGCTTTTTTACGATAGCTTTAGTATAGTCATTCTTCCTTGTGACCACGGATTTTATGCTTTTGATCTGATATTGATAATTTTTTGAAACAATAACAATCTAACAAAAGCACGAACCTTAATGTGCTTGTTTTTTAAGTAGGGCAATTCACAATCTCGTGTATTTTGGGTTTTGTAAAAAATTTTAAAATTTCCTATTAATCGTGAACGGTCTTTTTGATTTAATTTGCTATAGTTCTTGCAAAGCATGAAGTTCACAGCTAATTGATGAAAAGCAAAATTATGTTCCTCTGGAAATTTCACTCTCTCAATTTCAATTCACAACTCAATTTCACAACTCAATTTCATGTCGAAAAAAATCTTTAAGCACAATTAATTGGTTTTTTTATTCGCTTATCTTCCACATCAGTATTTTATCGCCTTTAATTTTTTTATAATCAGAAGTCAGTTTGTAATTTATTATTGCAATGTATAGTTAATCTTAGCTATGGATTTTAGTGTTGTATATATGCAATAGCGTAGTACATGCATTCCTTTTTATTTTCTTAGTGTAGAGTACATATATTTTTTACCATTTTACAAATGATATGGTGCAAGACAATTTGCACTGGATTGCGAATAGCCCTAGTATGTTCTCTGCATTACGATGCATTGTATTGCATTCTACTGTTAATTTTTTTTTTTTATTCAGCTTTTCTGCTGAGTTACTATACTATAAAGTTTTTCAATATTTTTTCTTGTCTTTTAAATGATCCAGCAGAAAGAGACATAGGGCTTCTAAATATGGTAAATAATACATGGACAATGGATCCAGGACAGCAAAATTGTGTTATCCAAGGAATTGAACATTACAATAAAAATCATCCGCACAACAGAAAACGTACAATACTGCGCAACTTAAATGAATGTCGTATAATTTTTTTCTTATAATTATTTACATAAATACTTATGTAGCTACTTTTGATAAAAATAGAATTGATTTTTTTCGAAAAAAATTCACTGTGCAGTTGTGTTGCTTTTTGGTAAAAAAACCGAATCTTCGAATTATACATCAAAATTTTTGCTGTAAAATTCCTCAAAATACGAAATTTACATAATCAAAAATTTCTTCCTCATGCTCGTGTAACGCGGGGCAATGTGTGTCGAAGTTATCAAATTTTCGAAAAAATTTTAATCAAAATTTCACTTTGCAGAGTTTTTAGCATAAGATGGAAAATTCTATTATCTTTTAAATAAGCGAAAAATTATTCATGATAGGGCTGAATATTTTTGTATGCTTTTCAAGAAAATTTTTTAGGGGAACTTTAGGGGGATTTGATATCCAATCTAGGGGTAAATGGTGAAAGGCACCTGGTAACACTGTCCGTGGGTGC
Organism: Dichetophora obliterata; assembly: GCA_963920525.1. Classification (NCBI taxonomy): domain Eukaryota; kingdom Metazoa; phylum Arthropoda; class Insecta; order Diptera; family Sciomyzidae; genus Dichetophora; species Dichetophora obliterata. The sequence continues at coordinate 146,331,833 of OY986439.1, forward strand.
GATATCTTGTAGTAATTTTGAGTGATTTGCACACCACTTTCGTAGATTGAATCCTGCGGAGCCCAACATAAGGCGTAGTTGCCGTTGCATTTCAAGTGTAGTATTGATTTTGTCAGAACCACTTAATACATCATCTACATAAAAAAATAGTTTTTATTGCTTCTGCTGCCAACGGATACTTTTGAGCTTGTTTGAGCCTCGCGCTTGCGAGGTGCGCATAGCCAAGTATTGTGCATAGGTTGTGCCATAGGTTATCGTGGTGAGCTTATAGCACTTTAGTGGATGTGATGGGTCCTCTCTCCACCAAATAAGTTGATATTTTTGGTAGTCATTGTCCACCCATATTTGTGGGTACATTTTTTCGATATCGGCTGTAAAAGCAAACCTAGGGAGCCGAAAGCCTAAAAGCGTTGTGATCACGTCTTCTTGTATGGCTGGCCCTGTGGCCAGTATTTCGTTTAATGATAAATTGAATGATGTTTTTGTTGATGCATCGAATACAACTCTAAGTTTAGTTGTTGAGCTGTCCGGCTTGAGAACGGCATGATGTGGTAGAAAGTAATGTGGACCTTCGATGCTATCTATTGCTATTTTCTTCATATGACCGAGCTTTCCATACTCTCGCATAAAGGCTACATACTGAGTCTTGAGCTCAGGGTTTTTCAATAATTTTCGTTCAATGGCTGTGAAACGCTGTAAGGCTATGTCCTTGGATTCACCAAGTTGATTTGGGACGTGTTGAAATGGTAACTTCACTATAAATCGACCATCGGTGTGTTGGTGAGTGTTTCGAAGAAAATCCTGTTCACATCGTTGTTCGGCTGCAGTTAAGTTGCCCATACTTGAGGCGCATTCTTCCAGCCGCCAGAATTTTTCCTCGGTGAGTGACTGATCTTCGGTGCAGGTGCCACAAGTAATAACTGTGCTGGTTGAATCTTGTTTGATGTATTCACTACCAACTATCCAGCCGAAAAGAGTATTTTGAAGCACAAGTCGCCCTTCTCCTAGTGGTATTTGCCCCACGCATAGTGTTGAATAGAAAATCCCTACTCCAAGGAGTAAATCGATACTTCTGGATTCATAGAAATTGGGGTCGGCTAATTGGAGGTTGCTGGGAATTTTCCAATCGCATATATTGATGCTACTTGATGGTTGCTTGGAAACAATCTCTGTTAGAATGTGAGCTTCAATTCTCTTGGTGAAGCCGGTCGTCCTTGATTGTAGTTGCAAGTTGACCCTTTCAGCGGTACGGCTGTGTTTGGCCTATGCCTTCTATCCCAATGGTGCACTGATTCCTTTTTGCACCGATTTTGTTCGCAAGTCGCCTTGTTATGAAGTTAGCTTGTGAAATGTTGTCTAATAGTGCTCGGCAATAAATTTGATGTCCCCACTTATTACTTATAGTCACAGAAATCGTGCTGACCAATACTATTGTTGATTGTATTTGCCGGTCTTCAACAGCTGTAAGTGATACCGGAGAGTTTTTCGTTGTCTCAGAAGACTGCAACTGGTTGACCCTAATAACTGGCTGCGAGCCTTGTGCACCTCCCAAATGAAGTAATGTATTGTGTTTCTTATGGCATTTTGTGCAGGTGCCTGACATGCAAGATTTGGCATTGTGTCCACTTTTCAGGCAAATTACACAGTACTTTGCTTTTTGGACTGCATTTAACCGCTTGGTGTCATCTTGATAAAGTCTTGACACTGGAACAGCTCGTGATTTTGTTTGCATGTTATACAAGTTTAACCTTTCGCCACTGAGACACTTAACTCCTGATAGGCCTTTCGTCGCCCATGTTCTGCCGTATCCTTGTTTGGTCTTTCTCCTAATGCTTCCAATGATTGAAACCTGATTTCAAGGAAATTCAGGAATTTTTTCAGAGAGGGTATGGCCTTCTGTAGGGTTAAGGATTGCTCCCATAATGCGTGCGTGGTTTTGTGTATGTTTTGGGTTAGGATGTACAATAGAATGGGGTCCCAGCTGTCGGTGCGCACTCCTAGACCTTGAAGAGTCATAATGCACTCTTTGGTGGTGTCGTGGAGTAGTTTGATCGTTGATGCATGATCACTGATGATTGTTGGCTGGGAGAGTAGTCTGCTTAATGTTGCGTTTACCAACACTCGAGGATTCTCGTATCGATCTTTGACCACCGCCCAAGCTGCCTCGTAATCGATTGCTGATGCTGTGAAATGACGAGTTAGTCCTTCCGCCTGACCAGATAGGCTCGACTTCAAAAACCACATCTTTTGACAAGCTGGAATTAGTTGTTTGTCGACCAGTTCCATAAATAGATCGTGAAACTGTCTCCACTTGTGGTAGCTGCCATCGAATTTTGGAAGTTCGACTTTAGGCAGTTTTAATCCTGATGTCATCATGTTTGTTGTTTGCCTGTTGACAGCTATCGGAGAGGCTTGAATAATTAATGGCGCTGATTCTTGGACCAAGTAGTGAAGCTGCAAAATCTGCGCAGTGATTTTTTGTTCGATCTGGGCAAAATCCTCGTAGTCGTATGTGCTAGGTTCATCAGCTAACCAGATTTTTTGATTCATGTCCTGGGCGGCTTTCCAATGTGTTTCTACCATCTTCGCCTGCATTGCATAATATTGCGACGTTTGTTGTTTCGAACCATTAAGCACTTGTCTTAGCAATCTGCTAGCTGTATCGATTGACCTTTTTTGTTTGTCAATCAGTGAGACTAGCTGACTTGATGGACTTCTGGTGGCTGTCACCATGGTGTTTGTTTCGATTTGTCGAATAGCTGGCTGCGGCGACCGTGCTGTGTTATTGCACTCTGCTCCAGCCCTTAATGTTGATGTGGCCTGAACAAGTTTGATGGCCTGCGCTGCATTGTCCATCTCGTCTCGTGCTTCTCAGTATTTCAAGCGAATAGTGCTGTGAATATCCTTCTTAAAATACGGGTGAGTGACTTCCTTGTCATGCTGGTCGCGGATGGCGTTGTCAAGTTTTTCGAACTGTACCCACAATTCGTCCAGCTCCCTAGCCTTTGTTGCTATGTACTCTGATGTTCGGCGATCATGTGGCGCCTTCTTATAGTTGGCTATGGTTTTTTGTATAGCCACTGCCAGCTCATCTTGTTTCAGTCCGAGTTCGTCAATGCCCATAGTGATGACGTATTTTTTTTGTTTGACTGTTATGAATATTATGTAGGTGCGTCTGATGACGTATGTTTGTTGTCGTCTGCTGGTTACAGGACACGTTTGATTTGTTGTATATGTAGATGCGTCTGATGACGCCTGTTTACTGTCGTCTGCTGGTTACAGGACACGTTTGATTTATTGTATATGTAGATGTGTCTGATGACGCCTGTTTGCTGTCGTCTGCTGGTTACAGGACACGTTTGATGAGTTGTTGATAGCGCTGGTATATAAACCAGGATATCACGTTTGAAGTCTTCTAATGTGGACTTGATTGTTGTTTTGACTCTTGGTACTTGCACCAGGATGTCAATTGGTAGCTGTTTGCTGTCTTGACAAGATGATTAAGTGATCAGTGTATTGATGGATACTTGGCACTTTAACCAGTTATCCGTTCCTGCTGATCACGTCGGGGTCACCAAAATGTATAGTATGCTTTTATACTATATTTTGTATTTTTAGACCAGGCACTTGAGCCGTATTCTATTTAATGTATATTTGGTGCATTAACCAATTATACTGGGATTGGAGTTAATAATAACAACGTGTAGTTTCAATATTGATAATTGTACTCTCAAGTTTATTGATTTTGTAAACTATTTATAGCTAAAATTTTATATTTGGAAAATACAAATATAAACAACATAAATGCAAAATATTGACAACATAAGTTCAATGGATTGCTACTTAGCCTTGAATGCTAGTAAGTTCATTGTCGAAATATTATGCAGTGTAAGCGTTTTTAGGCACATTGCACTGGCCTTGGATTTAGCATAAAGTTTGTTCTGCTAACCATGCAGTTTTGGGTGCATTGCCTTTATTGTTTGTTATGTTTGTATTTTCCTTTGTTTGGACTAATGATAAACATGGCTTAAGTATAAAGATATTGAAATATAAATAAGTGCTTATGTGCACTATTAATTTATTAAACAATGAATGGACATCAACATATGATATATATATATATATCCAAACACATCTGCTGCATAGTTGTCCATTACGTGAAATGAAGGGATTTTGTTAAAAATCTATTCTTCTGAAATTCCATTCTCTTTATACATCTTCAAAATAATTCCGACGGAACCCAGTTCCGTCAACTATACAGGTTCGGAACGACCCATCTATACTTCCAACGCCAGTCTCTTTGGCCAGACAAAAATAGCAATCGCTTAGGTGACAAAACGGTCGTCTCCATATCATCCGAGCATTAAATTTCATGTATCGTTTTTTGCCCGAGCTCTATTCAGACAACATTAATTTTAGTTTAGTTTATTCGCAAGCTCCATTAAAGATAATAAAACTATTTAAATTAATAACATTTCTTTAATAAGATTTCATTCTTAAAACTAATATTCAATATTTAACATTTTAAATTAAAATAAATGGAAATCATGTTTAAAAATAATTTTCAATATTTAACATTTTAAATAAACATTAATGGAGAATGGTAGTGACATTAATAGTATATATAAATACTGTGTTAAATGTCACATACATATGTGGAAATTAAAAAGAAAATTTTATACAATTTTATACAAGCTATAGGTTTTAGAGAAGGAAGAGAAGAGGAAGGAAAAGTGAAGAGGAGGAAATATTCGTGTGGTTGTAGAAGTTGATTTAATAAGTGAGATGCTTGTTAATGTTACTGAAAAGTCCTAAATTAAGCAAGATTACGTGCTCGGGTGAAGAAGCAATTCTATTTCTTGTGAGTTAAAACCGAGAAGCCTTGCTTTAAAAATATATTTTGCGATTCCAAACACTTCATTGATTATGGAAGTCTGTTAAATAGTCTACGGGACAGTATTGGAAAATTGTTTCTATAAGCTGTCGTCCGAAAAGCAGGAACTGCAAAATTATCGACGTGTTTTAAATTATACGGCGATACTAAGTTGTTTTGTGTAAGCTGCTTAGCAGAGAAGAATTGTTTAAGATTCAATAAAATAGATGGCGAACGGGTAATATTTGAAGTGATTTAAAAAGTTCATGACTAGGACAACTATTGCCGAAATTGCAGATTTTACGAATGATATTTTTTTTGTAGGACTAATAATGGCTTTATTTTGTAAGCATACGAGCCACCCCAGCACGAAATACCATAATTAAGTTTTGAATGGAAAAGACGAAAGTAAAACATTTTAAGAAGATTGGATGAGCAAAATTTTTTAAGCATAAAGAATCTTCTTTAAATTAAACGAAAACAAATTTTCAAATAATTAGTATGCTCACTCCAATTCATATTGTTATCTATTATGACACCCAAGTATCTAAACTGGTTGACAGTTTCAATTTTAAAATAACAGTCGCTACATTTTTTACTTTCTTCGTAAGTTGTTGACGAATTAACACGCAGACTGAATTTTTGACAAGTAGTTGAATGATAAACAATGTCTTCACTTGGAGAGACTGGATTAGAAAGATTAACAAACATTAGCTTCGTCTTATTACTAATTATTAATTTATGTTTTGCAAACCATCCTCTTAAAGTATGTACATCACTATTTATATCACAGATAAGATCGAACTGGGAGCTTGTCTGGTACGTTATTCCTAAGTCGTCCGCAAATGCTGTTATTTGGCTACGAAAATTTTATGAAAAAATGGAATTTACGTAAATAAGGAATAGGATTGGACCTAATACTGAACCTTGTGGAACACCAAGATTAATCATAGTAGGTCTGCTAAAGGAACTACCTATTATTACTCTTTGATTTCGGTGATGTAAATAAGAAGCAAACAAATTATATATCTGACCTCTCAAGCTGCCAGCTGATAGCTTCTTTAAGAGAATGTCGTGATTAATAATGTCAAAGGCTTTGGTAATGTCCACAAATAAGCACGAACAACATTTTTTGTTGTCTAGGCCTTTTAACAAATAGGAGCAGAAGTCTAACAATGCGTCCTCTGTGCATAAGCCAGTGCGAAAACCAAATTGTTTGGGACTTAGCAATTTATTTGCTACAATTCAATCAATACAATCAAGAAACGCTACAATTCTTTAATAACCTTCTCAAATACCTTAGAAATTGCAGGAAGCAGAGAAATGGGCCTGTAATTTTCTTTATTTTCTCTGTCACCTTTTTTAAATAGTGGAATGGTCGTAGCATTTTTTAAGTTATCAGGGAAAACCCCGGTTAGAACACTTTAGTTAAACAAATGTGCCAGTATATCAGAAATATTGTAAGTAATGCTCTTTTAACCCTCCGTCATGCACATGTTCCGATAGTCACGTACGTAGCGCATGTATCTGGCCAGATACACTATGTATTTCAGTACATTTATATGAAAAATATGCTATTTTAGTGATAATATTACATTGTTATATTTTTATCACGCCGGGCAGATATATATTTTCTATTTTTTTTTTGTTCTCAGTACATGCTAAACCACCTACCCGTGCAAAAAAATTTTAACGAGAAATAAAACAAAAAAAATTTTATTTTTGTGTTTAATTTAAAAAAAAAAAAAAAATTGTTATAAAGTTCATTTCAATTAAATTTAGTAGTTATAAAGTAATTTTTAATTAATTCTAAAATAAAAAAGTCTTACACAGCTTCAGGTAAGCAACTAAAACATGTATATGTACTCTGATTTCGACTGTTGTAGGCATACCGGATTCGAGCACTTGGAACAAAAAAAAACGAGTTAGTCGGCGAATTTTTTCATCTCCCAATGTACAAAGCTGACAACTTTTTCTCTTTTGTAGAGTACCAGCAACACTTGAGCTAGGAACTACTACTGGAATCTGAAATGAAAAAGAAAAACGAGGAAAATAAGATGTAATGAAGGGTAAATGTTATATCAATCACACTTACATTTAGTGGTCTTTCAAAATACGATTCCATGGCCAAACGAGTGTTGAACTGTTTGATGATGTGAATGTTGCTCATTCGGCTTTCAATATTTGGAAGAACTAATGTATCAGCTTACGTAGTGAGAAAATTTCTTCTAGCGTTATTTTTAATGAGACCATCAACTTCTTTGCACATACAAAATGCAGCCAGTCCCATGGTGTCCAACATGTTGCAGAAAAACGCAAAAGTCCATCGTCTTGTTGACCGCTTTGTAGTAAAATGTGTAACCATTTGGTCCATACAATCTACGCCAGCTTTATTTTCATTGTAAAAGAAAATTGCTTCGGGTTTCATTGCTTCCCCTTCACAATGTTTCGTATGATGAACGGTCAAAAGTAGATTCACACATTTATTTTTTTTGGCACGTAGCTGCAAATTGATACCAAATTTTCGTGGAATCCAAATAACGATGACAAAACATGACGAGAACGATCCTTTCTCATTTCGTTAGGAATACATCTTTTATTGGAGCGAATGGTACCAACAAATGCCAGACCAATTCTGGCCAGACGCTTTTTTCCTTCTAAAGTAGTAAAAAAGTTGTCAGCTACAATTGTACGGCCAGTATTGCTGTACGCCTTTGCGAGTTGTATCAAAACATTTTCACCTTGATTCACTTCCAGTTCTTCTCCTTCTTGTCGACCGGTATAGAGCTTTCGTTGCAGTGGATATTTAGATTTGAAATCGCAAGCCCACCAAATTTTGATGCCATATTTCGCTGGTTTTGATGGTATGTACTGAGTAAATTTAGTTCTTCCACGATATGGGAACAGTTGTTCATCAATTGTTATGCTGCTATGCGGACTATAGTTTTTGGCAAGATTTTCATTTAAAAAATTCCAAACGTCACGAATGGGCGCAGCTTTGTCATCGCGCAATCGTTGAGCGCGTGTTCTACCATCATCAAAACGAATGTATCGTGCCAGTGTAGAGAATCGATTAAAAGACATGGCTGCTCTGAATATGGGTAGATTATTTGACTGCCACAAAGCTTTTGTGGTTTGAATATTATTGTGGGAATAACCAGCTGCCAAAAGAATGCCGACGAATGCGTGTAATTCAGTTGCGGTCAAATCTGTCCAAACTTTTTTTTTTTTACTGGGTGTTTTTTAGCTTACTGTTTTTTAGCTGCATTCCACTCCTCGACTACAGCTTTTCCATGGCGATTCGTTTCAGATGTGATAATAAATGTTATATTTGGTGTGAAAAATTTTTTGAACACCTCAATCGGAACACTGTTTTGTTCCTTCGGACCAGGTCAAAAACGCATGATATTGTGTTGACGCAAATGAACTCCAATATTTGGTTCATTTTTACACCAAATAGTACCGTCCTTACCAAGAAAAGAATCTTCGGTAGCATTCTGTTCTTCAATTTCTTCATCGTCGTCACTATCGTCACTATCAAACACTTCATCTGCTTCGACAACCCAATCATTTTCGACATCTGAGGCATCGCCATCGTCTGGCATATAATTTAGATCCATATCGTCGTCAACTCCTGGGAAGTCATCAATCTCATCATTTGCAACCACTTCTTCAGCGGCTCTTTCACGCTCTGAACAACTAGCAGAAGCATTCACTCATTGGCCAATGCTTCTGCTAGTTGTGTATGGAAATTCACCTTTCCAAAAAAAATAGAGCAGTATTAATTTTCTCGCGCCTTAGGTATTTCAAGTTTAATCACATTGCTGAGGTTTTTGTAGCGGTTTTTCAGAGATACATTTTGCGGATGTTGACGGCATTTTAGGCAAAGCTTGTTTTACAGGTGTATTTTTTTAATAAGTTCACTGCTAATCCATGGTTTTATTTTTTTATCATACTTTTGGGTGGTGGTTTAGTATACGTGGCTTGATTAATATAAGATTTAAATTTATATAAGAAAAGTGGATACGCTTCTGTAATATTGTCTACAGCGTTTTTTGCACAAATTTTTTGCACAATTGGTAAAAAAAAACTTGGCGTTCATGGTTCATAAATATTCTCATCCCCAATACCAAAATAAAGAAGATATGACGTTTGCAGTAAATTCGTAAAATTGAGTCGATTCATTTCGAAAGTAAATTCTCCGCAAACGTAGCAGAAAATATTTGGATCGTTTGGAATTCTCGCAGTATTTCAGTCATTTTATTTTGTAGTTTTTTTTTAATTTTCATTATTTTCTTTCTTTCGTTACAAATTAGGAGCTTCTTTTTTTTTTGTAACGTTTTTCGCTGGAATGCTAGAATGTTTTTGCTTCTATTGTTTTAATACAACTCGCCAGCGTAGCAAACATGGTGCAATAAAACCAGGTAGGCTCACGACTGACTGTGCTCTCCTTCTCTTAGTCATTAGTGTAAAAATAAGGCGTTTCGCTTGGACGGTTTCGGCGGTCCCGCTTTCAGTCGTGAGCCTATATGGTTTTACTGTAGCATGCAAACAAATTTATTTCGCTTAGTTTTGACAGTATCGGCGGTTACACTCTTAGTCATAAGCCTACCTTGGTTTCGTTGTACTAGGCAAACTAATATATTCTGTTTCGTTTTAACATTATTGGCGGTTGCACTCTCAGTCATAAGCCTACCTTGTTTTATTATACCATGCAAACTACTGTATTCCGTTTCGTTTTTACAGTATCGGTGGTTGCACTCTCAGTTATGAGCCTACCAGGTTTTACTGTACCAAGCAAACTAATGTATTCCGTTTCGTTTTTACAGTATCGGTGGTTGCACTCTCAGTTATGAGCCTACCAGGTTTTACTGTACCAAGCAAACTAATGTATTCCGTTACGGTGGTCGCACTCTAAGTTGTGAGCCTGGATTAATTGTAGCATATTTGTTTGTATCTTTTGTTATAAATCTTTCAAAAACTTTTTATTCGTGTTAAATAAAACAAAATAAAAAAATTTTTTTTATATGAAACGAAAATAGATTTCTGAGAGAAAATATTATCGGAATATAGTGTATGCAGTTCAATCTAAACATTGCTATAACTCTAACTTAAACACATTTATTCCATGCACTTTTTATTTATAAACATTTAACACATAAAGATCTATTCTACAAACTAACATTTCTACAAACGTAGCCTAAGCACATTTATGTAGCAAACAAACAAAACAAACACATAACTATTGTTTACATTCTTATTCGCTTGCACTTTATGTTTACATAACTACACTACATAAACTAATGTTCTATTTAGTAACACTTATATTAAATTAGATATATATTTAATTTTGTAATTATATTAAGTCTAAAAATTACTGTTACTTAGCTTTATAAGCCGAAGAAAATCTGAAAATAAATTCACTTTAGTTTTGAGCTTTAAGCCAACTGCTCCTTTTATTATATTTCTAAGCGCCTAAATGCACTTTCGAGTGACGGCGCAAAGAAATTTTTTTTTTAAACTGGCCATATATACTGGCCGTATAATTAAAATAACCGCGTATAACTTTATTTCTCGTAAAACACTTAAGCCGCGTAAAAGTCGCACGTCCAATATTACAATAGTCTATCTATATCTATATCCATACTATTATATAAAAGGAGACTAACAAATTTTAAGCCAGACAAGCTCGGTAACTGCCGAACCGATTATTTTTTGATAATTCCTTATATTAGGTCTTTAATTACAACTTGATAATTCTTTGATTATTCAACTTTTATGACAATTTCCAGTTTCATAGCTTACTTTTTAGTTTTTCGAAAAGTCTAGTCTTAAATTATTACAAAACTCACGTATTTTATTTGATGCTTACATTCAACAAGCAGCACAATACAACAGAAAACAAAGGTTTCCTCTCTTTGTCGCGAGAGCTTCTCTCAATCTAGAACTGCAGCCATATTGTGTACAGGGTTGCCACACAGAAAAAAATGTTCTACCAAATTTCCTAAATATATAAAAAAATATAAAAAAAATTAACATAGTTTTCATTTATGTAAAAGTAGATAAGAGATATATATTTTTTAATTTTTAAATAAAACTAATATATATTGCACACTTAATTTAATAAAAACAAATTAGCATAAGTAAACTTTTACAATACGATAAAAAAGCATTTAAATATTAAAATCACATTTTTATTGTATCAAGTTTAACTATATGACTTTGAAATTCAAACCGAAAAAATTAATTAATTCAATGTTTTTTAATTGTTTAAAAGTATTTGCCTCTTTGTATTAAAAATAAATAGGAACTAAATGAATATTATAAATTACAAAGTTAAAATAAATTAAGTAAAATAATAAAAGTTTAATCTAAAAATCTTTTTTTATTCAACCACACATAATGAGGATTATTTTTTACTTCGCAAATTTCTTATTATAGAATATTATAGGATATTATAGGATAGCATAATGCTATTAATGGTTCTAAAATGTAACTTGGCTCGAAGCTTAGTGTTAATTATGGCAAATTTAGAAAACTTTCTTTCTGCTGCATCTGAACTGTAAGCACCGACACCAAATTAAATACAAAATCTGTTAAATCCTTAAACAGCTTTCTCCCACATTGGCGTCGGAAGCGGGGGGAAAGGGGGGCAGTTGCCCCCACTTTTTTAGCTAGATAAACAATTTAAAAAGAAAACTTCAAAAGTTTTTCAAAATATCAGTTTTTTTTTACAACGATAATATTTTTGTATTATATATTTTCCTCTTCTTTCTCTCTTCTTCATCAGCATGCTTGCGGATAACCATTTTCTTTCTCTGTGTTTGCAAAAAGATAGAACAAAATGTAGAGTTTCTAATGCAAACCCACCACTTCAGTTTAAAAGCACCGTTAAGTATGTAACTTAATGCTTGTTAATTAACTCTGGTAAGAAAAAATTTGACATGTTCTTAGGGGCTTTCCATATTGGACGACATAACGACGATAAGTTAGATGGAAAACTAATGGGACTATTTGATTGAGCGTTCGAACGATCGAACTTGTAAAGCAACATCATTAATTGCAAGATCTCGAGCAGAACATATCCGTCTAATAGCTAAGCAACTTTTAGATGCCCTAACAATTGAGCAGTAATTTTACATAGTTGTACAATATTGTACAATCGGCAGAAAAAAACCAAAAATTTCGACTATCGTTTTAGCTTACGCATGGTACTACATGTTGTACAATCTGCCATGTTGGTCCAATGTTTTGGACCATGCGAAAGCCCTTACTGTGAATTAGCTGATGAAACTCGACGCTTTGAACAAACATCAAATCCGGTTCCTTCAGTACAGTTGCCATTATATGATCGGCTACGAAAAGATTATTTCGAAATTTTAGATCTTCTCTCAAATGAGATAACGGCTAGATTCGATCAAACAGGTTGACATTTGACTTTTTTTTTATTTTTGCATGTTTACACCAGCTTCACTCAACCGACTCACTTTGATTTAACATTCGGTGAGTCGGTTGAGTGAAGCTAGTGTAAACTGGCACTTAAACAGATATTGACACTCTGGAATCGTTGCAAAATATTGTAATCGAAGCCTTCAACGGAAAAGTGCCTTCTGAACAAAATCTAAAAACAAAACTAGATCTTTATCCAAATGACTTTGATGTGAGCGACCTCCACGCGCAACTTAAATTGCTGAAGCAATTGCCTGGCCAAACACCTTCAAATTGTAGTGGCATTGTATCCCAATTTGCAAAAAATTCAGATACTGTAAAAAAAACTATTAAATGAAGTTGAAAAACTTATTGCTTTGCTTTTGACTGTGCCTGCATCAGCAACTTCATCTGAGCGTTCTTTTAGTGCACTAAGACGACTTAAAACGTATCTTCGAGCAACTATGACACAGAAAGGACTCACTCATGCGGCACTTATACACATTCACAAAGATAAAACCGAAGAATTGAATTCGATGGAGGTGGTGAAAGAGTTTGTTTCTCGCAAGGACAGAAAGAAACATTTTGGATTAATTAAAATTGATATAACTTTTTGTACCTTATTGCATTTAAACCATGTAAAGATATACCTAGTCTTGCTTTATAAAAGCAACCATTATTTCTTATATTTTCATATTACCATATGAAAGCTCCTTTACAAAACATTGAAATTGGAAGAACTTTTAAAAATAATGAAATTTAGATATTTTTTATATATTTTTATATTATTTTTATTTTAAACTAAAATAAAAAATTTGTTTATTCACATTCATGCTTGTTTGTAGAAATTTTGGTGAACTTTTTTTGCACCACCATTTGTACTACCCCCCCATATGAAATTTGCTTCCGACGCGCTTGGAAAGAGTATATACAGATATATTCTATCTAGGGATTAGTCATTTTTAAACTCCCCCACGTAAAGTTGATGGCTAGGATAAAGTGGTGGCAGCCCGAAAACTGCTTTATTTCTTTGTTTATTGTGCGATGATTGTTCTAACAAGACTGAAGTCTTATGGCAAGCTAAAATAAGGTTATGATTTGTAATGACAATTAAATTTTACAATTTTTTAAAAATACAAAAACGATCTAAATGACTTAACCTACATCAATGCATTAAATTTAAAGTGAATAAAAAGAAAAATAGGAGAAAAATAATTAAAACATAATGAAAAAGTGAAGAGTGTGAATGAGAAACAAAAAGATTAAAATTTAATCATCATGCATTTATTTTAATATCTGATGTATTTTGATAAGCCTAGCGCATCATCATATACAGTCATGTGAAAATAAATATGGACACCTATATTTTTCTATTTGAAGCTGCATGAATTATATACAAGGTGCCCCAGATATAGCATTAATTTCCTCGGCTGGTCATTGTTCTTGATAAGGCGAGAATAACACTTTATGGAGTTTCCACCCACATTGTAAAATTTTCAAGATACAGGGTGTTGGTACGTGTTTATTATTATTGATATAGAATCTATACTACTCACGATAAAATAAAAAATAATATTTTCTATTTTAGAAAAATATCAAATTTTTCATCAGAATATCAATCACTTTCGTGTCATGTAGCGGAGCTAAAATTTTGAGATTATCCAACGAAATATCAACAAATTTTGTATCTTTTGTTTGAGCGGAGCTGATATTGCTCAAAGTTAGAATTTAGAAAAGAACTGTTGATTAAGTATATTTTTACATGAAAAAAAGACATTTTAAATTTGGACGATTACAGCTCCGCTAAAACAAAAGATACAAAATTTGTTGATTAAGTTGCATCGGTTAAAACCAAAAACTAAAAAAAAATTTTATGTTTGAAAGAATGCACGAACATTGACAATGGCATTCGATTAAGCGATTAATTTTATGTTGGAATCAGTATGCCTAGTAATTTTTCACGCAAATTAAATAGCTTAAAAAGTAAATGTGAAATATACTGTTATAAAAAGTTACAATAAAAATAGTTTTTTGACTTGAGCATTCGGTCTAAGAGATATTGAAATCAAAATTTGACATTTCTTTTCCTGTTAATATGCTTTTTCATATTTTTCCTCTTGTGTACGAATAAGAAATAAAATTTGAAAAAAAACTTATCTAATATGCAATAGTATTAAATTAGTTTTTAATACATTTTTGAAAACGCAATTTTTAAAAAACAAGGCAAAAAACACTCTCAAAATTTTATCAGTGTATTGTTAATCAGCGATACTAAAAATATAAAAAAAAATTAATATTTTAAATTTTGCGTGTTCGGAGATACAGGGTCCGATAGTTGACACATTTTTCGTAAATTCATATTTTTAAAGCATAATATCTGCAAACCTGTAATTGTTTTTTGCAATTTTTTTACGTATTTTTATTAAAAAGTATTAAAATAAGAATTGAAACAAAATTAATCAGTTTTTAAAAACTCTATCTTTTAAAAACAGGGTGGTTAAAATCGAAAAATTTTAAATTTTTGCAAAAGTTTAAGTAATTTTTGTAAATCTTTTGCTTAACTAAGTAAAGTTAATTTTTATTGTTGCTAAAAAAACAGTTCATTTTCTTTGAAACTGTTTTAAAATGAAGCCAATACATATCTTAAAAGTAAAGATATAAGATATATCGTATACGCGTAAAACATGTTTTTTGGGGCGACCCCGAAGCGTTTCGCGTGGCACCACATGCTAACGGTAAAAGAAAAAATTAAAAAACAGTTTTTTGTTGTGTTCAATAACGGGGTATTCACATATATTTTTGCCAATTTTTTTCTAGATGGTGAGGCACCCACCCTTGGCGAAATCTGATGGAATGAGCCAATAATATTAAATGTACAGATTTTTTTTTACAGTTTTATTATATGTATAGATTTATGCATTTAACAGTGCAGGTCAACTGCCCAGCAAAATTTTTGTTACGAATGTGACATGCATTCTTAGGGTCACTGCTTCCAAAAGACATTCTATAGATCCAATTGTGCTTCTTTCAAGAAGCATTCTCATAAACCACTCAAAGACATTCAAATAGAATTTAATTTCAATTATTTTTTCAGGTATTTTTTCATTTTCCGTGGGATTTTTCAAACCTCTAACAAAACGCAACCACTTCCTACTTCAAACACCAAAATACCGTGGAAATCGGGAAAAGGGATACTTAACGTGGATTTTTTTAATCCCCAAACAAAACACAAACACTTCTCATTTCCAACACTAAAATCGCGAGAAAATCGGAATATTTTCCGTGGAATTTTTTAAGCCCCCCTGACCACAAAAACCATTTCATTCCATGGAATGCCTTCTTAAAGTTCTCCTCAAAAACACCTACTAGAATCCTTTCATTAAAGGGCTCAAAGAAATCTTTTATTGAACAAATTCTGGAAGCACTTCTAGAGAAGACTAAGGAAAGCATTCCTCCTAATGACATGCATATGTTAAAAGAATGCCTTCTGGGTATGAAAGTGGAAGGGATGGAATTCAATACATTCCCTCCCACTTTACCTTCTTTTGGAAGCACTTTTTTTGCTGGGATAGTGCTTGAAACCGGGTTTCAAGGTGAGGCAAACAACATGAGATTTTCGTGAAATTTCACGCACTGAAAAAGCTTTAGTGACGATGGACTGGCACGCACACATAAGCAAAACCATCATATATTATTTAGGGATTGCCTTCACCAACAGTTCATTTACACAAAACAAAACTAGTTTCACGCAGACTGGCCAGTACAGTGTGTTTTAAAATAACTGACTTCTCACGTATACTTTTTTATTATAAGAGGGGCGCCAATGAGGTGCTCGCCTTTCTCTCGACATTTAGGCCCCTATTATGTACAATAACTCAACTTAAGTTGACTCGATTCACCTAATTTTTTTTCATAAAACGTATTACATACATTTTAGTTGAAACATGTAGTTGTCTTAATCTTTCAAAAATTTACAAATTACATAGTTCAACTAGAATATATGTAATAAGTTATACGAAAAAAAATTAGTTGAATCTAGTCAACTTAAGTTGAGTTGCCATACATAATAGGGGCTTTAATCCGCCTCTGTCAAGGACAGCACGTTTTTGTCAGCAACAAGCCAGTAAAAAACAATGTGAAATATTTGGAATATTGTAAGTTTCCAAAAAAAGTCTTATTGTGGCTCGCAATAAGGCCTTTGGGTAAGTCTGAGCCAGTTTTTTTTGAGTCGGTCTTAACCATCAAAATGGAGCTTATCAAAGTACCAACATCGGTATTTGCAGGTCGAATGGCAAAAGTGCCTCTAAATTGCCGCAAGGTCCCAATTTTTTTCTGCAATAGCTTTAAGTTTATAAGTTTCATTTAAAATAAAATTTGCCTGAATATATACTTTAGTTTTTTTAGTACAGTTTTTCCACTGTGGAAATTTTATTCCGCATACATTATTTGCTACATTAAAGATAAGATAGTGTACCGTTCAGTTCTTATCAAAATTGCATAAAAAAAATTTTGTTGAGTTTGTTGTAAAAAACAAATTCTATTGTTTTATGGGGGTGGGGTGGGTATTTAATACATACAAAATATAGTTTCTGCATTATAAAAGAGGCGTGGTACCGCCCATACAATCCAAATTTTTAAATCGAATAGCTTTTGTAGTAATTGTTTGCACAGCCTCAGAAGTCAGTATTCGAACTTAATTTACACAGGCAGTTTCACTGAAGCATTTGATGGGCGCTAGACAAAGAGGCGTGGCAGAAATGCACAAAGTTTCAGCTAGTAACAAATGTATCAAAAAAGGCAATAAGTAAAGTATTGTTAGTATTTCTATATATTTAGTTATAATATAACAATTATAGTCTTTTACCCCTTTTTTATTTGAGAAAGCTGCAAAGTTAAAGCGATTAGCCTGGACTGCTGTATCACACAAATGTCAAAATAAAAGCTAATGCTGATAAAAGCATGAATGCATCTCGAAAAAGCATGTTCGAAAGCAGTTTTTTATGAGTATGAACATGGTATAAGACAGTAAGAATACCAGTAATAAACCAGTCTGTGAAATAAGGGTAATTGAAATGATATCGCAACGTATCACAGCGACAAGTATAACATACAGGCCTGTAGAGAGCAAAGTTCGGGCCCGAGGGGCTACAACATACGGGCCCCTTGAAAATGTTTTTAACACAGGAAAAAAATGCAACTAGAAAGGTATAAAAAATAGCAAACTATTGCGAGAGCGATGCGAAATTTATGTTTAGTTCTTAGTTATTATTTATAGTTAATAGTGATCCTTAAGTCATGCACCATGACTGTCTATGTTGTTTGTATTAAATGTCTCTACCTAACGACAACTTTTTTGAGTGAAATTTCAAATAATTAAAATCTGCTGATTTACATTAGTATGCTAATGCTTTATTCTTTATTTTAAATTCTTTTATTTAGCTTGTTTCGTTCGTATGTCCGTCGAAATTTGCAAAGCATTGTTCGAACTTTTGTTGCTATCCGATTAAGCTGAAATTTAGCGTATATGAAAGTCCGATGACAATGCAATGTTGTGATAAAATGTTGTGGCCACACCCACTTTTACCGCCCTCAAATAGATAAAAATGCGATATCTCCAAAACTACTACGATAGTTCAGAAGACATTTTGGCATTAAATTTTCTGCAAGTAGGGGATAAGGTTTGGGGAAAAAATTTGGCCACACCCTCTTTTATCGCCCACAAATCAATTAAAATGCGATATCTCCAAAAATACTACGCTGGTTCAGCTAAAATTTTGGCAGCAAATTTCCTTCAAGTAGGGGATGTGGTGGAAAATTTGGCCACACCCCTTTTTATCCCCAACAAATTCAAAAACGTACGGTTTTGAAAACAAAATATGTTAATAATAAACTTTTAAGACAAACAAGTAAAAAATAAAAAAAAAAAAATAAAAATTGTTTTTTAAAAATAATCTTTTATTTAAGAGGACAGTACAAACCTGGATTTTTCAAAAATGAAATTTTTTAAATGCAATTTTTTTTAAGACAGAAACAAGATATCTTATATAAACTTTGAATATTTAGTTTTATGTAAATATAGCATACAAAAAAAAATTGTTTGGTTTTTTTCAGCGTGTTTTTTTAAACCACCGCTGCAGGTTTTTGAAAATAACTTAAAAAAATAACGGCGGGCGTGATTTTGGCTCACTGGAACGTCTGAAAAAAAACCGGGTTTTAATCAACATCAAAGCCACTATAAATTGAACCAAAAGAATTTTTTGGCAAAAATGGACAAAACGGCGGCGTTTTTTCGAAATTAGCCAATTTTTCGGACCAAAAAATCCCTTGAAAACCAAAAATACTTTACCGATCTTTCTATTCTAAGTTCAATCTATAGACTTATATGGGTACAATAACATATTAACATTTGAGAACGATCTGTGTAGTGGTTTTTTTTATCACGCCCGCCAACTCAAAAATTGTGATTTCTAGAAAAAGCGCTCTAAAGTTTTTAACGCCGACTATACGGCCTTGACGCTCTGCGTTTAAGACCTTTGCCATTTAAGATAGAAATTAATTTCTACTTTTATATCATTAAAAATAGATTCTTTGAGGTATTTTGAACAAAAATCAATCATAAAAAAAAATTTGATTTCTTGAAAATTCAGGTGTGTACTGTCTCCTTAAAACAAAACGTGAACTAAAAAGAAAAATAATTTTAACTGATATATGTCATATATGTATATAAGGGTGTCCCAAAAATATATTTTATTTTATTTTGAAAGATGTCCGCGGCCTTAATACTTCCACTTGATCTTAGAAACACCCTCTGTGAAGCTCCTCTCAATTTGCAAAGGTTTCGCGAATTCAGTTTCAAATTTTCCCCATACGATTTGCATTAGGAAAAATCAGTTTTGCTGGTAAATTGAATTTAGAGAAACTGTCTTTTAAGCAAAACTTTTTAAAAAAAAACACGTGTTCCCTCAAATTTTGTCTGATATGACATATCCAAATTTCATTTTTATCGGATTATTATTTGATGGTTGCCCAAAACGATTAAAAAATTAAAATATAAATACAAAAACTACTTGTTGTAACTTTTAATCCTAAAACATATAACAATCCTAAGAATTTTTTCTTCACTGTGCATTCTAGCTATCATTATCTAAAATTAAAGATCAATAACCATAATGACAATGAAGTACTTTAAGAGATATTGATTTTTAATGAAATAATTCTAAGTAAAAGTATTCATTTATATAGGTAGCTTTAAGAAGTGAGTCACAGACCATGAAATAATAATCAGATGAAAATGAAATTTAGATAGTCATAACAGACAAAATTTGAGAGAACACTTTTTTTCAACCATTTTGCTGAAAAGATAATGGCTCTAAATTCAATTTACCAGCAAAACTGATTTTTCCCAATACAAATCGTATGGGAAAATTAGAAAATGAATTCGCGACCTCTAAGCCTTTACCAACTGAGATGCGATTCACAGAGGGAATTTCTATATAGTAGGTATATTATAGATTCAGAAGAAGTTTCCAAAGTATTCCAAAGTTGGTCCATACCATTTATATGGGTAAAAAACTGTTTTTTTTCAAAAATTAGCCATGAAAATTTCATTAAAAAATTAAAACATTTATGAAGCCGCGTACAAAATGGTTTAAGGGTAAAACCGTTCTTAAATTTTAAATATTATAAGGTCAAATTTGATACCCATTAACTTGTGAAAAAAAATTTTTCCCAGTAAAACACACCCAACATAGTAGCAATAAATATTTTTCAGTTTTCCCATTTTTCAACTTTTATGCTTAATAATCAATTAAAAATGTAAAAATAATTAGTTTAATGATCTATTAAATTATAACATGAATTAAATTGCGAGCTTTAGATCAAGTTAGTTTTTAAGAAGGCAACAGCTACTCTGTATAGAGTCAATCACTTAGCTGACTAGATAGTCTGTTTCGGAAATTGTTACATTTCCTCTTCAGTAGTCTTTGAGTGATTAAGCTGTGAACAACTCACTGTTAAAGTCGTATATGATTTCACACATGTTTGAACAAATTTTTCTGAATTTAACGTTTAAATTGGCTACTTAATTATGACATTTAAAGCTGTGAGCTATTTTATGATAGCAGCCATCAACTCTACCAAGGTTGCCATCTGTTCTACAGAGTTGTTAATATTCGAAGCGCCCATCTGGCAACACTGTAACTTTCCGCAGTGATGCCAAATCGACTAATGACATACCGCGTTTGAAGCGTCATTCCAAGCAAATGTTTACAATGGAACAGTACACGCCACGCGAACGCTCTAAAATTGTTGAAATTTACATTCAACAAAACAAGTCAATAGTGAAAACTCAACTCAATGAGCGATGAAGCTCATTTTCAGTTGAACGGAACGGTAAAAAAACAAAATTGCCGTATTTATGCCACTGAAAATCCACAAGAGATTCAAGAGGTACCTCTTCACGATGCAAAAGTCACTGTTTGGTGCGGCGTTTGTGCTAAAATGCTCATTGGGCCGTTCTTTTTCGAAGATGATAATGGCCACAGAGTTACTGTCAATCAGGAGCGTTATCGCGATATGATAAACAATTTTTTCTTGCAATCGTTCGTCGAAAGCGTATCAGGCACTACTGGTTTCAACAAGACGGCGCGCCACCACACACAAGCCGCACTACAATCGATTTTTTGAAGCAATTGTTCCCTGGCCGTTTGATGTCAAAAAATGGTGATTTCGATTGGCCGCCAAGATCACCAGATTTAGCGCCTCCAGACTTCTTTTTGTGGGGTTATTTGAAATCAAAGGCTTACGTCAACACGCCAAAGATCCTAGAAGAGCTGAAAACCAACATCCGTCAAGAAATAACCGCCATTCCCATCGAAATGTTGAAGAAAACCATGGAAAATGCTGCAAAACAGGCACAATATGTCGTAGAGGCCAATGGCGACCATTTACGAGATATCATATTCAAGAAATAATGTAAGCAAATCTACTTGAACCCAATTAAATGATATTTATGACGAACAGACAAAAAATTGTGGTTTCTTTGATTTATTTAAAAATAAAATGGGCGCTTCGAATATTGGCAACCCTGTATATCGGAAAATAGTGGAAAAAGCATTGCATTGTTATTTCATTAGACAAGTTGGCTAAATCATTGTGAGCGTGTGTGAAAGTTAAATTTCTGTTATTTAGAACTTGTAAACTGAAATATTGTTTTTCGGAAATGAAGTAATTTAAAATAAGACTTAGTTCAGAGTGACATATGCCCTCAAATATGTCGTGCATTATATCAACGGTTGTTACATCAGTTACATTAAATGTTTCAGTATTGTTAAAAGCACAAGGCTCTTTTATTCCTGTTAAGGATGAGTTATTTTCAATTAAATCATTGCAGTTGTTTTGCTTGTTTCTTGGAAGATTTGAATCTTCTTTAGTGAGACTTTGGCTGACATTCCTATGAACCTTGCATTTTCTGCAGAAATAACAAGATGAAAAATATTTTGTAAAAGTACTCCATTAAGCCCTAAGTTACCGGCCTGTAATAGTTGCTAAAACGAGGTATATTTCATGTTGAATCCCATATAATCTAACTATTATACCTTCTTCTACCAAATCTTTCAAAATTAAAAAAAGTTGTCCATAATTCAAAAAACTTCCAAATTCAATTCTAGAAGATTTTGTCAAACAACACACGAGAATATTTTCAAGTTTGGAAAAGTTTTGAGGTGGCTATAATGGAAACGTTAAATAAAATGCTGATATCTTATGTATACCATAGGCTTGAACCTAATGAGTTATTATCTTCAAAGTCATCTTGGTATAGTATATATCGTAAAACAGTTTTTCCCTTAAACGATTCCCCTTACTTTTCCAAACTGTTCCCTGACATATATTAGTAAAATCTTTTCGAATTCTGATTGACGAAGTTTTTCGAGCATTGAATCTAAAACATTTGGCAATTCTAAGTACCTTCTCAAATTTTCTTTAATTGACAACATTATTCCTTTTGTTGAGAGATTAGAAACATTTGCAATTGTAACACAATCATTAATTAGAAATTGTTCAGGCTCTGTAAAAATGTCTTTTTCCTGTAAAAACTTTTTAAGTTGGTACTCTGAATTTAAATTTTAAATTTTTTTTCAAGTCTTCAAGTTTATGTATAACATCAATGTTTCCTTCGCTTAACTCTTGCTCAATAAAAGATATTAAATGATTAAGAAAGCAGCTCATAAGGTCATTCACAAATTCTTCAGCTATATTTCTAGGCAACGACATTTTTCCATATAAATTTAGTAAAAATCCTAAGACATTGGTTTCTTCTAAGGTATGTTTCGTTTTAATCTCAGTCCGTACACAATTCGCATCTCTCGTTTGAGAACTTGGAAATATTTGATTAATTTCAATGGCTTCGAATGCCTCTGCGTGACATTGTTCATCTAAATTAGTTTCATGTTTTTTAATAATACGACGTTTGAAAGCGTAAATCGATTGAAACAAATGTGGGCAGTTACTGCACTTAAAGGTTGAACAAGCATGCAGTTTATGTTGAAACTTAAGGTGATTGATATAAATATTAACTTTTGGAAAATGGTTTGAGCAAAGAAAACATGAATATATTTTAATATTTTCTATTTTGGAATTTTTTATGTCATCAATTGGTATATTAAACAAATAAATATATTTTTTACTTCAAGAAAGATAAAAGAAATCGTGTTAGTGTAGAAATAGGAACAGTAGAAAATGCTCATTAGTAATATGACATTTTAACATGTGAATTATTTGAAACAATTGTGAAGATTCATTTAAGTTACATGTATGTAACATTAATATATTTTAATATTTTTGATTATAAAATTTTGTGTGTCGTTTTAGGGATGAATTCAATAGAAATATGGAAAAAAGAGATAAGTTCCTTACTTCAAGGAAGATAAAAGCGCTCGTTTTGATGTAGAAATAGGACCAGTCGAAAATTCGTAAAAGCATTCCTCGATGAAACTCCACACTTGGCGGCACTGCTGATCGTACTCCAAGTTAAAGGCTTGGTATATTTGAAAAATACACTAACCACCTTTAAAAAGCTTTCCGTTTGATAAATAACATCGTTGAAATATATAAGAGGTAATGCAGCTTAATAATGGTTTAACCAACGACAATTATAAAAGGTTGTAGGGTTAAATTTCTTGCAAGGTAATGTTCTTTTCTAATATTGATTGTTGATTCAATGAAGTTTTCATCCTATAAAAATTTAAAATTGCGTTACTTAATTTTGCACTAATTTTTGGTTATTAAAAAGTGTTATCATTGGCCTCGCCGAAGTCGAAATAGGCATCTTCTCTGTGCAGTCCATCAATAATATTTGCGAATTCAAATCATTATTTTTGATCTTTATTTTTGAATAAAAATCTTATACATACATATATTGAATTTCGTTAAGATAGCTGTAACATAACGGATTTTTTCGTGATACCAGACAGACAGACGGACATGGCTAAATAAAGTCAAATATTAAAAAAAAAGATTGCTAGCGACATTTCGTTGAAATTTTTCTAATATAAATACCTGTGAAGTCAGGAATAAGCTCCTCCAGCCCTCAATCCAAAAGGAGCTTCAGCATCTGGGAGCAAACGTTGTTTGTTGGCAGAACAATTATTTGGTACCCCTCCATTGCCAGTAGTACAAAGTAGTACATGATTGAAAAATGATTTATGAAAATTACAAAAAATTTTTTTTTATAAACAAGTGAAGTACGAACTCAACAACTTGCATTTAGGCTTGTGCTTAACAGTTCCAGAGACGGAACGGACATGGAACGATTCTTTTGAAGAAAGGAACTAGTTCACGGAAACATGTCCGCGGAACTATCTAGTTCCTTTGCTTATTTGAACTGTATAGACTATTTGGCTTGTCTGCTTGTTGAACTACAGAGGGAATTTGAAGCATGTCTGCGGAACTATTTAGTTCCTTTGTTTATTTGAACTGCAGAACAGTTCAATATTTTTTTTATTTCTATATTTTTTAATTAAAGAACAACATTTCTTTAGTTTATATAAGAAATGAACTTCTATCATTTAGTAAATAATTTCATTTAGTAAATAAAGTTCATGTTGTAAATTTATAAAGTTGCTGAAAATCATTTGCAGTTGCATCCTATAGTTCATCAGCTTTAAGCATGTTCGCGGATTTATATAGTTCATCAGCTTTAAGCATGTTCGCGGAACTATATATTTAGTTCCAGCAGTTCTCTTTATAAGAATGAAAGTAACAAAAGTATGCTCAATGTCATTTCGTGATTGTTCTGCTTCATATGTTAAAAGCAAAAATAAACAGCAATGCTGAACAATGCACACAACTGGAATGACGATATATCATTTTTAATTTTACCTATTATTTCTTTCACTCTCTTTCACATGCATAATTGGCTTACTTGTCGTCGCTCAAACAATTCGATTAATTTATGTAAGTGCGAAAGAGATGTTGCTCAATTAAAAAAATTTTATTGCAATCGGAACTGTTTGAACATGCTTAAATCGTGCAGATGGAATGATTAGAACTATGTCCGAGACTGAACATAGTTCCATGAACTATGCAGGTCCGGAACGACCCAACTCTGCTTGCATTAGGTAAAATATATAAAAAATTTGGTTATTTTCTAAACAAAATTTCAGTCGAATTTACAATTTTTAGTTAGGTAAAAAACCTAATGCATGATTGTTTTACTAACTGTGAAAGTAGAAAAGTGGCCGAAAAGATAATGTGAAGTAGAAAATTTCATATTACCTAATCAAGTTAAGGTAATAAATCAATTTTTTATTTTCTGTGTATGCTCTTTAAAATATTTTAACAAACACAATGAACATATATACAAAAATTTCACTGCCTAGGAGGGGCAAGTAAACGTGTGTTATATTCCCTACAATAGAAATTACTGCTGCTATGATTTTGCGAAAGTGGCAGCGTTGCCATGTTAGGGGCTTTCCTCCTAAATTTGAGAATTTTTCTTATTTAGGGGGAGAAAATGTTTCGCGGGAGATTTAGGGTGAAAGACAATTTATATTAAATGTAAAGCGTTGTCGGCAAATAAAATTTGAAGTGTATCAGAATAACCTTGCACTTCTACTGTGATTAATACTTTCCCTGTAAAAAACAAAATAAATATAAGAGTAGCAGTCCTTGTGACTGAAATATTTTAGAAGCAGTCTGTGATTACTACTTTAGAATAGCAGTGAGAAAATAACTGTTACCACAATATCGATCTATCTCTAGTTATTATGAAATAAGTATGTCGAAAAACATCTTATTATAAACCAATTTTGATAGAAAAAAATAACTCTTTTTCTCAGTGTAGCTTATCACCACACATCTATTTCCTTACTCGTCTATTTCCGTACTCGTTTCAAGTAAATTGAAGTTACTTTACTAATTTTTCAAGCTCGAAAGAAGAAGAACAAGCAAAATGTCACTCTCTATTCTATTACAATTACTCGTAAGTAGCATGATACAATGACCAGGGGCCGGAATTACAGCATCCGTGATCGAGCAAAATTACGAAGGACACGACGAGACAAGTGCCTATCAATCTTGTACAATTTTGCTCGATCACGGATGCTGTAATTCGGCCCCAGGCATTATTAATAGCGACTGCGCTGCCAAGCTGTGGGCATAAGATGTCAAAAACAAGTGATGTACACCGAAACAAAAATAACAAGGGTTTTTTTTTGTTTTTAAAGCAAGCATTTTGTCGTCATATTGTTCTCATTATGTCCACAATGCTTTTTATACACTAAACTTATTTATTGTAATAACTTCGATTTTACATCAATTTGGGATCATTTCAAGGACAACAATTTTTTATCACAAAAACATCCTCAAACGTAAAATTTTCTTAGTCGAAAAAGAGCTATATCTTCAAGAGATATGCATGAATTTTCAAGATTTACTTCGTTGAATAGATACTTGCCTTTCTTTTGATACCCATATATATTACTTTTGTTGGAAAATTTAAAAAATCACATGTTGTTAAGGTAATTTTTTCTAACTTTGGACCCATATAATTTATGAACGACTTGAGAGCGGCCCTTAATTTTTTTACTACTACTTTTTTTAGCTCCAAATACACATTTTGAAAAAATAAAAATAAAAAATACCATTTTTGCTTGAGGTTAAATGTTCCGCAAATTGTGCCGTTTTAAAAATTAAAAATTATTATTTCCCTTTTAAGAAAAATCCCTTTTTTAATTAAGAAAAACAACATCGTTAAATGTTATCACCTCATTTTGACAATATATGCCCACGCTGAACAGCTGTTTCAGCTTTATTAATACTACCTTCAACTCATTTTATCATGGTAAGTAGCTTCAACTTTATTTGAAAAATTTTTTCGAGCACGAATATCGAGCTACAAACAATATTTTTATTTGTTTATATTTTTGTACTGTTTTGTAAATAAAAATTATTCTTATCATTAAATGCAATAATACTTGCATGTTATTTTTGTTATTGTTATTGCTATTGTGCTATTCCGTACTTTTGATAAATATTCTCGTTTTAACAGTCAAGTTACTTTCTATTACTCGAACTTTACTAGAAGCTAGTACGGAAACAGACCGTATATATCATTTCCGACACATCTGTCACCCTATTTCGACCAATGCAGACTTGACTGAATAGGTGTAAACCCTAAAAATCCTTGTCTGCAAGCTAAGCCATAAATAAGATTGCGGACAGATTGAACACTCAAGCGTGGTAGTAGGCAGTCACGTTTACTTGTGCCAGTGCGCAAAATTCGCTCATACAAACCTGTTTGAAGTGTGCAGAGTGACAACAGGCAGATCAGATCAGGGGCCGAATTACAGCATCCGTGATCGAGCAAAATTGTACAAGATTGATAGGCACTTGTCTCGTCCTGCTCTTCGTAATTTTGCTCGATCACGGATGCTGTAATTCGGCCCCAGGTTGTTGCTGGTGCAGGCTGGCAGTTCTTTGTGTTTTTGTTTGTTTTTATTATTTCTTATATAAAAGCAAACTCCTGGTTTACGGCATCTTATGTATAATAAAACGAAGGCTGAACGTGATGCAAGACACGGTAAGCAATACATAATTTCATATCAAAAAATATTGTTGCTCGTTTCTCTCACGACGTTCAGCCTTCGCTTCGTTTTACATAAAAATGCAGTTACATTCATCAAGACTTTACACTTGACACTTGAATGAAAGACTTGGACATCAGCGTGAGAGAGGTGGAAGTTGAAAAGGGAATGACCAAGAACGTGAGTGTGAGGGTTGTTTTTGGTCGACGTCGATAGAGATTTATATTGTTAAGGTTACTCCCTGCCCGCTTCAGCGTTCACTCTGTCCGCAACCTCAGAAATACCAGTAACAAAGTAACAAAGCACCACCGTGCAACAAATTTTTGCAGTGTAAGTTTACGTGATGTGGTACCATAAGTAAAATAGCTTGTTGCGATACATGCTTAAACGTAAAGTTTAATTGTGTGGGACTGTAACGTAGTCTCTTTATAGGAATGCGCGTGTATCTTGTATAACTGTCTTTATGCTGGGGTTGAAAATATCCTGATAGTGGTCGTTGTTTGTCCATAAGGGGTGGACTTGGACAATAAACATAAACTCACACACAACACAATCCAAAGCGAAGTGGACGTCGAATGAAAATTCGTATGACATAAGTTTCTATGTAAAAAAATTATCTATATAAAATATATAGAAAAGGGTCAATTCGAGTCATGGTACAACGTGCTGTTTGCATATTTTTCTCCCTGCTTTTCACTGACTTATGTTGGAGTTAGCAAAATCAACAATGGCGTATTTTTCGCTGACTGTAAGTTCTTCATTTTCTTCCCCTTTGTACTTAATTTTTATATGAATGATTAAGAAAATGGTTGCGGCTTTTTGTAAAATTAAAGTGTAAATATGCATTCAGTTCTAAAAAAATCTTAAACTTATCATAGAAGAGAAAGCTCAGTAGAACAATTTTGTATTGGGCGAATTCCAAATATGTGAATTATTATTATTCGCTCTCCATATATTAACTTACGTCAGGCCCGGCAAATAATGTGGGTATTGTTGGTAGTAAAACCCACATGGAATTTCGTAGGTGGGTAATAACCCACACAACAAATGATTTCAATAAAATTAAAATGTATCATATAAGTTGCAAACACTTTTAAACGTTTCCTTAAATTACTTTCGTTCGACTCGGCGATTGATTGATCCTCATATAATTGACCAATTTATAGTGTCGCTTTGAAAACGACTCGGCGTAATTTTAACTATTAAAGCGATTCGCTGTGGGAGATTGCGACGCAGTCGATACTGTAATAAACTATTATAAAGACTTCGAAAAAGAAAAGCTAATGAGCGATAAGCAAATGTTCATGGAGTTTTTGAAGAGACAGAACAAAGAAGTAGTGAAATGAAAGAAGTTTTTCCGTACTTTTGCTTCTAAAGACGTATCTGATGGCAACAGTGGTACAAAATCTTTAAAATTACATAAAAATTTTACAAGTTTATTCAGATAAATGTGAAAAAATGGGTTTAAATGGTTTACTTAATCAACATTATAAGAAAATACTCAAAAAGGAGGAGGATTTAAGGTTTGGAAAATAAAATAAAAAGGTCTCAATATTAAACATTTATTGTGAAAATACTATCAAACATAGAGACTTGAAATTTTTTGGCGTAAATATTTACAGCCCTATTCTGGTAACTTGACTACAGTCAACCAGTATTTTTAATATTTCTATATGTTTGTTGTAATTTTTTATTTCAAAACAAAATTTGAAGCTCAAAAAACAACATTTTTTAATAAAATTGTCAATATCTAAAAAGCAGTTGAGAATTTTTATCAAAATTTATTTTTTGTGAGCTCAAATTTTGTTTTGAAAGAAAAAAATTACAACAAACACATACAAATAATAAAAATACTGGTTGAATATTGTCAAGTTTCCAGAATAAGGCTGTTAGTGTCTTGATATTTAGTGTCTTTATAAATGACTTTTTTACTGTACGCTGTGATGTAACGATGCATGCTTATGCTGATGACTTTTAGTTGTATTGTTCAAACCGTGTCGGACTACTTGATGACTTGTGTTGAATGACGATCTTAGTGCAATTTGTAAATGGGCATCTGACAATGATCTCTGCGTCAATGCAAAGAAGTCTTATGTTCTGCCTATCTCAAAGGATAAACTTAACAACCTTGAAATCCCACCTATACTTTTAAATAATAAAAGCTTGGAATTGGTGAATAAAGTAAAAAATCTAGGTTTTTTATTAATTCAAAAATATCATGTTCTGATCACATCAATAGTATAGTTGGGAGAATCTTTTACACGTTGCAATTATCATATTTTCTATACGAACTAGTATATAGAACTAGTATTTAGACTCAAATTCAGCGCACAAAATACTTGAAGCCTTTAATTATGCGACTAGATATGTTTATGGATTGAGTCTTTTTGAACATATCTCTACGATCAGAACGAGGGATCAAATACGATCATTTTGGGATGTAGCATAATACGCTATTTGAACGCGAGAAATTATATCTTTCTACATAAGCTCATTATTTACAGGATGAAGGAGTCCTTAATCAAAAATTGCGCTTCTCTGCCTCAAACCGAACCTTTAATCTTATAAAACCAAAATTTAGTTGTTTACTATCTAAACGTCTATTCTTCATCAATGCCAATAAACTATGGAATTCATTACCACTTAATATCAAATTTATCGTCAGTATGAACAAACTCAAAAAATATATTAAGGGTTCTCATCTAAGCATGTAACTGACCCGTAAATATTGTAAGCCTTGTGAACTTACATGCGCGTAAACTATCTGTCAAAATTTGTATGGGCGTGAGTTTACATCATTTCCGAGTCTATTTTGTAGTGTAAACTAGCATGTAAATCTACGTGTGTGAATGAGGGTCGCCTTTGGCGCTAATCATTACATATTTAAAGTAGATGGAGTAAATATGAACACGTTTTATTTATTTTTCTATGTTAATGAAGGTTTTAAAAGGTTTAAAATTTAAAAAAGTAATAATATTGTCGTAGCCGCAGCCGCCATTTTGTCGAAATTTACGCTATTCACACTTTATCCTCATCAAAAGTTTAAATGCTATACATGTTTACATGCTTTGATGAACCCTTATTATGTTACATTTTTCGAACATCTAAAAGATAAGCGTCTTAACAATAGTATGTAATAAATAATTTGTTTTAATGTTGATTTTATATGATTTAAATACAAATTCTTAATTTTTGATAGTTTTAATCATACTTGATTTTAAATACAAATTCTAGTTGTTTGATAGTTTAAAATCGTTAAAATCAAATGGTAGAGCACTACCAAACAGAAAAAAGCTGAAAAATATATCAGCAAAAATCTAAAAACAACTTAAGTAACCATGCTTTGTTAGTGGAAGACTTCCAGCAGACTGTTGGACTCCATAATAATAACATAAGCATAAAGACAAGCAAAGACAAGTAAAGCAAATATAAAACAACAAATGTGAAAATTTGAAATGGGAGAAAAACTGAGAAATTGACACTTAAAATCTCATCGCCTCTGTGGTGCAGTACGCTATTGCGCGCTTGCACGGGTATCACAAAGATTTCTGATGAAGCCTTTAGCATGGCCTAAATTGCAATAAAATCAGCTAGTGATTTTTTCCTTTTCATATTGAAAAAACTTTGTTATTGTTGTTGTTGTTTCTTTGGAAAGATTCGTTAGAACAATTAATTCTATTGAACAATTAATTCTATTCTATTCAATTAGTTCTAACTTTGACCTAAAGCTCAATAAACGATTTTAAACTATCAAACAACTAGCATTTGCATTTAAAATCAAGTATGATTTAAACTGTCAAACATTTAGAATTTGTATTTAAATCTTATAAATCAACATAAAAAATAACATGGTCATTAAGAAAAAACTTTGATTTGTTTTTAATTATATGTTATCTTATGTTATATGTGTATCAGTTCAATAAATAAAAAATTAGTTATCTAACTTTAAATTTTATTTGCCATCTATAGATAATGCTTTTTTATTTTTACGTTTATTTCTATTTTATTTTCATCTATAAAATTACTGTTGTTAAGTGGTACCTTTGATTTCATTATCTGATTATATATTCGTATGCGTTGCACTAATTAAAGATCTTTTTGTATATTACTGTACTGTTTTATGTTCAAATAAATAATAACAATACAAAAATCAATGTTCCAAAAAATTTTTGTTTTTGTTTTTGTTTTTAATGCATCTTCTTCTCACTAGAAGAAATAGGAAAAAGTACTAATTTTCAGCAAGGGCCCAGCAAAATTTTTGTTACAAATGTGACATGCATTCTTAGGGACACTGCTTCCAGAAGACATTCTATAGATCCAATTGTACTTCTTTTAAGCCTTATCAAGCAGTGTAGCAATAATTTAATTTCAATTATTTTTTTCAGGTATTTTTTCATTTCCCTTGGGATTTTTCAAACCTCCAACAAAATGCAACCACTTCCTACTTCAAACACCAAAATTCTGTTAAAATCAAGATAAATAAAGGGATATTTATATTATAAATCAAAATAAAGGGATATTTTACGCGGATTTTTTTAAACCCAAAACAAGAAACTCCGCGAGAAAATCGGGATATTTTCCTTGGGATTTTTTAAGCCCCCTAACCACAAAACCATTTCATTCCATTGAATGCCTTCTTAAAGTTCCCCTCAAAAACAACAACTAGAATTCTTTCATTTAAGGGCTCAAAGAAATATTCCATTAAACAAATTCTGTAAGCACTTCTAGAGAAGACTAAGGAAAGCATTTCTCCGAATGACATGCATATGTTAAAAGAATGCCTTCTGGGTATGAAAGTGGAAGGGATGGAATTCAAGACTTTCCCTTCCACTTTACCTTCTTTTGGAAGCACTTTTTTTGCTGGGGGGTCAAGATTTTTTTGGTCTCAATTTATGGGAAACAACAAAACATTAAAGTTTATATTAATAAAGGTAATTATAGCTAAAACTTTTTCTAGAATTATTAAGTTTGGTTACAATTTGCCCCGCTACAGTGATTTAAAGGATAAAGTTAATAGCGTGGTTCATGTTTTATTAGTCGCGCTGTCTGAAGGTTTCTTTTTTGGGAAGACAAAATACCCACACGGGGTGAACGCGAACTGCTGGGCCTGACTTACGTAGCTAAGATTCCACTGCCGACGAAATGACGACTAGCTAGCATATAAAAAATTATAATAAAAATGCACTTAAGTATAGTAAAGTTATTGCTATATTTGATAAATAAAGTATTCTTTTTGCGCATATTTTTTATTGTTTCAATATTTCCATTCAATGGGTTAAACTGCAAACGATAAAAATAAAGAAGTCTATAAGGACATTAAAAGATTTCTTATATGTCTTAAAGGACACAAGGGCCAAGAAGGACCCAACCGAAAATAGTATTTTGAGCTAAAGGCAGTCCGGCGAGTGTTATTATTTAAGTACGAAGAACCTTGCCATATTCATCAGCGACGACCCAGCAAAATTTTTGATGCAAATATGACATGCATTCTTAAGGACACTGCTTCCAGAAGACATTCTGTAGATCAAACTGTGCTTCTTCTTAGCCATATAAAGGATTTCTTTCAAGAGGTATTCTTATAAACGACTTCTAAAAGACATTCTACTGGCATTTAAATTCAATTAAAGTAAAAAAATTGTATATAATTCTAATACATGTTTTAGATTCTTTCCGTGGGATTTTTTAAACCCCCAAATTAACCAAACCACTTACTACTTCCAACATCAAAATGCTTTGAAAATCGGAAAAAAAGGATACTTTACGTGAAATTTTTTTAAACCCCCAACAAAACCCAAACACTTCTCATTTCCAACACCAAAATCGCTAGAATGTCGGAAAAGGGATGTTTTTCCACGGTTTTTTCAACCCCCAAACCGCATTCCATTCCGAATGCCTTCTTTAAGTTCTTCTGGAAAACACCTACTAGAAACCTTTCATTAAAGAGCTCAAAGAAATTTTCCATTGAAAAAGTTCTGCAAGGACTTCTAGAGACGACTAAGGAAAGCATTCCTTCCAATGACATGTATATGTTAAAATAATGCCTTCTGGGTATGAAAGTAGAAGGGAGGGAATTTAAGACTTTCCATTCCACTGTAGCTACTTTTGGAAGCACTTTTTTTGTTGGGGAATACCACATCCAAGGGCGTCCGCAGGATTTGTTCTAGGGGGGAAAAGGGCAAAGGCATAAAGGAGTCTAGAATACACATAAAGAAAATTTAACATATATAACCTTTTATTTTCTGAGATTTTTGGTACTAATTTTGTTTAGAAAATTATATATATTTCAAAGATGCGGTAAAAATCTTTCTCGTATCATGCTCGAAATATTTTCAAATTTAATTTTTTTTTATGTAATTTCAAAACATTTTTTCTCAACAAATTTTCTTAGTAAATGAGTAAATTAAATAATATGATGTCTCTTTTATCCTTAAATAAAATCGAATTAATTACTATTACTATGTATAAGAAAACAACAATTTCCAAACCTTTTTTTTTTTTAAAAAAAAAGAATAAAACCAGCACAATTTTCAAACAATTTTTTCCAGTTTTGGAGGCCTATAACTCATAAACGATTTGCGAAAGGCCTGAAATCTATGAGGTTTGGATTTAGGAGGTAAAAATTCATAACTTCCGCAAAAATAAAGAAATAGAGAAAATAAACGTGACGCAAAAAAATCCAGAAAATTCTCAAAATGGGTGGACGCCTGTTAAGAAACGTGAATTTAAAGAAGTATAAAATAATTGTTTCAAATCGAGTTTCCTATTTAAATTTTAGTCATAAAAAACAGATTTTTTTTAAATTTAGTGCTTGATCTAAAATTAGTCTACTTTATTCAGAATTTCCAAAATTTTTGTTTCGCTTTTGAATTAGAAACTTTGCCTTTGCCTAGATCGCTGCAATTTTCTCAAATTTAAATGCTGCAAGATTGTTAGCAATTTTATTAAATTTACAAAAAATTAAAAAAGTATTCTAATGGGATCATCTTTATAACAGATAAACGATGTTTTTTAAGCCGACTTTTGGGAAAACATTTAGTTTTTAAATTTATTTTACTTTGAAACTCTTGAAGAAAACTTCTTGTTTTTAACTACTTTAAGACATAAATTTGCCTATCGTCCAAGTTCATATGCGATATTGGTTTAAATGCCTCTTACCATCTGTTGCTCCAAAGAATGATTTTCGACTAATAGGGATATCATTCCTTATCATTCCTAAATGTCTCGTACGAATAACTTCGTAATTTATTCCATTACATTCGTAGTATTTACTAATGGCTTCGTACTATTTAGTATTAGTTAAGTTTAAAAAATTTACAACCAAAATCAATTCAGCCTGGTTTGTTGAACAATTACTGAATATACTGTACTGAAAGAGTACGTGGCTCGTAAGCTAAAAAACCGTGGCTCAAACCCCAGTTCAGATAAAATGTTTTGTTTTTCGTTATTAGTTAATGTAACAAATGTGTTCGTACAATATACATTTGTTTTTGTAAGAATACGAATAAAATATTTGTAATATGTACCAAACTACACCCAATCTACGAATCCTATTAGTGACTGAAAACTACGAATAATATTCGTAGAATGGACGCAGTTTTTATTAATATTTGTTGTTTGAGTGTAAGAAAACGAATTGAAAAGTTCCTGTGAAACAAGGGTAAAAATAAACTGGCCATTTCAGCCCTTGGAAGGACTTTGACCTAGTTTTATTGATCAATTGTGTTGTGCGTGTTGTTAAATGTTTGATCACAAATGACCGAGAACTGGACCTACGTGCTTAATGCCGACTCCGAACGGCTTATGTTCTCAAGAAGCTTTACATGGCAATTTTTACTCTCTGAGGTTTGCCATTGTCTGCAGAGAGGTGACGACCGAACAGAAAAATTAATTCAATTGAAAAAACTTTCTGTCTGAGCTGGAATTGAACCCGGGCTACCGCAGTTCTTTATCTTAGGAGCCACGCACTCTACCCACTAGGCTACGGGCGCCACAACATACAATTACAATTACAATTTGGAAAGTTTTTTTACTTTCCCGTAAAATTTTTGAGCACCCATGACCACATCTATTGCCGCTGACGTACAAAAATCTGCCAATACAATATTTGAAAACTTTCCTTTAAAACTGCATTGACATGTCTTTTGGGTGTTTTCAAATTCAGATAAGAACTAAGGCGAGCACTAATGCTTATGCGTACGTTTTAGGGGTTAAAACCCCTAGGATCTAGAAAGTATAAAAATCTAATATATTAGCATTAAGGCAACTACACCGCAACAGCTTGAAAAGTTGCAAACCACTTCAATTTTAAACTGAATTTTGACCTATGCTTTCAGATCATAGATAATAAGTACTTTGGCATAGATTGCGATTTAATGTTCGGGCAGGGTTACGATGTGCGGCTGTCATGATTGGTACACTAAAAGGAGCACAAGCGTATGTAGCGGAAGAAGAGCTATAGGATGAAGTTATTAAAGCTTAGGACATCGCAACCGAATTTCGAAATACCACAATATGGCCTCTCGCATTTTAGCTTGTAAAAAGAATAAAAACTTTTAATTTTCAAATTGCTATTAATGTGGTAGCAGTTCCAACTAAATACATTTCTGATCAAGATTATAGATTCACATTCTTTGTTGTTTTTACCCAAAAATAAATAGCTAGAACAGAAAAATTTAATATTAAGCGTATTAATCACTAGTTTAGTAACGTCAATTGAAATGTTTAACAGTTATATTTCAATGTGGTTTGTTGCTATTTTAAAAGATTTAAAACTGCTATATAAATTAGTACTGAATTTTATTTAAAACGAAAATCAGAAATATTTTTTTAAATTATTGAAATCATTTTAAATGATAAATTTAGGTTTTTTTTTTAATTTTTTATGATTTCTTTTATTTCTGTGTTTGAAATGCCCAAACACAGGCACTTTGAGGATTTTTGAAATAAACATCAAGTTTCAACAGCTATAACTTTTTGATCCGAGTTTTATTTTTTGTAATTTTTTTTCACAAAATAGTTGTTAAAGACGATGCTTTAGCACCCTCATTATGTAGTTTTTTTTAATTTTGCATTTTTGCATTTTTTGGTATTAAGTAAGCAACGTAATCCAACATTTTTTTGTATTTGATGAGTGTCTGTTCAAAAGAGCTTATTTCGACATTTTATGAAGTTGAAGAAAACTGAAAAAAGTCCGGTTCTTGCCGTGCTTACAATTCTGACACCAACAGCTAATTTATGATGTAAGCATGGATAAAACAATTTTAATGGTATCAAAGTTATAGAGATTTCAAATTTAAAGATATGTCCTTTTGTGCAATCACTGAAGAAATAGCAATTTTTTATTTTAAAAACTGAACACAACAATATAATATACATAAGAAGTTTTCACAGAAATAATCAATTCACTAATCACGTAAGTGCCCTATGTTGGGCTCAATACGTTCACAATATTCGTCGGTTTCTCATTGTAGTAATGAGGATGCATTGAGGACTTTCATTCATTGATTAATCAGTTGCTTACCTTGAAGGGAACTTGTAATTGTGCCTAAGAAAAAAATTTGAGAGACCGTTTGATTAAATATTGTACAAAAACCAAAACCTTGTATGGAAGTTAGTCCCTTTTTTGTGAAAATGATAGGATTAAATATTTTAATTGCTAAGCAATAGTAAAAACAGCTTTTCCCAAAAATGTTAAAAAGGAACTTTTGAGCAGACACTCCTCATTTGTATTAAGTGATGTTTTAGAAAATATTTCAACAGCATTTCATTGCATTTCTCAAATTTAGATTTTTACAATTTTTTTTATTGAAACCAGAAATAAAATAACATTTTGCGAAAAGTAAAATAATGCAACTCAGGTACTTTTAATCTAATTTTTATGTTTGTTAATTCACTTTAAAGAACAATAAGAAAATTACATTAAAACGAAATACATACCTATTTTTTAAAAAAATTTTCTTTAAGAGATGTTTCAACTCTTGTAAAACGCTTATCCATTTTTTTATATTATAAATCAACATTTTGACGTAATCCTGCTAATCCTAATTCTTAACCTATCCTTTGCGGTTATTTCTGTAAATTTTTTTCTTATAAAAACATTATTAAGTGTTTTTGGTTTTTATTTATTATTTTTATTTAAAATGAAATTTTTCAATTAATTGAATTATCCTTACTAATCCTAGTCTTTAACTATATATATTTAAAGCTTAAAATTACCTAACCTAATGTATGGAATTAATTTACATTTTATTTACAAGCAGAAATCTTTGCGTGCATTTCTAGAGATTATTTTTAAATTAAAAATTTTATTAAAAACATAATTAAATGTTTGTTTTTATTTTTATTTCATGTAATAAAAATAAAATAATTTAATTAATTTTAATCATCGTAAATAATTGTAATTCTTAACCTATTCTTATATATATTTAAAACTTAAAAGTACCTAAGCAAAACTAACCTATAAAATTATTGAAAATTATTATTTACATGTTTGATATATACATTATTTACATGTTAGATGTGAAAAGATTATTCACAAAACCAAAAGAATATTTGATAATTATGAAAATAATAGAATAAATTCAATTTCAAATTTTATATATATTTTTAAAAATATAATAAATATATCGGTCGTTTTCTTCAATAACGTCATAATTCCAAAGAACTGATGATTTTTCTTTTCAGAAGTAGGTTATTTTATTTAGGTAGGTTACTTAAGGCGTATGCAAAAATTCAGCAAAATCTGATTGTTTTTGAAGTAACTGAACTATTAAAAATTTAATTTTTTTTTAACAAAGCCCTGTTTTCGAAGAAAATACTAACCCCCTTATGTATCTTTTTGAGCAAAAACTGTTCTCAAAATTTAAAGAACCATCCATTGCAAATATTAAGATGCAGTTACTACATAAGATTTGAAGAGTTGTGACTTAAAGGTGAAATTTGACCTTGAATTTCTCTCTAATTTGACCCAATCCGATAAAACTGAGTATGAGAGCATAATATATAGACCATACACTACTAGAAACTATTGAGATATTTGAAGTTTTTTTTCGTGTCGCACTGTGTAATTAAAGAAAAATAATATTTTCTCCTGAAACAGTTTTTTATTCTGAACCAGCATAGTTTTGTTTTAGGACGCTCGACGGTTACTACTCTAACTCTTTTTACAGAGTATTGTATAAATTCTTTTGAATCTGGTTGTCAAGTAGATGTTATTTACACAGACTTTTCTAATGCCTTTGATAAGGTCTCTCAAATAATTTTGATTAATGAACTTTTAAAATTTGGCTTCCATTCTAGCTTTTTAAAATGGATTGAATCATATCTTAGAAAATAACTTACTTATGTTTGTATTAATAATATGCGTTCGTACTCTTTTATTGCAACTTCGGGAGTTCCTCAAGGTAGCATTCTTGGCTCTTTGCTCTTTATCTTATTTATAAACGATATCTCTGATTGTTTTAATAATATTAATTTTTTGCTCTATGCTGACGATTTATAAATTTTCTTCCGAATTAAGAATCCTTGAGATATTGGTTCTTTTCAGTTGGATACTAATAATCTTCTAACTTGGAGTAAATCCAATAGATTATCATTAAACATTTCCAAATGTTATCATGCGA
The DNA here is from genome assembly GCA_963920525.1 of Dichetophora obliterata. Lineage (NCBI taxonomy): Eukaryota > Metazoa > Arthropoda > Insecta > Diptera > Sciomyzidae > Dichetophora > Dichetophora obliterata. The sequence goes on from OY986439.1 coordinate 146,370,838, forward strand.
CTTTTGCTAAATTAAAAAATATTTTTGATTCTTCCTATATGTTGGATAACAGTATGCTTAAAACAGTTGGTGAAATTCTTGACCTGGGAGTAGTTTTTAATACTAAGTTCTCCTTTATACCACATATTAATTATATCATTCCGAAAGCATATTCCTTGATTCCTTTTATTCGTCGTAATAGTTCCGAATTTTTAGATCCTTGTGCTTGGTTTTCACTATGTCATTTTCAGTGGTCAGTTGTTGTCAATCAAATTGAAAATGACAACATGTTGACATTTTTTCTACATTTGGCAATCTTGGAAAATTGAAAACAAATAAATTATTAAATGGAGCTATGCAGAAAATGTTCTAGAGTTTTATTAAGATGATATTTTAGGTGATAAAATTTTTTGTCGTCATAAAAATGACAGTGAAAACCAAGCATTATACTCACAAATTGCTTTATACCTCATTTCTGCGATCGAAGCTGGAATAAGCATCATTTATTTGGAATCCTTTCTACGACATAAACGTCTGTGCGACATAAACGAGTTAAAAAAATGTTTTTGAGATTCTCGCTTAGGACTTTAAATTTTGTTGAAACGCTTCCCACATATAACGTACGTTGTTTGCTAATACGTCTTCAATCGCTTAAAAGCAGAAGAAGAATTCGCTCACTTATGATAATTTTTGATATTATTTCTGGTCACATTGATTGTCCTGCATTGTTAAATCTGGTTAATTTCTCTGTTCCTTCTCGTCAGTTACGCCAGCTTAATGTTTTATCTAATTAATTTCATTAAAGTAATTATGCTGTCAATGAGCCTCTTAGTAGAACTATGTTTGATTTCAATGCTCTCTCTAGAATTCATAATATTGATTTTTTTATATCTAGGAAAAATTTTAAATCAATATTAAATGAAATGTTCACTACTACTTAAATCTATTTCATCGAAATATATCATATACGCACTTTTAAATTGCGGAGTAAACAAATTTTTTCGCATCTTCCGATCAGGCTTTGGCACGATATGACCACAAACGAAATAAAATTCATTTATATTTGGGCACTTCCTTTTTTCCATATTACAACTTTAAGAGCTAATTTCCTCACCTCCTGTTAAGAGTTGGAAGTCGTTCTAGGAGGAAATTTCTAAGTTTCAAAAACAATTTTGTTTCTTCACCGACTTAGCTAGAGTTTAGAATACGATCGTTTGCTAAGTTAGAAGTCAGCTAGCGTTAGCAGGCGATTTATCTGGAAGGCCAATGTTGGCCTTCTATTTACACTTGGATGGAGGATTTTTGAGTTGGAAAGCGATTTTCGACGTTTTATCTTTCATCAGCTTTAATTTTACTTCATCACCAGTCGATAATTTGCAATAATTATGACCTTGTCTCTATTAAATCGTGTGTGGGAGGTGGAAGATTGGTGGGAGGATGAAGATGAAGAAATGTTAGTGTCGGTTTGTCGGGAGTACAAAATGTTCCCGCGAATTCATATGGATAAATGGGAGACCTTTGCGATTATGATTTTAATATTATTTAAAAAAAAGGAAAAATGAACACTCATGCTGACGCGTTATCGCGCATAGATCTAAACAGCGATTCCCTAAAAGCGATGATTCCGACAAATACGGAAGTTAGCAAAAACGTACTAGCTATTACTAGAGGTATGATTAGAAATAAGCATACTCAAAACTCTGATTATAACAAAACGCATTGCAATTCCCACAAAAAGCGTCATGAACTATTTGTGTGGGATTGTACATCCATAACAGATATTAAAAAAATGAAAAAATTAAAGTTCAATACAAATAACATTTTTAAGAGTTCCCAATTTGAAATTAATGATGAGGAAGTAATTATACGATGTAGTGATAATCCACTGTTCACACCGCTGACTTTGGAGAAGCTTTCATCAAAATGTATAATTTAGGAATTGAAGAGTTAGCGCTAAAGAGAAATGATGATATATTTACAACCACTGAAATGAATAAATTCAAAGAAATTTATAATAATTTAAAAAGAAAATATGAAAATTTGAAAATTTTAATTTACAATGAAACAGAACGAATAGTCGACAAAGTAAAACAAAATCAAATAATCGAAGAATACCACAATTCAACACACGGAGGTCACCTCTTTATAAGAAAAACAGTAATGAAACTAGAACAAAAATACATATGGAAAAATATGAATAAAATGATAAAAAAACTACATACTCAATTACGATAAATGCAAATTAAACAAACAGCCTAAACATACAAAAGAAAATTTAACACTGACAGACACACCAAGTGCCAGTTTTGAAGTCGTTTCTATCGACACAGTAGGTCCCCTACGTTTATCCAACAATTACAGATATATACTAACGTGTCAGTGCGACTTAACAAAGTACGTAATAGCATGTCCAATGGAGACAAAAGACGCGAAAACTGTTGGTAAAACAATAATTGAAAATGTAGTTTTAATATACGGTCACTTTAAAATTTTAAAATCGGATAGAAGTACGGAATTTCTCAATGAATTAATGTCAGAAATATGCAGCTTTTTGAACGTTAAACAAATATTTAGTACTCCATATCACCATAAGACTCTGGGCTCGATAAAGAGAAACCATCGAGTATTAAATGAATATTTACTAAACTTTTGTAAAAATGAAGAATGGGACCAATGGATCCCATACTTCACTTTTTCATACAATAAAACGCCTCATGTTAATACAAATTAAACACCATCTGAGCTAATTTTTGAAAAACTAGCAAATCTTCCAAATGATAATCGTTTCGAATCAATAGTATATAATACAGACAACAACGCTCAAGAATTAAAACATAGATTAAAATATTCGTTACAAAAAGCAAAAGAATAAATAAATATTACAAAAATGAATAGAATTGAAAAAGATAAAAATATAAACTTGTTACATTTTAATATTGGATATAAAGTTTTAATAAAAAGGATGAATAGAAGAAAAAATCAATCTCCTTATATTGGTCCATTCATAATTGTAAACAAAAAAGGAGTAAATTCAATAATTAATGGAAAGCTAAAAGAATACCATAATAATATATAAAAAAATATTTATAAACAATTTGTATCTTTTTAATTAAATTTTGAGCACATAAGTGAATATTAAATTTAATTTTTAAATGAATATTAAAATATTGTATAAAACACAAAAAAAATTACTTTTCATAAATTTCAAAATAATTTTTTTCTCTTAGGGGTGAGGGTGTAATGTACACACTTCTACATTATAAAATATTAAAACAAACAACTATAAAACATTTTTAACAGATACACGCCTTTACGGTACGTATCACCTTATTCTATTTTATTATACTAAGATAATATTCTAACAATAAGAACATATGTTCATACTAAGCACTACTATCTATTTCATTCGCACACATGTACTAATATTGCTGAATACAAAATATATGAATTTACATTGATACTTTCACTCCTACATAAATATATTAACATATGATTATGTTTACGTTTTCCAATAATTTCCCATCGGGGAAAAAAGCACTCCGAAAGGCTTTTTTGAGTGCTTGCAAGTCAGCTGAAAGCACTGACCCAACGTATGACACACCATTGTAATTTTAACAGAGCATGTCATTGAAAAAGAGCACTTCAATTTAGCTGACTATGAATTGCTTCAAAAGGCCTCCCGTGCAAAGCTTTGGGTCAGTAGTTCATCGAATTCTTTTTGATTTGCCTACCTCAAAAAGAGACTTGCTGAGAGGGAGAGAGAGCGAGAGAAAATTTTTATTTCATCGAAAATAAGGGTTAGAATTTGCAACCGTCGATACTGCTTCAAAAGGCCTTCATTGGAAAGCTTTGGGTCAGCAGTTCGTTATTATTTTTAATGCATTAGCGAAAAATCTACATTTTGCTGAAACAATAACTACAGCAATGGTTTCAATAGAATTTTGCGATACCTCACACGCGCAATTGTATCAAACAACTGATTATTTGCATGCCATTATTTGGAAAGAAAAATGTTCAAACTTTACTTTCGTGGGCTTGAAAGAGGAGTTACGACTGTTTTTCTGGACAGGACAGTCACAGAAAGGAGTTTTTTTTAACCCTAATCCTACTGCGTCATTTTACAACATATCCCACTGCGATGTGAATTTGAGTCACACATGTAAATAACATAAAAAAGTAGCGGTTGATGCCACGAAATTTTTGTTACTCTGAATTTGAAGAAAATTAATTCATTAGAGAATGCAAATAGACTTCAATGCAAAAAAGTACTTGTTTAATAATTAAAATCTTGTTAAAATCAAATGTGATCCAAAGTCACACCGTAGTAGGATTAGGGTTAAAAAAAATTTGACTTTTTTTATTTCCACCTTAAATTTCTTAAAATTTTTGGTATTGATAAAAAATCCTAGTATGCAGCTTCAAACAACACTTAATTTTAAGTAATTTAAAGAAAAAAAATCAATAATTTATCTATCTTTTTACTTAAGTAATGCGCATTTAAGGTTTGGAAAAAAATTAATTTTTAAGTAAATTTATTAGTCTGAGCAAAGGTTTTACAAATACCCGTTATAAAAGCTTTGGTATGAGGGTTACTATGTATCACGAGGCAACAAATTAAAATTTAGCCAAAAACCATTTAGAATTGATATTATTTTTAGAAATTTTTATTCTGTTTTAAATATTTTTGCGACCGTTCTCAACCACTTGGAGCAAATCTTGAAAGCTCTCCTCAGATTTGGTTAGATGTCGGTACCCATTTGCAGCAGCAACACCACGTTCAGCTACATCACCACAAATAGCATAAAGTTCTTTGACTCCACTAATATTGGCACTGATTTTTTGGAAAGCGACCCAGATACTTAGAAAAAAAACCCCTCTTATTTGCAAGCCTTGGACATTATCAAATGTTTCTTCGTTGTGAATGATATAACTGAACGTGGTGTTGCTGCTGCAAATGGTTACTGACATCTAACCAAATCTGAGTAGAGCTTTCAAGATTTGCTCCAAGTGGTTGAGAACGGCCGCAAAAAATATTTAAAACGGAACAAAAATTTCTAAAAAAATTATCAATTCTAAATGGTTTTTGGCTAAACTTAAATTTGTTTTTTCGTGATACATGGTAACCCTCATACCAAAGCCCTTATAACTGTTATTTGTAAAATCTTTGCTCACACTTATAAATTTACTTAAAAATTATTTTTTTTCCAAACTTTAAATGCGCATTACTTTAGTAAAAGGATAGATAAATTATTGATTTTTTTTCTTTAAATTACTTAAAATTAAGGGTTGTTTGAAACTGCATACTAGGATTTTTTATTATAAGCGAAAATTTTTGAGAAATTTAAGGTGGAAATAAAAAAAATCAAATTATTTTTTAAAAAAAATCCTTTTTGTGTCTGTACTGTCCAGAAAAAAGTCGAAATTCCTCTTTCAAGCTCACGAAAGTAAAATTTGAACATTTTTCCTTCCAACAATATATGTTTCAGTTAGGCTCCCTTTCTGAGTAAAAATAACAAGTGTTATTTTGAAAAACTATTTTTGTGGGAAAACGACCTTGAGCGACCTCTAAACCTTTTTCATAAAATCTGAAAAAATTCTCAAAATTGTTTTTCGTGACGAACTTCCGGATTCCGCTTTAGCCCCCTAAAATATAAAAAAAAAAAGTTTACGCCCTAATGTTCACCCTATCTATATAGCGTTGTGTATTAAAAATAGAATATTCTAAAATTAAGAAATATCTATAGCATATAAATTATATGTAATTCGTATAAGAAATTGATGCTAAACAGTTTAAAAATAGAATGCTATTCAATTACTAATTGTTATTATATAAATATATATAAAGGAATTTTAAGTGTAACTCATGAAAAAGCTAGTGATAGGTAGTGCAGAGAGTAAGGTAATCTTTACTGGCAATGACATCTCCATGTTAAATTCATGAGTGAAGTGTATTGCCGGTAATCTAGCGGGTAACCAGTGGTGATTATCGATAGCTAGTGTTTCACTCATTCGTCACTGGTGAGCCGTACTGGAGGGTATATATGAACTATACATATGTATATATGTATATATATATATATATATATATATACATATATACATATGTATAGTTCATATATACCCTCCAGTACGGCTCACCAGTGACGAATCCTTTACTAAAAACAAATAGATATACCAATATTATATATACTCTTTAATTCATATGTATTAACTGTTTTCTAAAATATTTCGGTGTCATATGCTGACTAGCTAAAATAAACATCTATAAAAAATTAAAGCTTCCTGTACAACAATAACTACCAAGCAAATCTACAACTACAACGCAAAGAGAATGATAAGATCCCAGCGGTTGCGCAGCGTAGGAGGGGAGGAACCGAATTTGCGGCGAAAAATATACATCACTTTGCTTGATATTTCAATTTTTCATATTTGTATTTTGTTTGACTGTCGTGAAGTCTTTTTTAATACCTCCACTTTAAATCTTGCTAGCAGGCAAACAGAAAAAAATAGCAAGCAAAGTGCTATTTATTTTTCGCCGCCAATTCGGTTCATTCCCTTAACGCTGCGCAACCGCTGTGATCATGTCATTCTCTCTGCGTTTTTGTTGTAGATTTGCTTGGTAATTGCTGTTGTGCAGTTTGAGCTTGAATTTTTTTGTAGATGTTTTTTTGTAGCTGCTATCGGCATATGACAATCGAAGTATTTTTATAACACTTGATCTATATGTACATAAAAACACTTACACAAAAAACCTGCAAAATAAATTTATATTTACAGTTGTAATTAAATAACTACAGTCTGCTTATCACAAACGTTCTATTTCTTACCGCCTAATGTTGTAAATCAAAAACTCAAACAAACGACAAGTAAGACACGAGAAGCAACACTTTTTTCTACGTAATTCTATTACTTCTCGTGTTTTGCTTGTCGTTGGTTTGCGTTTTCAATTTACAACAGTTTCGGGCACATTTTAACTTCCCAAACACGCGAAACAAAATGCTGCTTGAGCGACGTCAACACATGTACACTATAAGCTTCTTCGTGTGGTTTTTAATCGTGTGCGTTCGGCTGTTGCTTTGTTTTGATTTTTGCTAAGCAGATGAAGTCAGTTGATGTTGAGCACTTTTTGTAGCTAAGTCTGGCTGCGCAATTTTACAAATGCACAGATAAAAATGATGCCTGAAGAATGGGAAAATGATTTGTATTTGTAACGTGCTGTCAAAAACGCAATTTACGCAAGAAAAGTTGAAACATTTTCAACTTCTCTAGCGTAAATTGCGTTTTCTCAACTTAACGTTCACAAGCATTACACTGGTTCCCATTAGATGTTCACAAGTTGCTCTTAGTTTTTCTCTGCTTCGCACACAAGCAAAGAATATGATAATAAGTGTGTGCCCATCACTGATTTACAACACTTGGCGGTTAAACTGTCTACGTACATTTATTATATTAAATTATATATAATTTATATACTATATCTATTTCTTATATATTCTTATTTTAATACACAACACAATCTTTATATAGCGTGCATGTATATCGTATTATTATATAAAAAGATATAAATAAGATTTAAATTTTTAAATTAATTCAATAATGAAAAAATTTAAATAAATGATTTGAATTATATGTATATATTTTTATTATAGTAGTACTTTTAGTAAAAATGAATAGTTTCAGCCATTTATACAAAATTTCAAAAATTGATTTAAACTCTTATCTAAAATAAATCAGTTGTCATATGCCGACTGTAGCTAAAAAAGGCAAAAAAAATTACAGCTGACTGTACAACAACAATTACATAGCAAATCAACATCAAGAACGCAGTGAGAATGGAAAGGTTCACAGCGGTTGCGCAACGTTAGAGGGGATGAACGAATCGGCATCAGAAAATAAACCGCATTTTGCTATGTTTTCTGTTTGCCTGGTAGCAAGACCTTGCTACATTTGCTGAGCGCCTGGTAGTCAAGATCCAAGAGCGTCATTTAAAAACCTACTCGCTGCCTGTATTGATGACGAGAGTTACTCGCAAAATGACTATGACGATGACGCAAACCAAAGATTTACCCTCTACCAAAATCGTTCAACGCTCCTAAAGAAGTTTTTACTTCAAAAAAATAACGAAAGTACTTGAGTTTGTGTGTGCGTGTGTGTAAACCAACGATCTCCTGGTGCATCAGCAACTGCAGCAAAGTTAAATTGGCTTTCTTTGCTGGTGAACGTCCTCCAAGTGCCATCACCAGCAGCACAAGCAAATGAAGCGCGCAAATTCTCCGCTTTCAATGTATTTAATTCACGCCGGAGTATAATGGCAGCAAGTGCGTCGGAAGCGAATTTCATCTGGGTGGCAATACAAATGGGGGGGGCAAAAAAAGTTCACCAAAATTTCTTCAAAGAAACATGAATTTTAGTTTAAAATAAAAATAATATAAAAATATATAAAAAAATATCTAAATTTCATTATTTTTAAAAGTTTTTCCAATTTCAATATTAGAGATCATTCTTTAAAGGATCTTTCATATGGTAATATGAAAATATAAGATATAATGGTTGCTTTTATAAAGCAAGACTAGGTATATCTTTACATGGTTTAAATGCGATAAGGTACAAAAAGTTATATCAATTTAAATTATTCCAAAATGTTTCTTTCTGTCCTTGCGAGAAACAAACTCTTTCACCACCTCCATCGAATTCAATTCTTCGGTTTTATCATTGTGAATGTGTATAAGTGCCGCATGAGTGAGTCGTTTCTGTGTCATAGTTGCTCGAAGATACGTTTTAAGTCGTCTTAGTGCACTAAAAAACGCTCAGATGAAGCTGCTGATGCAGGCACAGTCAAAAGCAAAGCAATAAGTTTTTCAACTTCATTTAATAGTTTTTTTACAGTATCCGAATTTTTTGCAAATTGGGATACAATGCCACCACAATTTGAAGGTGTTTGGCCAGGCAATTGCTTCAGCAATTTAAGTTGCGCGTGGAGGTCGCTCACATCAAAGTCATTTGGATAAAGATCTAGTTTTGTTTTTAGATTTTGTTCAGAAGGCACTTTTCCGTTGAAGGCTTTGATTACAAAATTACAGTATTAAGCTACATACTTAAGGGTGCTTTAAAACTGAAGTGGTGGGTTTGCAGTCGAAACTCTATATTTTGTTCTATCTTTTTGCAAACACAGAGAAAGAAAATGGTTATCCGCAAGCATGCTTATGAAGAAGAGAGAAAGAAGAGGAAAATATATAATACAAAAATATTATCGTTGTAAAAAAAACTGACATTTTGAATAACTTTTGAAGTTTTCTTTTTAAATTGTTTATCTAGCTAAAAAAGTGGGGGGCAACTGCCCCCCTTCTCCCCGCCTCCGACGCCAATGAATGGCAGAAATTTGCCTCTGCCCTTGAGACATGCTAAAATGGTGATTCTGAAATATTGGAGAGTTGACCAGTCAATTGAATTGTACTGCACTTGCTGGTGCTGCTTGTGGCAACTCTCGGAGAACGTTGGCAAGCAAAAGAATCAGGAAATTTGCGCTGCCCTTGCTTGTGTTGCTGGTGATGGCACTTGGAGGATGTTGACTAGCAACAAATTTTGCACTGCACTTGCTGGTGGTGGCACTTGGAGGACGTTCGCCAGCAAACGAAACCAATTTAATTTTGCTGCACTTGCTGATGCACCGGGAAATCGTTGGCCCACACACACGCACACTCAAACTCAAGCACTTTCGTTATTTTTTTTATTATTTTGTTATTTTTAAGTTTTTAAGTTTACAATAATGCTGCCAAGTCATATGTACTTCCTATTTGTAAGAATAAAACTCACCTTAATGTACTTCCTAACCTATATATTGGAACAAGAAAGTTGAGTGTAGTATCAAAAATTGTGAATCTTGGTTACTGTATAAATTCTTCCCTTTCCTGAGTTGATCACATAAACAGTGTTGTCCAGAAAGTTTATTATATCCTATGTAATTTAAGAATGTCTGCTAGTGTTTGTCCTCTTGACCTAAGACGTATGCTGGTGAAGCAACTTGTCTTACCAGTAATAACATACTCAGATATAGTGTACAGTAAACTAGATTCTTCCTCTCTGCTAAAACTAAATGTTGCATATAACTATGCCACGCGTTTTGTGTATGGATTAAGAAAATTTGGCCACCTTTCAAGCTTTAGAACTGCTATACTTGGTTGCGATTTGGCAAGTTACTTTAATGCTAGAAACTCTATTTACCTACATAAAATAATACATGAAAGAACGCCACACTAACTTTATGAAAAACTACAGTTCAGCATATCCAGAAGAAGTTGTGTTCTAATAGTTCCTAGATATTGTTCTTTAACTACTTCCAATCTTTTTTCATTAATGCCGTAAGATTGTGGAATGCGTTACCTATTCCTTTGAGAAAGATAACAGGGAGGGGAATCTTTAGGCAATCTGTATTTACTCACTTTTCTTCTCATTAATTTCTTCTATCACTATTTTCTTACTTTTTTTCCTTTTTTTCTGTTTTTTTTTAATATTTGAAGCATTGTTAGTTATTAAGATTTTAATTTATTATTATTCACTTTTTGTCATTACACTCTTGATTTATTTTCTAAATGTTTTAATTAAATATATTTTTTAAGAACTATTAATTTGTTGTTATATCCAACTAAAATTGTTTGATATCTATCTGTTGTACTGTAAAAGAACATAGTTCTTATTGTACTAATGTATACTCAATAAATTCAAATTCAAATATTACAAGTTTACGAAATAAGTTGCAAGTACAAGCACTCCAATTAATTATGTCGCAAATGGAATAAAATGCAAACTAAATAAAATATTTGCGCTAAAACACGACCGAAATGTGAAACGTCAAAATTTGTAATTGTCAAAATTTCATCGTCGATTTGACTCACTAAAAAAGACAAATTTATTTCAACACACAAAAAATTTTATTCAACCTGATATTTTCTATCCTACCACGACTGAAAAGTTTCCTTTTGACACACACCCTTTATGAAAAACTTTATTAATAAAACAATGGCCGCATTCAGCGCAGATAACAGTTTGCAACTGTTGTGTTAAAATTCGCTGAATGGTCAAATTTTCGGAGCGCTAACTAAAACTGATCAGGCAGCGGACGCCATTTAATCGAGCGAAAAAACTCTATGCTACATGAACATAACTGTTTGCTTAACTGTCAGATGCTGTTACTGACGCTGTTGAATTAATAAACACAGAAAGAACGCAGCAAATTTAAGTGAGAAACCTTTGCAATTGAATAAAATTTACATAAAAATTATATATAATTAAAATGAATCTAACTTCTGACTTGTAGAGTAGCAACTCATTCAGAGAAAAACATCGTGACAAGGTAGCGCTACCATTACAGTTCACAACAGTTGTCTGCGCTGAATGCGGCCAATGATAGTTGACAATTCTGAAAATAAAATGCCATAGTGGTGAAAATAAAAAGCCACTGACAAATACAACAAGTGTGCAAATTGTCAAACTTTGTTTAACGATATATAATAATATAAGAGCATGCATGTAATTATTTGAATGTTCAACATATTTCTTTATCACAACTTAAAGATTAAAATGTTAAAATACTCAATCCATACATTATTTTTCTTGTTTGCAAACGAAGTTCCAGCTGAAAAAAGCAGAAAAAGAAGAAGATCGTTCCATTTGTAAACCTCACCATGAATAGCGGGGGTTTGAGTATAAACAAATTTTTCAAAAATGTTGACAAATAAAACAACTGAAGCGAATTAATAATAAGTTTTGGTTGCAAACATCTTATTGCAACCTATTTTACGTATTTATATACTAACAAACAGATTATATGCATTAATTTCAGGAGTTGCCAAGTGATTTCTTTGTGAGCTTGCGGCCGATTAAGAACAAGAGTGACGATCATTGTTGATTTTTTTATGCACAAATACATGCAAACATTTTTTGAGGTTATGTTTTCTAAGTTTCCTATCTTGTTATCTTTGCTGTCTGTATTGATGAAGAGAGTTCCTTGGAAAAAGACGATGATGCAAACCAAAGATTTACCCTCTACCAGAATCGTTCAACGCACCTAAAGAAGTTTTCACTTCAAAAATATATAATAAAACTTTAGAAGCCTGTGGCGAAGTTTTCGCTGGCTAAAATTCATAGACACGTCCTCCAAGTTAACTTTTTTTAAATATACCATACTCACCACACTGTCATCCGTAATTGGGGTTTTCGGGATATCATCTCCATTGGCGGGATTGTTGTCAGCGTCGCCATTTAGAAGCTTAGAGAAGTGTTCCCTCCATAGCGTCAGTGTACTCTAGACATCTGTCAATAGATTCCCATTTTCATCCTTGCAGGAAGAGGCCCCGGTTTTAAAACCATCGGCAAGGCGTCTTATTTTTTCGAAAAATTTTCATGCCTAATTCCTGTCACCATACAGGAATCTTCTCCAATCTTCTCCTGCTCGCACTTTTCTGCCTTTTTTTTCCGCCTGAAAATACGTCTCTCTTCCCTCCTCTTTTCTTTGTATCGCTCCTTAGCAGCGCGTTACAACCGACTGCAGGGTGGCTTTGTAGGAAGCGTCTTCCTCTTCAGTGGCGTCGCGACACTCCTGGTCGTACCACTGGTTTCGGCGAGGGCGGTGGTAGCCAATCACCTCTTCAGCAGCCGCATGCATGGATTTGGAAATGTGTGTCCACTGCGCGCATATATCATCGATTGGAGGAGTGCTTTGAAGCAGGAGTGAGAGTCGAGTAGCGAAAGCATCGGCTGTCTGTTTCGATTGCAACTTGTCGACGTCTAGCTTTCTCTGTGTAGGGTTGCGTGTATTCTTAGCTGCGCACAGACGTGTACGGATCTTTGCTGCAACAAGATAGTGATCCAAGTCAATGTTTGCACCACGGATCGTGCGTACATCCAATGCACTGGAAGAGTGCCTTCCATCGATCAAAACGTGATCAATTTGATTTATGGTTTTTTGATCAGGGACATCCAGGTGGCTTTATGAATATTGAGATGCTTGAATCTAGTGCTACTTAAGACCATGTTTCGTGCTGCGGCAAAGTCAATCAGCCTCATTCCGTTATCGAAGGTGTTGTCGTGGAGGCTGAACTTTCCGACTGTTGGACCAAAAATATTTTCCTTGCCCACCTTAGCGTTGAAGTCACCAAGCACGATTTTTACGTCGTGACAGGGGCAGCGCTCGTAAGCATTTTTAAGGCGCTCGTAGAAAATTTCCTTGATCTCATCGTCCTTGTCTTCTGTCGGAGCGTGCGCTCATATTAGGCTTATATTAAAAAATTTAGCCTTAATGCGGATTATGGCAAGTCGTTCGTTCACAGGTGTGAATCGCAGGACTCGGGGCCGTAGTCTCTTGCCAACTACAAATCCGCATCCAAACTCGTGCTTCTCCGCATGGCCACTGTAGTAGATATCACAGGGTGCATGCCGAATGCAACCCTGTCCTTTCCATCGCATTTTTTGGATAGCAGTGATATCAGCTTTGTATCTATCCAAGACATCAGTCAGTTGGATAGAGGCACCTTCCCAATTAAGGGTTCGGACGTTCCAGGTGCATATCCGTAAATCATTATCAGTTTTTCGTTTGCGGTAGTCGTCATCAGAGTTGGGGATCAGTTTTCTTCTATTATTTTGTGTTTTCATTGAAATGGGTTTTTACGGGTGGGCTTCAAACCCGACGCACAACCTATTTTAAGCCTAGGGAAACCCGCCGCTCAGATTAGCCGCCAAGCTAACGGTTATCAGTTTTGACGTTGCCTAGGAAACACCACGTGGAGGTTTGAGTCGACTTGAGGCAATTTCACAAAGATTATGCTGGCCTCGCCAGGTTGAGACAGTCAGACATGTTACATTGTAAAGGTTTGCCCCCAGATTCTCATTCTTAGAAAAATTCTTAGAAAGTTTCAAAATCTTAGAGAAATTATTGGGGGTTGGAATTAGTTTAAAAGGTTTTCTAAGAGATGGCGTAACTATCAATAGATCGCATCGGGCACACCTGTGACTATATTCATTTCAAAGCACATTGTCTAAGCTTAATTTTTCAGTATGTGTCATTCCACTGAAGTTTAAACAACATATATTTTTTTCTCTGTGAACATGTCGACTTTCGTTCCAACAAAACGCAATTTGCGGGAAGGTTTACTTTTGTGCTTCCATTTGAAGAAAAAAGCGATTGAAGCACAACGCACGCTTACTGAGGCTTACGGGACTATGCTCCATCGATTTCTACTTGTGAGTACTGGTTCCGTCGGTTTAAAAGTGGTGATTTTGATACGGAAGACAAAGAGCGTCCGGGCCAGCAGAAAAAGTTTGAAGATGAGGAATTGGAGGCTTTGCTCGATGAAGACCCGTGTCGAACCCTTCAAGAATTGTCAGAATCATTGGGAGTCGACTTATCAACGGTCGGCAAACGCTTGAAGGCCATGGAAATGATTCAAAAGCAAGGAAATTGGGTGCCGTACCAGTTGAAGCCGAGAGACGTTGAACGGCGATTTTGCATGTGCGAACAACTGCTTCAACGGCATAAAAGGAAGAGTTTTTTGCATCGTATTGTCACTGGCGATGAAAAGTGGATCCATTACAATAATCCTAAGCGAAAAAAATCGTGGGGACCACCCTTCCATGCATCAACATCGAGGGCCAAGCCGAATATTCATGGCGCCAAGCTTATGCTGTGTATTTGGTGGGATCAGAAGGGTGTCGTGTACTATGAGCTGCTAAAACCTAACGAAACCATCACTGGGGAACGCTACCAACAACAATTGATGCAATTGAACCGAGCATTAAAGGTTAAACGGCCGGAATATGCCAAAAGACACGACAAAGTGGTTTTTCAACATGACAACGCACGGCCACATGTTGCAAGAACCGTCAAGGAAACGTTGGAGGCGCTGAATTGGGATGTGCTACCCCACCCGCCTTATAGCCCAGACATAGCCCCTTCCGACTACCACCTATTCAGATCGATGACGCATGGCTTGGCTGAGCAGCGCTTCACTTCTTACGAGGATACCAAAAAATGGGTCGATTCGTGGATTGCCTCAAAAGACGAATCGTTCTTCCGGCGCGGAATCCATATGCTGCCAGGAAGAAGGGAAAATGTTGTAGCTAACGATGGACAATACTTTGAATAATATACATTGTACCGTTGTTTCTAAATAAATGCTCAAAAACCGAAAAAAAACCTTTAAAATTAATTCCAACCCCCAATAAATTTCCCATTGGCAAAAAACTACTTCTATGTTAACTCTAGAATTCGTCTTCCAAATCAGAAGCTATATTGAAGAAACAGGTATATTTAGCAGGAGTTCTTAAATTCAGAATCCCTTCTATATTTAGCAGTCCTCCACGATATAGCATTAGATTTAGCAGAAGGTGAAGAAACTGACCCTTAATTTACCAAATTGTTGTGTAGTCACACTAACGATACGAAAATAATGACAAATAAAGCCGTTTCTCAAATGTGATCAAAATTTGTGTACTTGTTACGCTAAAAGTGTTTTTTTTTTTTTCATAATACAAAAACAATTAAAACTTACTTCAAAAATAATACTTATTTGTACTTATATGACCTCAGCCAATGTGACTTACTTCAAGGATATTTTAAGAGCTTACGTGGTGCCAAAGTTGAGCTTTTCAGCAGTAGGCGAAACGTCGTGGGTATAAACCTCAGGATCGACTCAGTAAATTTAATTTTTTTTTCTTTAAAAAGCACCTCTTTTTATATAAAATTTTTTTCGGGAAACATAGCTTTGTATTTCTTTTTTAAAAAAATCAATGCAAAATACACGCAAAAAGAACAAAAATCATAAATTTCTTCAAAATAAATTTTTTAACGCAAAAACGTAATGAGTTCGTGAATGTTTAATCGTGAAATCTCTAGCATGGATGGTATTATGGTTTTTTATGAAAATATGTTACATTTTCAGGGCCAAAACGGTATCAAGGAGTACTCGGATGTAGTTGACATGTTGTTAATAGTTGTTTAGTTTTTGTTTGCTTACAATTTCGTTTCATATTTTTTGCCAAAATTCAAAACGGTTTGAGAGATATGAACCAAAAATGGTAAAATTAACAAGTCCATTTTTCCATTTTTGCGATTTTGAGGCTTCGGTAAAGTTTTATCGTGTTAGCTTGCTCTGAGCTTTTGTTTCCTTGCTAATAACTACAACTTTGCTGAAGACAGAAAAACAAAATTCTAAATAGCTTACGAGAAATAAAGCCGTGAAAAAAGGATTTTTTAAAAAAATCAAGTTTCAACCAATATCTTTCAAGTACTATAAAATCCGATCGGTAGCCAAACTAGCGAATTCCAGATAGGGTTTTTCTTTTTACGTCCCCAACTTTAAGGAACAACAGTCAAAAAGTTGTTTGAGTTTTACGTATTGCACCGTGTTATAAAAGTAATAAAACACTTCATTTAAATTGTATTTAAGATTTAGTGATAATGTTAATTGCACCGTACCGGTGTTAATTGTACCGGTGAGTTTTTCTGCAATTAATTGCTAAGTTAATTTCTTTTATTATCATTAAAAATTAAGTGGTAATGCAAATGTTTTGCATTAACATTAAAATTTTCCATTACTAATGGTTATAAATTAAGTGACAATGAAAATTTTTTCCATTGCCATTAAAACTTTCCATTACCACTAAATTTTAGTGGTAATGCATGGTTTTCTTCCATTACCATTACATACTAATGGCAATGCAATATTTTTTCATTATCATTACTAGACTGCAGATTTTTATGCAATTGCATATATGTTGCACATTGCATACACTCTGCAAATGGTATATATCTTGAACACACTGCATATATCTTGCATGCGTTGCATATATCTTGCATACGTTGCAAACAACTTGCATACGCTGTATAAAACTTGCATACGCTTCATAAAACTTGCATACAATTTGCATACAACTTGCATATGTTTCAGATAACGTGTCGATTAGCAATAATCGAGTCGACTTAAGACAGAACTGAGTTATATATGAAGCTATGCTCCACGCATATAACACCATGAAGCGGAAACTGTGACACGAAAATTAAAGACCTTTTCGTATAACTAATATGGTGATTGAAAACTTTATAGCAAGATTTCTCGAAACTTTGAAATTAGACTAAACCCATTCAATACGGGTTTTTTTTCAAAGATACAAGCTCCGTAAATGGCCTAATGTCATAAAATTGCAATAACGTCTCCTTTTTTGTACCAACTACGAATAACGGAATTAAATTATGTGTAAGTAATCACATGACATGCAAAAAATATATAATAAAAATAAATAATATAATAAAAATATATAAATTATATGATCGGCTACTATAGAATCAATGATAATTTTGTTCTTGCTAGCATACATTGCATCAGCCTTAAGGAGGTATTTCACAGAATACAATTCTTCTTATCGAAAATATCATATTTACAACGACTCAAACTCAGTAAACAGATTTGCTTATGGTTATTGAACACATCTTTTCTTCATATTCATCAACTCAATAGGTGATTAAATTTAAACAAACTTCGGAAAACCAAAACAACAACAATTGCATTGAAGTTTTCGTAAATTTCAGCACTGAAGTGAAAACCCTTAATATATGTGAATGATATCGTTTTAGTTAAATAAGAACACTCAATGGGACACATGTGTCTCGTCAGTATTGAAAGGGTTAAGCTGTTATAGATTTTACACGGTTAGAAATCTTTCAAATCTAGTATTTACAAAATACAAGAAAATGGTTTTAATACAGCTTTGTTTTCAAATTTAGTACAAGCTTGGATTCAATTATTTAAAAAAAAAATAACAAACAACGCGAGATTCGATCACACGACATTGAGTTTGTAAACTCACTACTCTAACCACAGAGCTATTGGCTTATACGTAAAAAGCGCGATAAACAAACATATGAATCGAGTAGCCTAATATTGAGTAGCAGCATTGCCAGGCCAACTTTTTACGGGTCTTAATCCAAATTTAGTATCCACATGTACTAGAATTTAGTATTATTTGTATTAAAAACAAAAAGTAATATAGAGTTGTACTTAAATTGAAACCAAAAAGACTAAAATTGAAACCAAAAAGCTAAAATTTAAACCAAAAAGCTAAAATTGATGCTGTAATATTTCTTTTGGTTTCAATTCTAGTACAGAAAAGTTTTAAATATGTTAGTATTTGAAAATTTTCAATTTGAAACCGCAAGGTTTAAAAACATGCAGTAATATTTTAGTGGGACTAAAATTTAGTCCAAGATTTCTAACCGTGTAGGCACAGATATATTGCATACAACTTTTGCTATAGTTTATCACTTGTTCACAAAGATGACTTTTTAATTGCATGGAAATTAAGAATTTATAAGAAAGGTTTGATTATTTTGTTTTGTAATGCTGTTGTTATTCTATTTTGCAATATTTTTTCTTCACAATGATAATTACAAAATGGAACTATTATATGCAAAAAACACGGATTAATATATCAAAAAATTTTATAATTATCTATACAACATCATTTTTTAATTTTGTCACCGAAAGACCCGCTCTGATTAATATCACAATTTAACAAAGGTACTTTTTAAATAATATTTGTTATTAATTTAGCTCTCATTTGTTAATGTGCGTAACTGTTTAAAAATATTCACTCTCTTGTTGTTTATCTGATGGTTCAGTATATTTCTATAAAAGTTAATTGAAATTATTACACATTACATTAGATTTTAAAAAATAACTTCAAATTGTTTTGATAACAATAAAAGCAGAAATATTAGACTTTTTCAAGTTGAAAGTTTTTTGCATATACTTTGCATATTGTTTGCATATTACTTACACATAACTTGCATATAACTCAAGAACAATATATAAATGAACCCGCATTAAGTGCACAGAAAAGGGAATCTACTGCGCAGCCTACGTCACAAGTGAAAATACATCCACACAAAAACAGCACATACTCAACAAACGAAACTAAGCAAATGAATCTGGTTGGTTTAATGGGAAACAAACGCAATACAAAGAAACAGTCAAATTGCTCTCAAAATAAATCGAGCAACATAGTTATTTTTTATGAAAGGGTCAACACGGAAGCTAACACCCCAATAAGATAGAACATTTTTATCAAAGATGGTAATGAAAAATATTTCTATTTTTTCTGGACAAGCGCTGTTTTTTGATTTATTATTATTTTATTTAATAAACCAAGATTTAATAAGAAAAAGAGGAGATTTTTTATCGAATACATCTATAAAAAATTTTTTACTACGTTTTTCCAGTCAGTTTGACACTCTCTTCTCTTTCACTTCTGACGTCATAGCACGTGCTCACAAAGAGAGCGGATATGCGCATGGCGGAATCTTGAATATATTATTCTTGCATATAACTTGCATATAATTTGCATGTAGTTTGCATATAAAAAAACTTTAGCATACTCTATACCAAATAGGAATATATAGGTAAGAACAGTTAAAACACTTAGGCTTTTTACACATGGAGCAATTGAAAAGCAATGCAACTGCAACAAAAGTTGCTAACCAATGTATTTATACCTAAGCTTTCATATGAAGCAATTTGTGCACAAGTTGACAACACGTTTGCGACCAGTTCAATGCAACACGGCTTGCTGCAATTTTTGTTGGCGATTTTGTGTTGCATATAAATAAATAAATATATCAACATAATAAGGACTGCAGGAAAAACAATAAAATTTATTAATTAAAAACTATAAATATCTAAATGAATAACATTAATGAAACAGCACGCTTTTTAAACGCAGAGCCGCAGGAACAGCTTACAAAAGCACGTGATGCCAAATTGAAGTTACTCAACGTACAGTCGAACATGAATCATGTAAAGGGGCTGCTATTGCATGGCTACTTGATCAAACAACTACGGTAACCCGTAGCAAACACAGCAATCAAACAAAGCAATCAAGGAGGTGGAGCAGTTTGTTGACAAGGCATTGAAACAGGCAGAAAAGTGATTACACAACAATGTCGACTGCTGCTTAAGTTGCGTCTATTTTTATTTACAAAAAGTTTGCATAATCGTGTGCGGTGATATTTGTATTTTTATTTGTATTTAAAATTTATTTCAATAAAACAAGACTATTTTAGTAGTTATATAAAAAAAATATTGTGTTCAGTTAGCTGCCGCTCTTTTGCTGAGCAGAATAATCTGCAGTTAATATACCTCATTTATAGATGCACCCAAATCATGTTTTGACGTTTGGGTCTTCGCGTATAAGAATATGAAATAACATCCTTAATACTCAAATACCTTGAACTAATTTAATTTTTTTAACAAACCTTAAATTAAAAAGTATATGTGCTGTTATGAATTGTTTAATGTTGCGTTTCGATGCGCCATGCCCGTCTGAGAGCAAAGGTTGCAATTAAGTTTAAAATTGGAGTGGCTTGCAACTTTTTAAGCTATTGCGTTGCAGTTGCATTACTTTTAAATTGCTCCATGTGTAAAAGGCCTTATTTTGAGAAAAAAATTTTCTCCATAAAAATCCGCAGTCTAATCATTACATACTAATCTCTAATCTGGTGACTAAGTTAAGATAACTTACCGTTTAGACGTGTTTTTGCAAGCTCTAACTTTTAAAGTTATCCAGCCTAAAGATCTAAATTAATAAATATAAATAGAAATAAACAGCTTTAATCAACTTGCACATACATCTGGAAGCGTGATAACGTCCTTCCTTTAAAAATACTTGATATTTAATTTAATTTTCAATATAAATATATATAATATAAATATATATATTAATAAATTTAATAAATTTAAGTATATATATTTATATACTTATACAAATATATTTGTTTATAATTTGCTTCTCTCCTTCTTCCTGTTTTGTTTTAAGCGCAAACAGGTTTCTATAGAGCAAATTATCGCATTTTCTTTCTACATCTGTTTTAACACTACTGCAAAAATTCTAGTGCTTATAAAACTTTTCAATTCGTTGGTTCTACAAAATCAGGGCTGCAAAGTTTCTACAGTACAGTGTCTTTAAACAAAATAAACTGTTTTTCATTAAAAGCATTTAAGTTCATTTTTCTCCTTTTACTTTCATCTATATTGCAAAACTTTCTATTAAACTGAAAATGATCTGCAATTTCCGAAACTGCGCTGTAAAAGGTGAATCAGACCGGCTGGTTACTTGCTGGTTGTGTGATTCATTTTTTTATATCAAGTGTGCAGCGTTGACTGCGAGGATCTTCGATGCACTCAACGAAAGTAAGGGACTTCGTTGGTCATGTGAAGATTGCAGGTTTACAAACGTTGAGATCTTTAAACTTATTATACAATCTCGGAAAAGTTTTTTGGAGGTGGCTAAGGATCTAAAGGTAGCACAAGATAGACTGAGTGAATACGAAGATTTGTTTAAAAAGTTTAAAATTATAGATAAACTTACAATTCTCCAAAACGTAAACGTTCAAACAAAAATCTTCGTAGTTCAGCTAAAACTACTGATAAAGCCATGCCATCGCCCAATAATAATACTGTTCTACCTTCTACTGTAACTGTTTTCCCTAATATGAACATACAGCTTGAAGATCAATCAATTGGAGCTGTCAATACTGTTCAAATGACTGATAATATCGCACCAACTAAGGTCGCTGCGTCAGCTGATCAGATTTCCCCTTCTGTTGAAGCAATACCAATCATAGAGGAAAATGCTGATTCTCCTCGCGTTTCTGGCACACAAAAAACTTACGCTGAAACTTGTATTGCCTCAAATGAGGTCCCTGCACCTTCTCAAATTACTTCGGTTTCTACAGGAGCGATACCGAAACAAATATCGAACAGCAGTATCATAGCCCCTTTTCATAAAGATCTTGTGATTATTGAGCCTGCAAAATCTATATTTGTTTTTCGTTTTGCAGCTGATACATCCGGTGAAGACGTGTTGTTCTATATAAACTCTAAGCTGAATGTTATAAATAAAAATATCTTTGTTTACAAATTCAATTTTTCATACGAGCGTATTACGTCCTCTTTTAAAATATCTTTGCCTGGTGATCTTTTTCACAAGGTATTGGATCAAAAGTTTTGGCCTGACAATACAATGGTGCATGAATTTATTTCTAGACCTCGGCCTACAACTTCCTTGGCTATTTTTCCGGTTTTTAACAATAATCAAAAAAACTAGATTGTTGCTTTCAGTTCCTTATCCTTTACCAAAACATTCGTGGCATTAACACAAAACTAAATTATATATTAATTTTGAGTCACAACCTTCCCTTTAATAAAATTGCTTTTAGTGAGACTTGGCTGAAACCTAACACTCTAAATACTGAAATTCTGTGCAACAAATTTAGCATATACCTCAAAGATAGAAACTCCATTCCTGGTATTGCTCTAAGGGCGGGGGTGTGTTGATTGCAGTCAAAGCGACACATTTTTCTGAAGAGTTATTAATTCCAGAATCCTTGGACATTGAATTCTGTTCTGTTTATGTTAAGTTTGGTTCCTTGAGCCTTTTTATTACATGCTCATATATTCCTCCCCTTTCTACCTTACAAGTTTATAACAAACATTTGGCTTCTATTAGTAAAGTTTGCTCAGAACTGCAATCTAATGATCATATTTTAATAACTGGAGATTTTAACCTGCCAAACGTTTCTTGGAACTGCTGTTCTGAAATTCCTGGAATCTTTTTACCTTCATCTGAATGTTCATCCGATAATTATTTTTTAAACGAGCTCTCAATCCAAGGCCTGTTCCAACTTAACTGCATCTTTAACAAAAATAATCGTTTGCTTGATCTGGTGTTTTTTGATGACAGCAATATCGCTTCTGTGTCTAAATCAGATCCTCTGGTTACACCCGAAGATTCTCATCATCCAACATTAGAAATTATTTAAAATTTTCCAAAACTATCTGTGCAGTACTATGATTATCAACCGCCTATTGAGTTTAACTTTAAAAAAACAAACTACGTGATTTTGATGAATAACTTGTCTAATATAAACTGGAATTCTATTCTAAATATTAATACAAATAGTTTATCTTCTCAGAGTCTTGATGATGCGGTATATGCGTTTAATAGAACGCTCAATGATTGTTTTCTTAAGGCTGTTCCGCAAAGGAAAGCCTCTTTGATATCGAGTCCGGTATGGTGCACAAATGAATTAAGAAAAATGAGAAACTTGAAATCTAAATACTGTAAAAAATATAAAAAACACATAACATATGCGATTTTGGATGCAATACCTCGATTAAATACAGTTACCAACAGTTATAAAAGTGGTCCTGATAACTTACCTTCATATATATTAAAATACTGCTGTGAAGAATTAGTAACTCCAATCTCTTTACTATTTACTTCATCATTAAAATCCTGCTATTTTCCTGCAGCCTGGAAGCATTCATTTATCATTCCGCTGCATAAGTCCGGAAATAGGTCTTTAATTGATAACTACCGTGGCATCGCAAAATTAAGCGCTTTGCCTAAACTTTTAGAGGCAATTGTTACATCACGACTATCGCATAGAGTTAAATCTTTAATGTCTCCTTTCCAACATGGATTCCCTTCTGGAAAATCTACTGTTACTAACCTTCTCGAATTTACATCAAAAACTATAGAAAACTTTTGAAAAGGCATGCAGACTGATGTTATTTACACGGATTTTAGCAAAGCTTTTGACGTTGTAAATCACAAACTATTGATCTTAAAATTACATCTTGTTGGATTTGCTATTTCGTTGGTAAAGTGGATTGAATCTTACTTAAGCAATAGAACTCAATCTGTTATTTTTAAGCTCAAGAAATCACATGAGTTTCCTGTTACTTCAGGAGTACCTCAAGGAAGTCATCTTGGGCCTCTTCTGTTTCTACTTTTTATAAACTATTTGCCATCTGTCATAATGCATTCTAGCATCTTAATGTATGCTGACGACGTCAAACTCTTACTTTCTTTTAAAAATGATAATGACGCTGTATTTTTGCAAGCCGACATTGACCATCTTCATAACTGATGCAAAACGAACCGTATGAACATCAACATGAAGAAATGCAAGCATATGTCTTTCTCGCGCAAACCACCAATTAAATGTACCTTCAAAATTTGTGGTTATACATTGGAGTCCTTAGATATTTTCAATGATCTTGGAGTTAAATGGATCCTAAACTACGCTTTAATATTCATGTAAATAAAATAATAAATAGAGTAAATAGTACTTTAGGATTTATTAAACGTTGGGCAAAAGAGTTTAATGATCCATTCATAACGAAAACCTTATTCACTTCCCTAGTGCGGCCTATCTTAGAATACGCTTTAGTTGTTTGGTGCCCACGATACGGTTGTTACATAGACGAAATTGAATCAGTGCAGAAACAATTTCTTTTGTTTTGCTTAAGCTATCTTTATTGTAATACTGATTTTCACTTACCATCTTATGAATATCGGTTACAACTCTTAAATCTTCCTTCTTTAAAAAATCGGAGAATTATGATAAATGCTTGTTGGATTACAAAACTTTTACATGGATATGTCAACAGCCCATATTTATTCAGTAAAGTATATCTTAATATTCCTCTGAGTCCTAGAAGATCTTTTGAGTTACTCCACATGAACTTTTGTAGAACTAATTATTAGCAAAATGAACCTCTTAGAAGCGCTTGCGGTGATTTTAATTTTGTATCTGATGTTATATCCTTAAGTGAATCCATGGACTCAATCAAACATAAAATTATAGATTACCTGCAGTATCGACGTTGATTATGTAAAGTTCTTTCAAACATAAATCTGATGCATCTGGTGATTTGTAAACACATTATCATTAATATAACAATCTAAATGGATAAATGGACCTAAGCGTAAAATGGAAAATTTTGGTATATAAACATCTAAATAATCTGAATGGACCTAAACCTGGGATCTTCAACTGCCTCATATCTTCATGATGATTTTGACTACATTTGTCGACGGTACCGTGGTGTCATTATGTCTTTTTGCCTCTTGAAACACTACGTTAGATCGATTTGTAATATATTAATATGAGTGGCCGATAAGACCTAGTTTGTCTTGGTGCCTGCGTTCGCAACTGGCTTTCTTTATTTTATGAAAATTGGTTTGGTGAAGTTGACCTAGTTTGTCAAGTAACCACCCTGTCAAGCCAGGATCTCACCGGCTTCAGAAAGACAGAACGATATATATTATATATATACCTATTGGAGTGGTGTTTTATTGGGTATGAGACCTTGTTTGTCACACGACTCTGCCGTATACAAAAATTGCTGCTAACTTGACCTTGTTTGTCTTGAAAACGCAACCCTGCTGATATTATCGATTTTGACTTAACTTTTTTTTTTGTTATTTTTTATACTTTTATAGAATTATATACTTTAAGCAATTTATTAAAACTTTTTAGTTTGTTATTAATACATGATTTCAATCAAAATCATACTTTATATTTTTGAATTGTATTAAATGTCTTATTTTATAATTTTAAATTTGCTATAAAACCTGTTAAGGTTTAGCAATCAAGTAAATAAATAAATAATATAGTTAGTGCAAATACATTATTAATGGTAATGGAAAATGTCCTTCTATGATCCCTATTCAGATTAAAAACGTATCTACGAAGCAAAACAAGTAGACTGATTAAACGGGTTGCCATAGTAGAACGTGCATTGTTTCGTACGAAAATGTAATCGAAATTATGTCGATAAATCCAAGAAAAATTAATATAATTTTATAATCTAAATAAGATTTGATTTACTGATTACTTATTTTATAAATATACTGTGCATATATACTATGTACTAGATATACTAGCTATATACTATGTAGATATGGAAACAGTTTTTTTTTTGTTATAACAGTCAGTAACGCAAATAACAGCTTTAATAGTTTTTGAAAAATTTCAGATATTGTTGCGATTCTATTCTCATTAAAATAATAGTGAAATGAAAGCTGCAACAACCAAAACTATAAAAAACATGACACGAAGGAAATGTCAAAAGAATAGCCCAACCTAGATCAAACAATATATTTGTGTCCATAAGCAATAACACTGTAAGTAGGTGAAAATGACACACCAAAACGCTGAGACATGTCAACCTAAATTTGGATCTAGAATCCAGTGGTGTACCCCGTTTTGAAAAGTTAGCTCAACACCACGAGATATTTCGCTTTTAAATTTGTAGTAGATTTAAGGCGATTTTCGATTTTATTTGAATAAAAAAATTTTACAAACTTGTTTAAAATCAATTTGTTTATTATGTATTTGTCAAAATTTATATCTAGAAAAAATGGACGTCCATTTTCAAGCGGACATGGAACTATATTTGCTCTTATTTTGATGATTTTACAAAATTTTTTGCAGTTATTCAATTTTTACTCTTTGTTTGCAATCGACCAGCAGAAATCAGCAAGCATTGAGTCTATTCTTTTTCCAGCGAAACGGTCTTCGAATGCCATTATAGTTTGATGAAATCTTTCGCCAGTTTCGTCTGTTTCTGTGGACAATTGTCGTTCGTAAAAATCGAAATGTGCATGTAACACGTGGATTTTCCACGACATATTAACGCCAAGTTTGTCGCAAGACTTCATAATGTTGTCAATATAATCACGGTACTCTGGTGAGCGATTTTTGCAAAGAGCATTTTCAATTACCGCACGAATTGAGCTCCATGCGTTTAGTTCAGTTTCATCTAACATTTTAGAAAAATTCGTATCCCTTAAAAGTTTCCGTATATCTGGACCATTAACTACACCTGTTAAAAAAATTGATATAAAATATATTGCAGTCACACATTTTAAATAACACAAAATTACCCTTTTTTAATTTTTCAATTGATAATTTTGGAAAAGCGTTGTTTTTCAAGTATGGTAATGCATTTTCGCTAAAGCGAACCAAACGCTTTAAAATATTCTTAACAACTCCCAGCTTGATATGAAGATTAGGAAGCATTATTTTCTGAAGTGGGATCAATTACGAATTACATTAAATTCACCAACAACTTGCGAATCGCGTTTTGGCCAATCTCGCTTTTCGTACTGGTTGAATTTTGCACGGCTGTCCCATTTAAAAAAAATACACATGTACTTTGTATAGCCAGTTTGCATTCCAGCTTATAGTAAAAGAACCTTAAAATCACAATTTACGCGCCAATTGTGTTCGTCATAATTGATGCGTTCCAGAATTAATTTCATGGTATCATACGACAAATGCATTCCAAGAGCAAACATCAATGGCACTGGTTTAACGCTGCTGTTTTCAAATAGCAAGACTACTTTTAAGCTTCTGGTTGAAGAGTCTTTGCAAAGACGGCATATAGATGGATTATAGTTGCAGATTCCCATTTCATTCATTAAATCGGCAATATATTGAAAATATGCATAAGTTGCGTCTTCGGAAAGCATGAAATAAGGCATATGTATATGGTTCTTGCCGGTATTTGTAAGATGTAACTTTTACACCTGGTGCCAGCACGTTGACGCTTCTTAGTTCCGAATCCAAAATCATTGCAATATTTTGAGATAGGCATATTTGAGATACGCAGTATCATATTGGTATGTCGATGGATGTACTGGGACAGGCAATTCATCACTGCGTGGAACTGGTACGTGAGCACTTGGCACAGCTTTGTATATAAAACGGGATATAAAATAAATTATTGTGTATTCGATATATAGTGTATCTAAGTTTCGATTGAGACCATTTACATCGTTCTTGCACGCGTAGCAATTTTCTGGATCATGTTCCCCTGGATCGGTCCATATCATTGGAAGTCCAAATGGCATCGAATATCGCCGTAATTTCCACCATTTGTTTAATGCACTAAAACATGTGACGCACGTTAATTAAGGTGCATGATCAACATTTCGCATTTCTTCAGCGGAGGTAACCAAAAAATATTAATTGCAAACTTTGAGGGCATCTTCAACCAAATGTCGTCGATGTTTTCTCGGTGTTAATTTTCCACACACAAAACAAAACATATTTAATTTTTCGCAATGTGATCTGCATTTTTCGTCACTCATTTTTCTATTTTTTCAAAATGGTCAATCAAATACTTATATTTTTTAGAAAGATTTCTCTTATCAATTGAGTTTAATTCCAAGTTGTCACACTAAATTTCAAGTTAAGGCGATGTTACAAAGCACTCATCTTTGATATATATGTTGTAGCATCTGTTTGTAGTAGGGATGCCAATCCCAAAACCCGAATCCAAAAATTATTGTTATTATTATGGCCCCAAATTGTAAGAGGTAAACTAATTCTGCTTCCAAATAGATGCCTATTATTTCAAAGGTTACGTTTTGTCGAAAAAAATATATAAATTGATTTAACATAAGCTTTTGCAGGTTTTTTCCTCAAATAAAATAAAAAATCACCTTAAATCTACTACAAATTTTAAATCGAAATATCTCGTTATTTTGAGCTAACTTTTTAAAACGGAGTATACCACTGGATTCTATGACCCAAAAATTAGCTGGGGTGTCTCGGTGTTTTTGTGTGTCATTTCAAAAGTTCAAAGTTTACTTACAGTGTAATCGCTTAAGTTTACTTAAGACAGAACTGAGTACTTAATGAAGCTGCGTTTCTCACATACAGAACTATAAACAAACACAATCTGGAGCTTCTAGCATGACCTTCGCCAAAGTTATGATACAAAAACAAAACAACCTTTCATAGAACTATAAGGCATTAAAATAATTTTTTAAAAAAACCTAAAACCTTAGTGCGCTTGATTGTCTAGAAGTTTTGCATTGGATACTTTTTCGGTATTCGTCTTGGTCATAGGATTCAGACAATCTATCCTTAAGATAACCCACAATTAATTATATTGTGGGAATTTGTGAAGAAGATTTTAATAAACTGGAGTCGGTTAAGGCAGGACCACAGCGCTGGCCTATTATTAATAAAGAATACAACGAATACCAAAAATTAAACGAAAATCCAACTTACACCTAAGAAACTCGTGGCGCATAAGTCCTTGGGTTAACAACGATCGAAAAAAAAGTTTAACGTATAGAAAATGTTCGCGTTGACTCGGATTATAAAACTTTCTACATTTCTCCAGTACATTTAAAACTAAAATAATCTTTTTTTTGCACATGTCTTTTATCGTTTCTGCATTTCAACAGTTTATTATTTCAAAAATGTAGCTTGGTTAAGCTTTTCTTTTCTATGAATAAATTGTTTTTGAATAATCGCAGGATATACCTGTTCTGTATTAGTATAGTCTTGATAATAAAAAGAAATTAAGAGAAGGTAAAATTAAGAATATATTAGTTGTATTGTGGAGATTTGTGATGATTTTAGTAAACTTGAATTAGCTAAGGCAAGACCATATCTCGGGCCTGTAATTAATGTAGAATACAACGAATATCACAACATGAATGTAGATCCAACTTAAACCTAAATAACTCGTTGCGTTTAAGTCCTTCGGTTCACAACGATTGGAAAAAAGTTTGATGAGAGGAAAATGATTGCGTTGACTCGAATTCAAAAACTTTATAATTTTTTCAGTATATGGAAAAAACTAAAACCATACAATACTAAAGTACTTGGCATGATTTCTCTTTTTTTTTGCCAAAATGTCTCTCATCGTTTCTGCATTTCAGTAGTTTTTTTTATTTAAAGAATAAAGCTTGGTAAGGGTTTTATTTTCTCTGAATAAATCTTCTGAAAACGTAGATATTTATTTATTTTTTTTTTATTTATTTAGAAATAGTAATGTTTACATATAAGACAGAGTCTTTTGAATTCAATGAGCAGTTCAGAATAACAACTAGTTATAAAAAACAGAAAAATATATATAACTTAAAACTAACATTTAGTGATTTAACAAAAAATAATAAATATTATAGCAACAGCTAGTCAAAAATAACAACAAATCATGAATGAACAAAAAAAAATCATTAGATTATTAGATAAAAAAGAAAAAAATTAAATTATTTTTATTCCATTAGATGAAGAAATAGTAAGTTTAGATAGATAAGTAGTAGTATTAAGAAAAGTATTTGAAAATTTCATGCTTAAAGTTGCGTTTGTTTTGAATTATTTTAATTCTTAGATGAAATTCTGATAGCGTTTACAAATAAAAGTGTGTTTGAGTTTAAAAAAATTATATCTCGGTTTTATAAGGTTCATGTTTCTATTCGATCTGCAAAATTGTAACTTATCAAATAAATATTTAGGTGTTTTTGTGTAAATCAAATTATGCAAAAATATGCAGTTCTTGGCATCCAGATAATTGAACATTTTGCAACCAAGTATTTGATTGCTCAAACGACTAACGCGGTCAAACTTTCTGAGGAAATAAACATATCTGACAGCGTTATTAAAAGCTTGTTGTAACTTTAGTTTGGACCTCGAATCAAGTTTACTATACACAACATCTGAGTACGTAATAAATGGCATTATAAGCTGTAGTACCAAATTTCTCCTAGTGTTGACGGGTACAAATGATGCTGTCCACCTCAGGTTCCGAAGGGCATAATAAATCTTAGAAACAACCGAATTAATGTGATCCTCACAAGAAAGTGAGCAGTTAATGTGGTATCTAAGATTTTTAACTTTATCAACAAATCTTAGCCCTACACCATTAAGATAAATCGTTGGTATATCAGACAAAGAGTAACTCGTCTAAAAGTAGAGCAGCTGTGCCCTGGACGAAATCCAGACTGAAGTGGGGATAAAAGGTCAAATCTACGAATATGTTCTGAGATTTGCACGGCCATAAGAGACTCAAAAACTTTTGATAACGTAGATAACAGACTTTTAGGACTATAATCAGACGGATCACACGCATTAGTTTTTTTCGCTATGGGAATGATTGTTGCTGATTTCTAAACATCAGGGAAGCACGAACTTGTGAAGCAGTGATTAAATATGTGGGTAAATGGGCTGAGGATAAATGGTAAAATAAGTTTAATAAATTTAATGGATATTCCATCGTCTCATACTGCATTGGATTTAATTTTGTTTGCACACCGAGCCACATCACACTCATTTACAGCAACAAACTCAAAATTAGGTGTATATTCAGATGTTAAAGTTCTTGTGTTATAGTCAATCACATTACCAGAAGACGTAGAGCTTGCAACACAGTATTCGTTAAGAATATTAGGATATGATTAGGATATTATCCTTAGAGTCGGCTTAAAATTTGAGGGTGCAGTTTTTGAATCATTGTACACACATTTAGTAATACACACACACGCAACACAATTGATCAGAAGAAGCTCGGGTCCTTCAAGATAAATTCTAATTATTTTGCTTATAACTTGATTACATTTCCTATGATTTTTAAAAACATTAAATTCCTTTCCTTTAGTCATCACGGCTTAGGCAAATTCACCCACTTTTGCGTTATGTAAAAAAGATAATTTAATAGGTCGCCCATTCCAAGCATAACGCAAAACGGGTCCGTCTCATGGCTTTCGATTTATTTTATTTTTGGGCTATAGGTTTCTATTACAATTCTAAGAACATAAGTTCATGTACTTTTTTTTACCGCCATTCGTTAAAAAGTTCTGCAAATCGTCCGAAAACGCCAGAATTGGAAAATTTTCAATTAATTGTATCTACGTCAGTCTTAATCCAATTTTTGTAAATGAGGTACCGTTAGAAAGGTATTAGAAAGTAGTTTCTGAAAAAAATATATAATTTTAAAATTTTGGATGTTAGGGTTGCCAACATATTAAAAAAAATGTATTTGCTAATTTCTCAAAAAAGGAGTAATTTTTTCAATTTTTTATTTTTTAAATTTGAAGAAGAATGTCAATTTGCCTTTAAGTCAAAAATAATTTTATAAAAGAGCTTTTATTTATTTTTTCGCAATTTCAATTTTTGTGCACATACCTTATCATTTTGAGGCAATTTATCGCCTATAAATTTCATAACGGTAAAGATATTTGCAAAATTTAATCTGCAAAATTGTTTGTCTTATAAGGACCAACATTTCATTCATAAGTTTCGATGACCTTACATACCGAAAAAAAAATATTTTAAAATTTTTTGTACTTTTATTTGTAAAAAGGTGAACAAAATTTTGTTTCCAGATTGCCATATTGAAGATTATTAAATTTAACTGATTTTGTCCCAAAAAGTTTTAAAATCGGTTTCAGGTTTCTGTTCCACCTAAGCCATTAATTGCAATACCACCAACTAAATCAATCTTTGTTTCGCGATTCATTTCTTACTCCTAACAATAGTATTATTTATGTTATCTGCTCTTACATTCCTCCTAAATGTGACTTAACAATTTATTTAAAACATTTACACGCCATCGAAAAAGTACATAATTTGTTAAAAAATAAAGACGTTCTTATTGTGCTGGGTGATTTTAACCTACCTTTTGTGACTTGGAGATCGTCTGATAATTCTTCATTTCTTACTCCTATTTCCAATAGTGATTAGATAAATGATTTCTTAGACAAGCTATCTGATCTGTGTCTTCAACAAGTCATGATATTTTAAATATAAACCACAGAACCCTAGACCTTGTATTTGTAGATAAATGCACTGCTGTTAATCTTCAGTTTTCAAATCCCATATCTCTTCCAGAAGATGTACATCATCCAACTCTTGAAATAACAGTTTTACTCCTCCACGAAAAAGAAGATAAAGTAACTGCTGATGCGCGAAATGAAAAAGTTTATAATTTTAAAAAAACGGAATGTGTAAAACTTAATTAATTACTTTCGCAGACTGATTGGTCTCCAATTTTTACTAGCGGAACATTATATTCATATTATGACGTCGAATATTCTGTACAGTTTTTCAATGATACTCTGCAAAGGTGTTTCTTATTGTCCGTCCAAAAAAAAAGGTGTTACGCCAATCCTATAAATCCATCCTGTCTAACAAATAATCTAAAGGCACTAAAAAATTAAAAAAATCGTTTATTTAAAAAATATAAAATATCTGGTTCTAGTTTAGACTTTGCTTCCTATTCTTCTTGTCGTTATATATATCAACTATTAAATAAACAATGCTATTCTGCTTATATAATGAACAAAAAATCTTAATTTAAAGATGATCCAAAACTTTTCGTTTTAAAAAATCTATATCAACCTCTGTTGTATCCGCAGCTAATCGCGAAACAAAGATTGATTTAGTTGGTGGTATTGCAATTAATGGCTTAGGTGGAACAGAAACCTGAAACCGATTTTAAAACTTTTTGGGACAAAATCAGTTAAATTTAATAATCTTCAATATGGCAATCTGGAAACAAAATTTTTTTTACTTTTATTTGTAAAAAGGTGAACAAAATTTTGTTTCCAGATTGCCATATTGAAGATTATTAAATTTAACTGATTTTGTCCCAAAAAGTTTTAAAATCGGTTTCAGGTTTCTGTTCCACCTAAGCCGTTAATTGCAATACCACCAACTAAATCAATCTTTGTTTCGCGATTAGCTGCGGATACAACAGAGGTTGATATAGATTTTTTTCATTAAATCGAAGTTGAATTGTTTCTTGCATCTTTCGGTTCATAAATTCAAATATTCAAATGTAAGATTACTTCTTTAAGATTAACAGTTTCTGAAAATTTATTTAATTCTGTAGTTGATGTAAACTTTTGGCCGCCAAACACAATTGTACGCGAATTTGAATTTAAAAGCAATCCAAGACTGGTAAATGTTGCACATTTGCCGCGACCCCGAAATAGCATTGAATCTCATCCAAAAAACGATTAATAAACCGCAATTCTAAATTAGAGCTTGTGTACCAAAATGTCAGGGGTCTTAACTCCAAACTTTCCGATTTTTTCATAAACAGTTTTGATTTCGAATATAACATTATAATTTTTACAGAGACTTGGCTTCGCTCTTATATCTTAAATTCTGAAATAATGTGCAATAAATATCAAATTTTTCGTAAAGATCGTCATGATAAGATCGGTGGTGATGTTTTGATAGCTGTTCAAAACTCGTTTGTATTTGAAGAATTGACAATTCTTGACACCAGTGACATGAGTTCATTTGTGTTGCAGCTAAATTAAACAATAGTATTATTTATGTTATCTGCTCTTACATTCCTCCTAAATGTGACTTAACAATTTATTTAAAACATTTACACGCCATCGAAAAAGTACATAATTTGTTAAAAAATAAAGACGTTCTTATTGTGCTGGGTGATTTTAACCTACCTTTTGTGACTTGGAGATCGTCTGATAATTCTTCATTTTTTACTCCTATTTCCAATAGTGATTAGATAAATGATTTCTTAGACAAGCTATCTGATCTGTGTCTTCAACAAGTCATGATATTTTAAATATAAGCCACAGAACCCTAGACCTTGTATTTGTAGATAAATGCACTGCTGTTAATCTTCAGTTTTCAAATCCCATATCTCTTCCAGAAGATGTACATCATCCAACTCTTGAAATAACAGTTTTACTCCTCCACGAAAAAGAAGATAAAGTAACTGCTGATGCGCGAAATGAAAAAGTTTATAATTTTAAAAAAACGGAATGTGTAAAACTTAATTAATTACTTTCGCAGACTGATTGGTCTCCAATTTTTACTAGCGGAACATTATATTCATATTATGACGTCGAATATTCTGTACAGTTTTTCAATGATACTCTGCAAAGGTGTTTCTTATTGTCCGTCCAAAAAAAAGGTGTTACGCCAATCCTATAAATCCATCCTGGCTAACAAATGATCTAAAGGCACTAAAAAATTAAAAAAATCGTTTATTTAAAAAATATAAAATATCTGGTTCTAGTTTAGACTTTGCTTCCTATTCTTCTTGTCGTTATAGATATCAACTATTAAATAAACAATGCTATTCTGCTTATATAATGAACAAAAAATCTTAATTTAAAGATGATCCAAAACTTTTCTATAGTTTTGTTAACTCAAAACTTAAAGCCTCCAGTTTTCCACCCCTTATGAAATTCAATCAGGAAGAATCATCTTGTGACAATGTGATTTCTAACATGTTTGCAAACTTCTTTAAATCAACTTACTCCGATATACCATTTAATACTAGCACGGTGTATCCTTTTCTCCCGCCAGTTAACTCCTGTAATAGACCCAAATATTGTTATGTGTTATCTTCGACAAGTAAAATCTTCTTTTAAGACCGGCCCTGATGAAATTCCAAGCTGTATTTTAAAGCAATGTGCTACAAACCTGTGTACTCCTCTAGCAAACATTTTTAATATTTCCTTGCTTAGTGGTTATTTTCCTATAATATGGAAGGATTCTTGTATTATACCACTTCATAAATCTGGCTCCAAGAAAGATGCTTCTAACTATCGAGGAATTGCAAAATTAAGTGCAATCCCAAAGTTATTTGAGAAAATCATAACTGATCAATTAACCCACTCCGTGTCTTCCACCATTTCTGTCTTTCAACATGGTTATCTGAAGAGTAGGTCCACTACAACAAACCTCTTAGAGTTTACTACGCGTGTTATAAATGGTTTTACTTTGGGACTGCAGACTGATGTTATTTATGCAGACTTTAGCAAAGCCCTCGACAGTGTTAATCATAATCTTCTTTCGAAAAACTCCACCTTATTGGGTTTCCTGTCACATTATTAATTTGGATAAATTCGTATTTATCTAGACGTACTCAAAAGGTTTTATATAAGAACTCTCTTTCAAAAAGTATTTCGGTCACTTCTGGCGTTCCTCAGGACAGTCATCTTAGACCGGTTTTGTTTTTACTATTCATTAATGATCTTCCTTCGGTAATAAAACACTGTAACGTCTTAATGTACGCTGACGACGTGAAACTTTATTTTTGTTACAAATCACCCGAAGAACGACATCTTTTACAATCTGATCTAAATAGACTAGTGGACTGGTGTTGCTTAAATATATTAAATCTTAACTTAAAAAAATGTAAGCAATAAAAAAAGATTATTATTTCTTTAAATGTAGAGTGTTCGACAATTTTTATAAGTACACACTTGTCTTATTATTGTTTAACGTAAAAATTCTCTATTGTAATTAAGATTATACTTATTATAAAGTTTGTTAAATATCGTGTCTTGTAAGTTTTTTATAATTTGTGAACTTGTAAACTTTTATAGATTCAATTAAACATGGTACCCAGAAGATGTTGACAAAAAATCAACGAAACGTCGGTACGAAAAAATGAATTAAAATTGTTTTAATTGCATTAAAAAAATTTGATCAAAAAGCCTATTTTTACAAACATAAAATTTAACTAAAATTGATCTCAAAACGACTACGTAAGCAAATGACATTCTCGCGTAGATCTGCTAATAACATAAATTGCACTATAAATAACACGAACTTAGAAATAGTTTCCAGTTTTCTCGATCTTGGTGTTATTATGGATTCAAAACTTCGCTTCAATCTCCACGTCAATATGGTGATAAATAAGGCAAGAGGAGTCCTTGGTTTCATTAAAAGATGGGCTAAAGAATTCAGTGATCCCTTTACTACTACAATAAATTATTATATACCTCTCTCGTAAGGCCAATTCTTGAATATGCATCAGTTATATGGAACCCACAATATAATGTCTACATCGACGCCATAGAATCCGTTCAAAAACAGTTTTTGCTTTTTGCT
The DNA here is from genome assembly GCA_963920525.1 of Dichetophora obliterata. NCBI lineage: Eukaryota > Metazoa > Arthropoda > Insecta > Diptera > Sciomyzidae > Dichetophora > Dichetophora obliterata. The sequence continues at coordinate 146,407,334 of OY986439.1, forward strand.
TTACGTCATAGTCGTTGGAACCCCAATATTATGCTTCCATCGTATGAAATACGCCTTAAAATTATCTTACTACCTTCCCTAAGAAGCAGAAGAATGATGCTTAATGTCATGTTTCTGTATAAATTACTTCGTGGCGAGATTAATTCGGAATATCTCATCTCAGCTCTAAATTTTAACATCCCAAGGAGAGGAACTAGACATTTTCCGGTTTTTCAAGTTGAGTCAGTGAAGTTCTAACTACGCTCTTCATGAACCTTTACGATGTATGTGCAGTGATTTCAATGATAACTTCATCATGATTAATTTTTCTGATGCGGTAGACGTCTTAAAACGGAAAATTATATTACATTTAAATAATTATTTATTCATATATATATCTACTGGGCCCAGCCCTAACAGATATCACTTAACCCTAATTCCTTAAATAATATTCAAATAAATTCTTCATAAAAATCATTCTATTAGAACTAAAATCAACATGTTTAGCAACTATATTACATCGAGATAGGCATTTAGATATTGGTTCATTGCTACCATAATTCGTTCTATGATAATATACATAAATCTCTTGTTTCTCTTAGAGATCTTGTTGGAGCATAAAATGGAATGAGAGCAAGCAGTTCCGGACTGTCAACCTTGTTATCTACAATATCTTTAATAAATAAGACACTCTGCGTATTGCGTCTAATGGCCAAGCTAATAATAAATTATGGCTACAGTAATAATTAAATCAATTTAACTTCATCCTATTATAACTAACGCAGTTTTATAACAATGTCCAATCCAACTCCAAATTGCTCGCTTGTGGTTTTTTGTGTGCTAAATAAAATATAAATTAATTGATTCTAAATTCTTGCATTTTTTAATAAAATAATACTTACGATTTATTTTCAGCAACTTCCATGTCAACAAATTTCTAAACGATAAGAAAATTTTCACTGTCTATATTTGAGGTTTCGTTTCATATTTTTTTAATACATCAACCCAAATTTTCACTACAGTTACGTTGTCGTTCATTTCTGAATCAGCTGTTCTCGTTGGGCTAAGAAATTATTTTTACATCAAGCGAAAACAGCTGACTTTCGGCTTTTGAACGAAGCCTTCGTGAAATGCACGTTACGTTCGTTTTACAGAAAGATGCTATTAATGTCATGTTTCCGTATAAATTATTTCGTGGCGAGATTAATTCGGAATATTTCATGCCAGCTCTAAATTTTAACATACCAAGGAGAAGAACTAGACTCTCAACTTTCTGTTTTTCAAGTTGAGTCAGTGCAATACTAATTACGCTCTTCATGAACCTTTACGATGTATGTGCAGTGATTTCAATGATAACTTCAACATGATTAATTTTTCTGATTCGGTAGACGTCTTAAAATGGAAAATTATATTACATTTAAATAATTAAATCAATTTAACTTCATCCTATTATACCTAACGCAGTAATATAACAATGTTATATTGGTAATTGAGATTGTTCTGTTTCTCCTTTTTGTCTCGATATTATGTTTTATAAAGTAAGCACCATCAAATATTAATCGTTTTTAAAACTTACTTTTTAATTATTCAATATTTTAATTTTAAATCGAATTGTGATTTACGTGCTCACGTGGTTTCCTGATTTGAAATTAGACTGAACTCACACTATCACCTGAATTGGTGTGGATCTCTTTTCCACACAAGTTTATGCCTGTGTTGGCCCAAATGCATATCCAACTAATTGGGATTTTGATTTGGCGGATATGAGATTTATCTCATTTCCACGTAGGTCCTTGGGTTGGACAATGGCCGCAAACCAGTTAAAATGAGTATAGTGTTTTGGATTGTTTTTTAAATCAGGATTGTTTTTCGAGATTGTTTTTAAATTGATAATCACTATAATTTAATTCGATGTTGCTTATTTATATAGAATTAAATATACTTAAATGCGCGTTTGATATATATTAAATTTTTAAATTCCGCTAAAAAGCCAATTAATGTGCTTAGTGGAAAATCATAATTGCCAATAGGGGGTATGTTTAGTACGTAGGTGCATTCTGTCTGTCCCGGCTGATCCGTAAAATAATATCGTTTGCTGAATTCCGATATGAAAACATCTGCTGACTTCTTCATATTTTCCAAATTGTTTTTTTAAACGAAATGCCATGAGAGCCAGTCTTCAAAGACCATTTGAAAACTACTTAACAAACGCGATAGAGCTTTACGAATGGGCCATAACAAAGGAGTCAACAATATGTTATCGGTTTTGCTCAAAAGAGTCTTTTCAAAATGTTGAAGCTGAGTTGATGTCAACATTTAAAAATGTGCAAGCTATAACCGGCACACAAAAGTTACACAGTTTAATTCCCATCAATAATAGGGACATTAAAACTCAACGATATTCAGCATCAGAGGATTTTTTTAATATATCAGTTGATCAAACCATCATAACTTTTTTTATTTTGAAACCGATTTTAAAACTTTCTGGAACAAAATCAGTTAAATTTAATAATCTTCAATATGGCAATCTTGAAACAAAATTTTGTTCACCTTTTTACAAATAAAAGTAAAAAAAAATTGAAATATTTTTTTCGGTATTTACTAGTTTTTTCTACCAAGGTCAAGTGTAAGGTCATCGAAACTAATGAATAAAATGTTGGTCTTCTTAAGACAAACAATTTTGCAGATTTAATTTTGCAAATATCTTTACCGTTATGAAATTTATACGCGATAAATTGCCTCAAAATGATAAGGTATGTGCACAAAAATTGAAATTGCGAAAAAATATATAAAAGCTCAATCATAAAATTGTTTTTGACTTAAAGGCAATTTATCATTCTTGTTCAAATTTAAAAAAATAAAAAATCGAAAAAAAATTATACTTTTTTTGAGAAATTAGCAAATAAATTTTTTTAAATATGTTGGCAACCCTAACATCCAAAATTTTAAAATTATATATTCTTTCCAGAAATAACTTTCTAATACCTTTCTAACGGTACCTCATTTATAAAAATTGGAATAAAACTGACGTAGATACAATTAATTAAAAATTTTCCAATTCTGGCGTTTTCGGACGATTTGCAGAATTGAAAGGTCAATAACTTTTTAACGAATGGCGATAAAAAAAATAAATTAACTTATGTTCTTAGAATTGTAATAGGAAGCTATAGCCCGAAAATAAAACAAGCCATGAGGTCAATTTTTGAAAAAAAAGTATTGCGTTATGCGTGGGATGGGTGAGGTTCAATATTCAAATAAGTTAAAAATATTTTAAAATTCGAATAAGAAATTTGCATGTAAATTTAAATTTTGTACTGACAATACGCAAAGAAAATATGATATGATTGCCAAAGTAGGTTCCTACTAGGGAGTCCAATCCCGGAAGCTTTTCGGATTAGTTCGGTATTGAAAACTTTTAGAAGTAAGTAATTTAAAGCAACAAAATAAAACATATTGTTAATAAACAAAAAAACTTAAATAATATTAATGACTAGCAAAGTTTTATGAAGAATATACGTGTAACAAGAAAAAGATCAGCTTTTTCAAATTTTTTTTTTTAGATACAAGAAGTTATTTTTTTTTAATTTATACAGGTTATTGCACATAAAAAATACCTTAAAAAATTGTTTTAAACAATTTTTAGGCTTTTTTAAAGAGGGCGCTGAAAATGACATTGAAAAAAACACATCCAAAACGGTTCGATGGATATGGCCTTTCCCATGTATCTAAAACAAAAAAATTAAATAAATGTAATTTTAAAGTATCGATCATTAATTCGGCATCCCCATACGCACAAACACCGGGGTTTTTTCAAAATTATGGTGAAAGTTGGAGTAAAACATTTTATAAAAAGGTCGATTTTCGCGCCTTTTGTCTAAAAAAAACAAAAAATTGGTACTTGAATTTAGAGGGGATGCTTAAAGGACAAAATTACGAACAAAAGATTGAATTTAAAGCAATAGATTTCGATTTATCTATCAAACCGTTTAAAAAAACTAGTTTCGAGGAAATCGCGTTTAAAGTTTCTTTTTCGCTGTAGGAAATTTAGACATAGGCTAACGAAAACAGTTATAACTTTTCTTGTGTTCTTAATATGGACTTAAAAACATGTATGTTTATTCTAGAAACACTAAAGAACATAACAAAAAAAATGTTGTGCAGTGAAAAATAAACTTACAAATTGTTACATAACATATTAAATGTAGAATAATATTATTAAAAGTTAATTTTACTCTCTCAGCTTGTACTTTACCCGTATTTTACTCGAAAATGCTTACGGAAACACACTAATTGTGTTAAGGAAAATTAAGGTTAGAAAAAGACCTTTCAAAATTAAATTTTGTATTTTTAATTATTTTTAACGTTATACATTAAGCTGATCAACGCGTCTAATTTTTTAGAGAGGTTTGTTCGGATATTATTACAAATATAACCCGCTGATGAGAGCACCATTCCGATGCTATGCTATTTGGAGAAATAGTTGTACGATAATCGTAAGGAATCTTTAAGTTTCGACTACGATTGCCGCCATCACAAGACAAACTCATTTCCTTAGCTGACTTCCCAATGTTGCAGGTTCTGCAAAGTCTTTGCTCCGGTGATTCACACTCATCGTCTTTACAATATTTTTCAGCCCCATTAAAAGTTTTGTCTAGTTCTATATTCTTATCAACTTAAATTAAAATTACACGAATATTTGTGGCATAAATTTTTTTATTTGTTAATCCCGGGATCAAGGAAAGACAATCTCGGGATTTAAAGAGGCTTAAACTGTACGGGATCCCGGGATCCGAGGATTGACTTCCCTAGTTCCTTCCCAATAAGCCAAACGAATTCGAAACGAGTACGCATTCTCGAACATTTTAATCGTTAATGATTATCGTTTTCGAATACGCGAATAGGAAAAAATCACAACTCCGAGAATACGATTTTTAACGAGTCCGAAAAAACGATTCGTTAATTAAAACTATCGTATCTTTCTCGAACTGCCTAAAGCATAAAATATTTGCCAACAACTTTTTTTGCAAAAAAAACCCAATTGTTTAATATTTTAAACAGCATCTTTGAAGAATTATGATTTTTATACTAGCGAAAAACTGCAAACATAATTATTATAAACATTAAATTAAATTGAAAAATTACCACCATATGGAGATTTTAACCTCGGTTGCGTGATTGTAAGACAATGAGATTATCCATTCAACCATCGCAGTTCTTAAGTAATCGTCACTTAATTTGCATCATTAAGAATGAGAGCTAGCCTATGGTCGTAAATGCAAACTCCAACCGGGACAAAATAAAATTTTTTTGCTATGCTGTTTTAAAATATAGGTTTTTTTATACAACATTTTTTTTACGAAAGTCTAAAATTATATTTTTTTATAAATTTTTTTATACACTTTTTTTATTTTATACATAAAAAAATTTTATTTTGCTTAAAACATGTAATAATAAACGCGAACTAAAAATAACTGATTTATTTTTAAAAATGTTTTAAAAAAATTTTTACAAGGAAATGAAAAAACGAATACGAGATCTCGGACTCGTTAGCAAGCTCGAAACAAACGTGATATCTCGGATCCATTCAAAATTATATCAAAACACTTAGAATTTTTTCATATAAATTTATTGATGGAGAATTTTATAAAAAGACTTAGAAATTTTTCTTAGTAAGTAAGTAAGTAACAATTAATAAATGATTTTTTATCAAATCAAATATTTTAATATAAAAATGTCGACTTTGCTTTCAAATCGAAACGAACTCGAGATCTCGGTTTTTTTTTTTTTGAAAATTTCAAACTTTTAACCCCCTTTATTTAAAAATAAAACAAAAAGTTCTTGAACACATGTCTCTTTTTTTCGATATAGAAACCGAAAAAAATTTTAAGGCAAATCAAAAATGTGTCGGTCAGAATGGTGTACGGTTTGTAAAAGAATGACCAATGTATCAAAATAATGAGTATACATGAACCAATTTTCAACTTTAAGGTCGTAAGCGGCACGTTTATATATAAAATTTTTTTCTAAAAATTTCACAGTTTACTTTTGTTTTGTAAATGAACAAAATTCCGGTCCATAATTCCTTACTTTCGAAAAAAAGGACCACTCCACAAAACATTGCAAATATGCATTATTATGCACTTTTTCACGGATTTTTTAAAATTTAAAGTAGCCATTTTCTATTCTAGACCATATATGTATAAGCAGCATTTTAAATATTGTGTCAATCCGCTTAGTAATTTTAGCTTGAACGACGGACAAACAACAGGCAACGAATAACATTTTAAATATTGAATGGAATAGTGATTTATATGTATATTAGTAAGAGTAAGGATAAAAATAAGGATATTTGTTTTTGAGAACACTATACGGAGAGCTGATTAGAATCTTATAGCAACGCTTTTGAAAAAATGCGTTTCGTATATGTTTCTAATTTAATCCAATACAAAAAGGTGTTGAAAAGTAATGTTACAGAAAATAAACTTTATTTAGAATATGATTTATTGCTATACAAGATATCATAAGAAGAAAGGTTTCATTCTGTACATTAGATGCGATTGGATTGATAAATTCTCATTTGCATATTCTTGACTCTTTCGTATCGCATTATCATCCCATCGCAATTGTCGTTTAAACGATCTTAAAAATCTATCAACTGAAAAAGAGCACATACTGCAGATATAAAATTAACAGTTTTAGTGTTTTCACAGCTCACAACGCCTATAATTAGGATCTTGATAAACTCAAACTGAATAGAACTTACTCGCGCACAAAATACAAACTGCATCATATTGAATTAAAGTGTTTTTGCCTTGCACATTCGCGACACAGATAAGCGGAGCTGTGTGAACCTTGAGTGTTTTCTGCGGCCTCTAACGTGACATAAGCAACTGACAACGAGAGTGCAAATGGAAAAAACTAAAACTCATGCAAAAATATATGCAGACATTTATCTAACGGCAGCAGGGGATCAGAAAGGCGGCCGATACAGGGATTGCGTTTTTATTATTTACCCTTCCCGATGCTTGCGCGATCATCGGTATAACTCATCTGCTATGTGAATGGCATTGTGATGAATTCAAAAATTGTAATTCAAAAACAAAAATCTACTTTTTGTTAATTTATTTTTATATGGGATACAATGTGATGCAAACATGCACAGAAATAACCCTATTGCTTTAACCCTTTTTAATCCTGCAAATCCTGCCAGTGAAACGTACACTTTCAGGTAGATAAGGCATGAAAGTAATGATTATTCATCCTCGTCATTTCTTTCTGTTATTTAATTTATTATAAATGTGTTCAAGATGTCAGAATGTGTTCTCAAGGATCAGAGCAGAAGGTCGGTGAAAAGCATATTGATATTGAAGGCAAAGAAATTAGTTACCAGTCAAGCCGCGCCTAACCCTTGAGAGATTTGGAACGCGACATTTTCTACCTTTGTTTTGACCCTTTGTCACATAGTTAAACTTTCAATTCAGGAAGTTCGACTTGAAATTCTTTTGTACATCAATCACTAAAGTTGTACTTGTCAAGATGAAAGAGACTTAACATTCTTGATTTTTTTACCACTGATTACTAAAATAAAATTTTCGCGTGTGAAGTCTGGGAGACCTTGCCTCGCCCTTGCTTTATTTTTTTGGTAACGTGATATTTTATACACACATATTAATAGAGTGGTTGTGTAACACAATTGTACACTGAACTAAAAACTTATTATAAAAAGTTCTTTGTCTCAATGTATCATATATAAATTGGTCAGAACGTACGAATTTATTAGCGCAATGAATTGTTTTAGACAAATTCAAAGCTTAATACAAGTTCATATGCGTAAAACTATTATTTAATATGTAAGAATTTTTAACTTTGAGTGAATTTTTTTCTACAATTTGTTATTAGCTTAAGCCAGTAATATATGCGTTTAATATGAAGTTCATTGTCCTAAATAACTGATAGATTAAAATTACACTAAGATACAAGGAGGCGCTTAAAAATTTGATTTATCTAAAAAGTTGTTGAACTGGTTAAGTGCACGCAGAGAAATTTCTCCGAACTTATAGGATCTTATAGAATTTGTAAAAAGTTTCTATATAATGCCAGTTTTCTACTATAACGACACACCCTAAGAATACTGATATTTCTGGATACGCATTTCAAGTTGTTCTTTTTACACAATGCTATCTCAAGAAGAGTCTCAGGTACAACCTGATTTTATGTGAATAAATTTAAAATACTATAGGTATATTAATCTGAAGCAGTCATAGAGTCTACTAACACACGGAGAATAAAAAATATATTAAAAGATAATAGTCGATCCATGCATCCATTATTTAATTAGGTCTGTTCCCGTACTTGAACATTCGTACGAAATCGTGATATTTTCTGCTTTTTCTTGCTTTTTCCTATTCCCATACAAAAAAATCGCTAAAGAGAGCGAGAATAAGTAATCCACTTCTTGTCAAATGTTGCCATTTTCTGCTACACAAATTTGGAGAAGCAGAAATATGCAAGCTGTCATGTTTTGACTGCAAATGTCAAATTAGAGTACCAGCCATTCAAACAACACAAAAAAATCGAGAAATTAACTGAAACAGGGAAGCTAATTTATTAAAGCAAAGCTTTTTACGCCTTGTTTTGTGATTTGCTTGAATGAAATCTCAAAAACGACACTTTTTTCCCATACACTAATTTATTAAAGCAAAGCTTTTCACGCCTTGTTTTGTGATTTGCTTGAATGAAATCTCAAAAACGACACTTTTTTCCCATACACCTTTTTCTTAGAATTGTTGTTGCTTTTTGCTTGCGGCAATCACAACAAGAGAATGGCCGCATTCAGCGCAGACAACTGTTGTGAACTGTAATGGTAGCGCTACCTTAGTTCACGATGTTTTTCTCTGAATGTGTTGCTACTCTACACGTCAGAAGTTAGATTCAATTTAATTTTTATGTAAATTTAAGTCAATGCAAAGGTTTCTAACTTAAATTTGCTGCGTTCTTTCTGCGTTTATTAATTTAACAGCTTCAGTAACAGCATCTGACAGTTAAGCAAACAGTTGCGTTCATGTAGCATAGAATTTGTTCGCTCGATTGAAAGGCGTTCGCTACTTTATCAGTTTTAGTTAGCGCTACCAAATTTGTACCATTCAGCGAATTTTTACACAACAGTTGCCAACTGTTGTCTGCGCTGAATGCGGCCAATATGAAATTAAAAATATTTCTATGACAGCAATGAGAATTAAAGCCGCACTCTTTCGATTGATAGCTCAGCACGCTACCATCTAATCCAAAAACCTTCTTTACGTTATGTGGTTCATTCAATATTAAGTAATCACTGATGCTATGTTGCAGTATATGACAAGAATATATTAAAAATATTGTGCATTAGCTATCCTACATATAAGACGTTTTCGTTTATTTGTTGGGAGCAGGGCACTCTTCAGAGAAAGAGCACATAGAGAACGTTCCGAGGAGAGTATGCGCTGAGTATGCTGGGATTACTCTGAATTAATCAAATATCAAAACATAACACCAATTGTCAAGGCTGTCACCTCATTTTTTTTTTGCCATTTTAACAAGTTTTATTAATTGAAGTGAAAACTTCTTTAGGCGCGTTGAACGATTTTGGTATAGGGTAAATCTTTGGTTTGCGTCATCGTCATCGTCATTTTGCGAATAACTCTCTTCATAAATACAGACAGCGAGTAGGTTTTTAAATGACGCTCTTGGATCTTGACTACAAGGCGCTCAGCAAATGTAGCAAGCAACCATCAATAAGTTCCTCTGCTGATGCATCGTTTTTTCCCTCCCTTTGCTCTGCTGCGAAACTTTGAATGTTACTTTTTTTTCAATGTATATGTAGAGCTGCTGTAGGTTTAAATAAAATAAATTTAAAATTTTTGATATTTGGTTTTTTTTGACTGGCCGTAAAGTCTTTTCTGATGCCACCACTCATAGTACAACTAGACAAGGGCTGAATGTGTTCGCTTTCTTGACCATAACTGTGACGGTTTGACAGTTTCGGTCACCGGCTCTCCGCCTTAACCAACCTTGTCTAATTTTGCCATTCCACCACTTGAGATTTTGTTATTAGGCAAACAGAAAACATAGTAAGTAAAATGCGGTTTATTATCTGAAGCCGATTCGTGCATCCCCTCTAACGTTGCGCAACCGCTGTAAACCTTTCCATTCTCACTGCGTTGTTGATGTAGATTTGAAATGTAATTGTTTTTGTACAGTTAGCTGGAATTTTTTAGATTTTTTTTGAGCTACAGTCGGCATATGACAACTGATTTATTTTAGATAAGAGTTTAGTATGATTTAAACTATCAAACATTTAGAATTTGTATTTAAATCACATAAAATCAACATAATAAATAACAAGGTCATTTAGAAAACACTTTAATTTTTATAATAATAAAAGAGATAGTTTTTTATTTTATTCCATACACACTCAAAACAGTGTACAATGTACATTTTTGTAGAACTACAAAACAAATTATCTTTGTTTTTTTTAAAGGTTTGGATAGAAGTATTTCATTTTCTTTTCCTTAAAGGTCCAATTATAATAGACGTCATGTAAAGTAACGAAATGTTGTCAACTATCATCGTTACGGGACGTTATGTAAGAAGAGGCTATAAAAAAATTTATATATTTTTGAAGCGAAGTTTTTTACGCCTCGTTTTGTGATTTGCTTGAGTGAAATCTTAAAAACGACACTTTTTTCATACACCTTTTTCTTAGAATTGTTGCTGTTTTTTTACTTGCATCTATTACAACAAGAGGAAATAAAATTAAAACTATTTATTTGTTAGTAAGCAGTAAGCATTGGCCGCATTCCAGCCGAAAAAGTGCTCAAGCGAAGTAGCACAAAGTGATACTTTCGGCTGAATGGGTTTTTTTGCGAAACGTCAAACGGTAAACAGCTTTCGCCATTCGTTGTTTTTTTTTAACATCTAAAATATGTTTTAACATCTAAAATTTGTTTACACTATTGTGCATTCGTTTCAGACAAGAAATCATTAATTAACAGCTTTATTGAAGAATAATCTTCTAATAACTTATTATTATATTTTTTCACTTCACAGCACAACTTCAGCAACAATTCACAATTTGCAGCCATGTTTTTTAGCTGTCAAACTGAAAAGAGCATAAGCAGCTCAACCAAAATAGCATACAATTTTTCGATACCTACGATGGCGACCGCTTGGGGAACATTTTGTTTGAGCGCATTATGATACATACCATTCAGTCCGAAAGTTGTGGAACAGCTACGTAGCAAATTTTCCGCTGAATGAGGCCATTGAGCTCGCACCATTTAGATCGAGAATTCTATACACTAACCACTACTTTAAAACCCTTCCTATCATGATGTAATTCATTCAATATTAAGTATTAACTGTAGCTATGTTGCAGTAGATGACAGGAATTAATTAAAGGGATTGTGCATTAGCTATCCTACATATTCTATTGGAAATGCGTGAAGCTAAAATGCAGCAGATCACAATTATCGATCAAATACTACGTTTCCATGGCGAGTTAACTTGAGGTTGACTCGGGATTAACTTCCCATGAAAAGGCGAGTTGAGTTGAACTTCGTTAAATCCACAAAACTCTACGAAACTTGTTAGATTTAACTGATTTAGATTGGGTGCGTTCAGAAAATACAACAGTTGCTCAACTGTTGAGCGAGGTTTTTTGATTATTTGTTATTTTATTTTATTTCTGCCACTGCGCTGACATAAAATGTAACAAACCGTTTAGCAGGCACACAAAGTAGCGGAAACTAATACTGATCAAAGACTCAACATGTTTAGTAAATTTTGCACCTTCTGAGCGCACACATTTATACTAAGAAAAAATGGCGAATAGAATGGCCGAAGTCCAACTCGACTCAATATTGTGCATGGAAACACTATCGATCTAGAAACGCCATGTTGTCAATTTGACGAAAACCCAACTCAGGCTGAACTCGCCATGGAAACGTAGTAAAAACCATTGTTCATTAGCTATCCAAACAACAAAAGTAGCAAGGTTCCATTGAAAGAGTTGAAAATTATCACAAGATGCCAATTGTCTTAGGTGTAGAATTTAATTGTGAATTCAGACATGAATGTTCATAGGCACTTAAGGCAAGGCCGGTGGTCTAGCGCTCGAAAATTTAGGATTATTTCAAATTAATGCTTGTTTTAATTTATTTAATAGGCTATTAGATTTAGTTTTTTGTTCTAGTAACATAAATTTTAATTTATTCAAATCAGGTTTCCCAATCTCAGCTGCTAGTTCGCACCATGTTCCATTAGAGATCCATATTTCTTTTTATAAATTTCTTGCAGTAAGTAATAATAGTTAATTAATTGTAGCTAATTAATAATGTAATAATAATAATGATACTTATTATTAACTGGGACAGTTATCTTTTAGATACGGGTTGTAGTTTTAATTCATTCAAATCTCAATTTCTGAAGTTTGTAATGAGCGTATCCCTAAAATTAAACCGAATGTTTATAAGTTGCCCTGGTACACAGAAAGTTTAAAAAAATTAAAAAATCTTCGGTCTAAATTTTATAAGAAATTTTTTATTACAAATCAATTTTGCTATTTTTCTTTATATAGGCACTATATGCGTGAATTTAATTTTCTTGATAACTACTTGTATAAGCAATATATTTTAAAATTTCAAAATAATATTATATCTAACCCAAAATCATTCTGGCGCTTTATTAAATCTAAAAAAAGATCTTCAAACATTCCGACGTCGATGTTTTTTAATAATACTGTATCGGACAACGCTCAGTCTACTGCTGATCTGTTTGCAGATTTTTTTTCTGTCAAACTACGAGCCTCTAAATAATGTCGACACTGATTGCTCATATAATTTGTCACGTGATATTGGTTTTGGTTCTCTTTTTTTGACGGAACAGGATGCTATCAATGGAATCCTAAGGCTTAAAGCTTCATTTACGTTGGATGCAGATGGGATTTGCTCCTTTTTTTAAAAAAATGTGCATGCAGTGTTGCATATCCCTTAATGTTAATTTTTAACAACTCGTTAAGACATGGCATTTTTATTGATAGTTGGAAAGTTGCAGTTGTGACTCCTGTACACAAGTCTGGTTCCAAAAACAATATTTCTAACTATAGACTTATTTCAAAGCTTAGAGCGATTTCTAAGTTGTTCGAATCGATTGTTAAAGATAAACTTTTTTCAGTATAAAATTTTATTTCTCTTTCTCAGTATGGTTTCATGCCTGGTCGTTCAACTGTTTCCAACCTGGTTATTTTCTCGGAATATAGCATTTCATCGTTTCTAGAGGGATGTCAGGTGGATGTAATTTACACGGACTTTTCGAAAGCGTTCGACAAAGTAAACCATTATCTGTTAATAAAAAAAACTAGGAAACTAGGAAAACACTGTTAATAAAAACAGTGTGTTGTACCTCAGTAGTTCCGCATGAGAGTAGCCTTGGGCCACTACTTTTTATTCTTGTTATTAATGATGTTACATCTCTTTTTTCACACAGTAATTGCTTGTTGTATGCTGATGATCTGAAGATTTTCCGTAAAATTAAAAGTTCATCTGATAACGCACTTCTTCAAAGTGACATTAATAACCTTCAAGATCGGTGCGTTAATAATAATCTCTTTTTAAATCTTACTAAATGCGTTTTCATGTCGTTTTCAAAATCTGAAAATATCCATTTGTCTTCATATTATATAGCTGATACACCTTTGTAATCTGTTAATGAATTTAAGGATTTGGGTGTAGTTTTTGACCTTAAATTTTCATTCATCCCCCACTTAGATTACATTATTCCCAAGGCATATGCTATGTTTGCTTTCATTCGTCGTAATAGTTTTTTTTTTGGTGACCCTTACACTTTCAAGGTGTTGTTTACTAGCCTTGTTCGTTCAAGACTGGAATATGCTTCAGTCATTTAGGATCCATTTTATGAGACGCATAAGTTAAGACTAGAACGTGTCCAGAAATCTTTCACACGGTTTGCCTTATGCTCCCTGTTTGAAGACTCTTTACCCCCATATAGATCCCGGTGTTTACTTATTGGTGTTAAAACTCTTGAGAGTAGAAAACTCTTCTGTCTCTTCTTTTTATACATGATATAATTTCTGGTTTGGTGGACAGTCCAACACTGCTGGAGTTGATAAACTTTAATGCTCCTACAGAGACACTCAGAAATTATGATCCTTTTTACTTGGATTTGGTTCGCACTAACTATGCTGCTAATGCTCCTATTTTTAAAGCTCTTTATTTATACAACTCTATTTATGCTAATCACAACTTAGATTTTTCGATATCAAAAAATCAAATGAAATCTCTGTTCAATTATATTTTGTAACATATGTATATAATTTTGTTACTTAATTTTGCCTAGTCTGTAAGAATTAATGTTCATAGACTGAAGAATTGAATTAAATAAATAAATAAAAATTTAAGGTATTTTTAAGATTTTTTTAACAAGTTAAAATATTGAACAACGATATTTAAACTTTTAAGCTATATTGTAACACTCATCATAAAAAAAAACTATTTTTTTATTAAAAAAATTGTCGGTTTGGTTCGTCAGAGGGACTATACTTTTGAAATATAAATAAAAAATCAATTTCATAAAAATTCTAGGCCTTAAACAATCCCGTTTTGATAAATATAATTTGCGAATGACAAGCGATCCAAATATAGTTAACATTATGGTATTTAAAATTGTTCAATTTAAAAATGCTTGTATTAAAAAACCATTCAATTATCAAACGTAAGAAACTGCGAAAAAGCTTCGCTTCTTTCGTGTTTCCAGCGACGCATCTGTTTTTTTTAAGAAAACGTTATAGCAATTATAATAAGAAGTAGCCAGGCCGTCGTTTGTCATAAATAATTCCACGTTCCTGTACAAGTTCAATTGAAACTTCGTTTTCCATAGCTGTGGAAATATAGAACTATAGCATTAATAACGAAAACTCAACAAAAAAAGTAGTTTTAACTACTGTAGCAATGCAAATTCCACGGATCTTTAAGTCCCGCTCACATAACGCTACGTTTATTATAATCACTTGTATAAGAAAGTATTGTTCGTAACAATAAGTGAAAGAACGCAGTGCTAAATTGACATTAAATCACATTACTTACTTCTATTATGATTGGACCTTAATTCCTCATACACAGAATTCGTTCTGAAGTTTAATTATCAGTTTTTGCCTTCTTATTAAAAAAAAATTTATATTAAACGCAATAAAGATGATAAAATGGAAAATGATAGTAGCAAACGCATAAACTTAATCAATTTATTTTGCGTTTTCACGATAATGCAAGTTATAGACGAATTTATCATTTTTGTTTTGTATAACGCGTTGTAAATATTTTGATTAAAGCAAACTTATATATGAAGGGCTTATTGCAAGAACACTATAAGCCACATAAAAATATTTTGAAATAATCGACTCTAAAGTTTTATAAAAATGTATTTTTATATGAAGAAATGAAATTGAAATAAGAAACAGCTACAATCTCTTCAGGGGTTGTTGGCAATGCATTGAGTAACGAATTCAGAGTAAAAAATTGATTTTTTAGATCATGTGGCTTATCACGTTATTGCAATAAGCCCTTCATAATAAATAAACTGTCCATTTCAGCCCTTGGAAGGACTTTGACCTAGCTTCTATTGATCAATTGTGTTGTGCGTGTTATTAAATGTTTGATCACAAATGACCGAGAACTAGACCTACGTGTTTTATGCCGACTCCGAACGGCTTATGTTCTCAAGAAGCTTTGCATGGCAATTTTTACTCTCTGAGGCTTGCCATTGTCTGCAGAGAGGTGACGACCAAACAGAAAAATTAATTCAATTGAAAAAACTTTCTTTCTGAGCTGGAATTGAACCCGAGCTACCGCGGTTCTTTAGCTTAGGAGCCAAGCACTCTACCCACTAGGCTACGGTCGCCATTTCATGTATATAGAAATTTTCACCAATAGATTCGGTTTCGGGGTTCGGCTATATTGAGGCCGTATAGCCGAAACTAGCCGAAACTGACAAAAAGGGCCGAAACCGGCAGTAACCGAAACCGAATATTCGGTCGGACACTAAATTAAACTTTAAAAATATTTGTATTTAATTTAAATGAAATTGTTTCAAGCTCTATTTCAAAAATAAATTCGTTTAATATGAACACAATTTCATTTATTTTAACACATATTTCCCTCAGTGTACCAATATGAAAAATTAAATAGTCGGTCAAAAAATAGCCGTATGGAAAAAGGCGATTCCCAATTTTGCCGCGCCTACAAGAAAACGTTTGCACACCCGCCAATTTCTCGACATAACTGTTTAAATATAGCAGCAACATTTAAAACACTTCTTTTATATAGCTTTGTGGCTATGTGTTAAATAAATGGTGGGATGAAAAAAAAATAGGTTTAACTGATATATTAGACCCCTAGCAAAGTCAGCCCTGGAAGCTCAAAACTGTTTTCGACATTTGTATTCATTTTTTGTATTTGTGTCTTGGAGATTCCCAAAAGAGATTTAGGTTAAGGATTGTTGTACTAAGAAAAAGTGTGAAAAGAACTGAATAGGAGCTCGTGATGAATTAGGCCTATCTAGGGGTTATCGCCAAATATAGGGTGTGTTTGCTCAGAAGAAATGTTGGGGATTAAAAAATAATTGGTGTTGGCCGTACATTCAACATCTTTACTCTTCGACTCCTAAGGAGTTACGAGCATTTTTCTATCCAATTTTTCCAAAAAATTTTTTAATGTTTCTGCTAGAGGTATATTCTATGATAAAATTTTTGTTCTAAAGTTAATATTCTTTTTCATAAATTATATTCTTGCCACGACCACTTTTATTTTATTCTTATATATCATTTTTTAAATGATGCGGTCCACATTAGCTTAAATTTTTAAAACAAATTTTGTTTTGAGCTGTTTTGATATTCATACATAGGTTTACTGAAAAAATTGTATGTTCCAAGCTTTTGTGTGATGTGGAAGGTAGGTTTTTATGATTACAATGTTAAACCATTGATCCCCGAACTATTTCCAGCAGTGACTAAACTAAACTAAAATAAAACATAAAGTTAGTTCTTTTAGCTTATTGCGCTATAAAATACAGTAATCTCCGTTTAATTGCATCCCACTAAATTGATTTCCCCGCTTTATTGAACGAAAAGTTGTGTCAATATTACGCTCCCATAAGAAATGTACGGTGTTATTTCCGTTTAATTGATTCCCGCTAAATTTAATTCCCCTGTTATTGGATTTGATCCACTACCTACAACACACCGATATCTCGAAAACCCTCGAAATTATAAAAAAAATTCCATTGTTGTGATCACCGACCCATAAAAAATTACTTTGGTTCGGGGTGCATTTTACGTGTAACCTAGTGTAATCAAAGAAAAAATGCAGTTACGGAGTATTTTTTTATTATTGAGCAACTGGTCATTTAGATTGAGCGGGACTTCGTTAATTGAGTTTTCCGGTTAATTGAACAAAAGTGTAAGCATTTTTGCTTGTGCAGTTAAGCGGGGATTACTGTAGATAGTTTTGATAGTTAAATAAAACTTAAACTTTCACATAAATAACGAATGCTACACATCCGAAATATTGACATATCAAAATTTTCACAGATCACATTGCTCTTTATATTCCGGCAGTGCCAACTGAAATGATCCATTTATCAGCTTTACTATCAAAGAATATATTTTATAGTTATTCATATTTCATTAATAATTTTTTTTGATTGCAGAATATAATTAAAACATAACTCGAAAATATTCATAAATAAATTTTTTTTTTAAACTCAAACCCTAAAATCTGATTGTATTAAAAGTGGACATATTCCACTTTCAATTTAGACTCATATAAAACATATTTTCACTTCACTGAACCATAAAATTTACTTTGAATTAATTTCCTTTCGCTAGTTTCATTTCCCTACTCTTTCTAAAATGGCTGAAGGACAAAGACGTACTTCAACTCCCAGCTCATGTTGAATGTCCATAATATTATTTAAAGTAACATACAAGAATCTGAAGCCAAAAATAAAGGCAAGCTTGATGCCAAGTAGATGAAAGCCGCATTGAGGCAAAAGGAAGGAAGAACCAAACAAGGTTGTCACGGAAATTCGTTATTGTGTTACCACAGGCAATATATCTCAACCATTTTCTAAATCAGCCCAAACATATCAAGGAGCTAGCAAAATTCTTGATATGCGAATTTTTCAACTTTAAAAAAAAAAAAAGAATCAAGTCTACATCCCTTCGACCAACAACAGCCGCGCACGATGAACCAGCCGTCTAACGATGCCACATGATAAGGGTCGCCTTGCAACTCGAAGAGTGTATGATTGTTTTGCTTCTTTTTATTTGTAGTTTGTATTTTGTCAGTGAAAACATATCCAAAATGAAAATAAAAAAGTAATGTGTTCTAGTCGAGTACACATAATGTGTTTATAGCCCATATTCAGGTAAGAAGAAATATTTAAGAATTCGTTTCTTTTTTTTTTTGTTTCGTTGCTGAAAATATGTTTGATCTAATTTCTGATACGTATATGCATTATTTATTTTGTGTTATTTGCGTGTAAACAGTAACGGTAAGCTCAAGTTTTTACCAAGTTAAAAATAAGTGTAAATAGGTACTTTAATTTTTTTAACTGTTCCGATGCTTAAAACACATTTTTTAATTAGGGGTTAATGCATAATACATACATGCATTAAGAGTTTCTAACGTTTTCATTATGCAGAAACATTATTAATTTATAAAAAACTTTTGTTCAATAATACATCGAAATCATCATTTCAGCCCTTGGGAGAACTTTAAGAACACATTAAGTAATGCGTGATATCAAATTAGATAGGTTTTAACATGGGATTTTCCGCAGCTTTTCGGTACATAGATCACGCACTCAAACGCATTTGGCAATATACCATTCTGTACACTCTAAAAAATGTGTATAAATTTACTACTATTTAAGTAGTAATTTCGGTGTTAAAAAGTCAAACAAATAGGAATTTTACTGCAAATTTGGAAGAAGTTGTTAAAACACTACTAAAAAAAAAGTAAATTTACTATATACAATTACTAAATTGTTGAATATTCAGCAGTTTGTCTGTTGAAATTTTCTGTCACTGTTATACTAAATAATTTATTTACTACAAAAAGTGCAGAGAAATTTTGTGCACTTTAGTTATAATGGTATTGTTAAATTATAACTACACAAATGTACTAAAACTAGAACACAATTGCAAATTTTCTACTTTAGCAATAGTAAAATTACCCAACAGTTGCTTAATTCAGCTGCAAAAATGTTAACAATTCTTGTAATTACACGCAGAGAAAAAACATAGTTGCAACAACCATGTTTTAAGAGGATCATAGTATGATTCGGATTATGATTGTTGCTAACATGTTCTTAAACATATAATATTTCCTTTGATCATGATAAAATGATTACAACAACCATATTTAGAAGAGGAACTTTTTTGTAGGAACCAAAATATTATTGAAACAATCATTATTCTCTTATTGGGTCAAAAATAGAATGATTGCAACAACTATATTATGAATGTATTTTTAGGATCCAGAATATTATTGAATATTATTTATTTTCATGCACTCCAATTTCCACAGCTATTAATTAAGATATCTCCAAAGGTTTGCCATTGACTAGGCTGAACAGAAATATTAATTCAATTGAAAAATCTTTTTGATAAAATTTTCTGTCCGAGCTGGGGTTTGAACCGCGGCTTTTTCGCTTACAAGCCACGCACACTACCAGTAAGCCACAGCCGCTACTACCGCTCGCCTGACCAATACCATTCATAAACATGGTAAATTAAGTGCATTGTCACAAAAATAGCTATATTTGTGATAAACAAAATATGGTCAGAATTGCGAAATATGTTTACAGTAAATAGAAACATGTTTGCTACAATTTAAGTCGAAAATGTCACTTTTCTGCGTGCTGTTTTTAGGATAAGGTGATTTAAAACAAAACACAATAATTGAACAGTTGACAATCGAAACAGCACATAGCCATAAATCGATAAAACTTATTGTGCATGAATGAAGTGAAAGTTTTTCCTGCAAACTGTTCAGACACATAAAATTCTTTCGATTTTTGGTTATGTTATGCTTCGTTTGCGAACAAGCAAAGAATAGTTCAGACAAACATTCAAAATTCTAATATGTTTGTCTCTATAATAATATTCACATTTATCATGATTGATAGAACTACAACATTTTTGTTGCAACTAATAGTTGAGGCAATTATAGTATGTTGACGATTTCAATAATGTTATGATTTCAACTATAATGTTATTTTTGGTACCACCATTAGGAAATAATGACTTTATTAAGGCAAAAATTTGTGTTTGCAGAAAAAATACAATAATTTTAGTAAAAAAATTATTATTGCAGTAATCATGTCTCAACCATGTCTTTTCTCTGCTTGTACCGTAGTGAAATTACTACAATAACTGTGTAAAAATGTTACTTCAATAAGTAAAACTATTGTTCTTGTGAGTGAATTTGCTTTAATAAATTCAGTAATAAAGGAATAATTTTTCACGCGGAATCGAAAAGAGGAGTTTTCTTTTTGAAGATAAAGCTTAAGATTATTTTAAAGATTTTTAATGAAAATTTGTTGATAAATCGTTCTTATGTTATGTTATCTCCTTTTTATTTTATTTTTTTTTTTTTTTTTTGCAGAGAGCGACTATTCACTATTTGGTGAATAGGTCCAAAGGCACAGAAATCGAGGTTCTTTTAATATTCTTAAAAGTCAAAAATATATTAATGATACTTAGTTCCGATAAAAAATTGGTGCAAAATTCGTTCACCCCAACAATTTTTTTTATTTATTTATTTATTGGCAAATTATGTTGGCATTTAAGACTTAAGTCTTTTGCACGCCGCATTTTTAGAATAGATAACAACAGAATATTATTTAAATAATAAACTATTTAAAATTTAAAAGCTAAGAATGTTACAATAAATAACAAAAATTTCCAACTAAAAATATGATAACAATGTTTTATTATATTTGAGAACATGTTGACACATAAGATTTTTTTTTCTTTTTTTTATAAAGTATTATAACACATATATTAAAACTAATAACAATTTTTTTTTAATATGTAAGCTTATAATGGAATTATTGATTATTGATATGAGATAAGAGGTTATGATAGAACTTAGACTAAAAATAGAGTATCAAAAAATATTTAGTTGGGAAATGAATTCCACAGCCTTACTAACAAAACTATCTAACAATAAACAGTCTACTTGAAGCTTTATTATTAAAACCTCAAGGTTTTAAGAGATTCAAACTTCTACTTGACCTGCAGAACTAAAGTCTTGCAAAGAGATATCGTGGACATTGTGAGTAGATTATTTTGTGCAAGAATGTGCAATTTCTTGCTTCAAAATGATTGTTCAGGCTACGGCCAAGTAATTGGAGGGGAAAAAAGGAGACTTGGTCATAGGAACAAACGATGTAGTCATTCTTAAGTTTTTTAATGCGATGTAGACCTTACTTACACACATATTAATATGATCCTCGAATAGGTGTAGCGAATAGGTAAGATATTAATTCAAAATAAAACCAAGTTTTTTTGCTTTTCTTACAACTTTTAACTCAGCATCATTTAGAATAATCGGAGGAAACTCGAGATCGAAGAATGGTGTTTTGGATATTGATAAGACACATGATTTTGAGGGATTGAGTACAAGCATATTTTCCCTAGCCCATTCCGATAATAATTTTAAACCATCATTTACTCTTGCGTACAAATCCTCAACAAGCCCTGTGGGTCTTGACATATATAACTGTATATCATCAGCATAAGCATGCATTGATATATTATCAAATTTTGCAAAAATTTCGTTGATAAACATGGCAAACAGGAGTGGTCCCAAAATCGACCCTTGAGGGACACCGCTAGTGATATGCTTATACGCAGATAAGTTGATGCCTAATCTGACACGCTGGTAGGAAAGCACGAGGTAGTGATGCAATGGTTGATGATATGAGCAAATAGACTGACCATATGTGGCAAAATAAGCTTAATGAATTTGATCGACATCATCTTCACCAACGGAACTGGAACTGATTTTTTTTATACAGCGGGCAACATCTATTTCGTTTATAGCTCTAAAATTGAAATCATACGGTCACTCAGCAGGCACTATTCTATTAGTGTTTTCGGCATTATCATCTGTCAACGAGCTCGCGATGAAATAATCATTCAGTCGATTTGAATCAGTACGGCAGACCTCCAAGCCTTTATTGCAAATACTAATACTTTTTAGATTTTTCCATAACTGCTTGGAGGGTAGATTTTGGCTTAGCTTAGATATATAAAATTGCTTTTTGAATAGTCTAACGGCCAAGGTAGCTTCATGCCTTGCTTGTCTAAATATTTTCCAATTGGCCTCAGTTGGATCTCATTTCCACATGTTATAGGCTCTGTAGCATTTTTTTATAACCAATTTCACATTCATGGTAAATCAGGGGCAGGTTGTGTTGGTGACCTGTCGCGTACACAGGGGAACATTGGACTCACAATATTTAAGATATTATCAACAAAAAACTTTAACTTGTCATCAACTGAGCTAAAGAACCAACAATCAGTCCAGTTTATTTCAGATAAGTCCCCATAAAGTTTGCCAATATCAACAGATTTGAAGTTACGATACGTGAAACAAGTTTCAAAATCAATAGTTTCAAGGTTATGTAAAATGTGCAAATAATTAGAAAATTAGATAGTCTGAAACAAATGATATCTGGTTAAAAAGGAGTACAGACGATACATCAGATGTAACAAAGACATCAAGTAAGCTGGGGAAGGATTGTTGGAAACTCCGGGAGATTCCTTTTATTAATATAGCTGCTCCAGATCAAAATCTCCAGTTCGGAGACTTCTAATACATGGCAAGTAATCCAGCTCGATGCAAGTGATTCATAGCAAAACATTACTTGTTTTTGACTTCAGTCTCATAATTAAGATAAATGACCTTATATAAAGTTCTATATATACACCTATTTACTTGCCAATTATACACCAATTTACTTGCTTTATACTAAATAAATTATTATGATTCTTAAGTACATTTAAGTGAATTAAAAAATGTTCGTTTTGTATACTGTATATACTGCAAAAAATACATTACTGAAATCACCAAATTGAAAAATATTGGAAAATATTGAAACAAAAATAGTTTTTGGGACACTACGTACGACGGACTTCCCGCTCTCCATGTCACATTTCATCACAAACGTGTGATGTGTTATATGAACGAACCTTTAGACGTAACAGTGCATTTTAACGGAATGTTGCGGTAATGACAGTAATGATGAAAGAAATAAATCACTTAGTTACATTCGTTGCAGATAATCAAACACTAAGTAATTTTCTTTTATATAAATGTTCCAAACTTAAAAGATTTTGAAGTTTGCATCACGGACTGAGCTCCTGCCTTAACCAATTCAAGTTTATTTTAATCTTCTTCACAAATTCGCACAATATTATTAATTGTGGGTTTTCTTAAGAATAGAAAGTCTGAATCCTAGGACCGAGACGAATACCGAAAAAGTATCCAATGCGAAATTTCTTTGTTTTGTTTTTTGTCATAAATTTAGCGAAGGTCATGCTAGAACTCCAGATTGTGATTCCGAGACGAATACCGAAAAAGTATCCAATGCGAAATTTCTTTGTTTTGTTTTTTGTCATAAATTTAGCGAAGGTCATGCTAGAACTCCAGATTGTGTTTGTTTATAGTTCCTTATGTGTGAAACACAGCTACATTAATAGCTCAGCTCTGTCTTAAGTAGACTTATTTACGATTAAGTAAGTAGACTTAAGTAGACTTACTGCGATTATTACTTATTTACACAAATTTATTGTTTAATCTAGAGGTGGCTGTTCTTTTGACATTTCATTTGTGTCATGTTTTTTATAGTTTTGGTTGCTGCAACGTTCATTTCACTATTTTTTTAATGAGAATTGAATCGCAACAATACCTGAAATTTTTTAAAAACTATTAAAGCTGTTACTTGCGTTACTCACTGTTACAACAAAAATAAAAAAAAATGTTTCCGTATAGCGAGCAAAGCCTCGGAGGGTTGCTAGTAAATATATAATTTCTTATATAATAAAGTATGTATTGAACAAAAATTAAAAATGGCATGTTCTGTTTAATGTTCTCTCAAGACTTATTAATTCCAGAATCCTTGGACATTGAATTTGTTGTGTTCAAGTAAAATTTTGATTCCTTGAACCTTTTTGTTACATGCTCGTATACTCCTCCCTGTTCTTACTTAGAAGTTTATAGTAAACATTTGGCTTCTATTAGTAAAGTTTGCTCAAAACTCCATTCTTATGATCATATTTTAATAACTGGTGATCTTAACCTGCCCAACGTTTCTTGGAACTGCTGTTCTGAAATTTCTGGAATATTTTTACCTTCGTCTGAAAGCTCATCCTATAATTATTTTTTAAACGAGCTCTCAATCCAAGACTTGTTTTAACTTAACTAACTGTATATTTAACAAAAATAATCAGTTGCTTGATCTGGTGTTTATTCATGATAGCAATATCGCTTCTGTTTCTAAATCAGATCCTCTGGTTACACCCGAAGATTCTCACCATCCAACATTAGAAATTATTTAAAATTTTCCAAAATCATCTGTACAGTACTATGATTCTCAACCTTCTATTGAGTTTAACTTTAAAAAACAAACTACGTGATTTTGAAAAACAACTTGTCCAATATCAACTGGAATTCTATTCTTAATATTAATACAAAAAGTTTATCATCTCAGAGTGCTAATGATGCGGTATATGTGTTTAATAGTACGCTTAATTATTGTTTTCTAAAAGCTGTACCGCAAAAGAAAGCCTCTTTGACATCGGGTCCGGTATGGTATGCAAAAAAATTAAGAATAATGATTAACTTGAAATCTAAATACTACAAAGAATATCAAAAACACATAAAATATGTGATTTTGGATGCTATACCTCAATTAAATACTGTTACCAACAGTTATGTAAAGAATCCTATAATATCTACTTAACAAAAGTAAAATTAACTTCAAGTCTGCTAACTCTTTCTGAAACTTTGTTAACACAAAACGTAAGATCCTTCTTTTATAATATAATTCTATTGAGTCCGATAATGATAACAATATTTCCAATCTTTTCGCTGACTTTTTCAAGACGACTTATTCATCATCGTCCTATGATTATTTAATGTATCCCATTAATATTCAATCTGGGGATAATTATCGCCCAAAAAATGATACAAACACAGTTTTATCATATATAAAAATATTAAAACATCACATAAAAGTGGTCCTGATAACATACTTTCATATATATTAATATACTGACGTGAAGAATTAGCAACTCCAATCTCTTTACTAATTACTTCTTCATTAAAATCTACCTATTTTCCAGCAGCCTGTAAACATTCATTTTTTATACCGTTGATTTTCTATACCGTTGGTAAAATGGACTAAATCTTATTTAAGCAATAGAACACAATCTGTTCTTTTTAAGCTCAAGAAATCATATGAGTTTCCTGTTACTACCTCAAGGAAGTCATTTTGGGCCCCTTCTGTTTCTACTTTGTATAAACGATTTGCCATCTGTCATAATGCATTCTCGCCTCAAAATTGCCATCTGTCATAATGTATTCTCGTTTCACAATTGCCCTATAATTATTAACATCACATCGATTACCGGATTTATAAATTGGGACCACTAGGCAGACTTTCCAACATTTTAGGAACATTCCCTTTTAAATACATCAATTAAAAAGAAAAGCTATTTGTGAAGAGATTTTATCGGCGAAAAGCTTGAAAAACATTAGTGGAAAGTCCCCTCGACCAAATTTAAAGCTAGATTCAAGCTGTGAAATCGCCAAGGACACTTCTTCTTCAGAAATTATCATTGACTCCAAAGACTGAGCATTTGGTACTTCAATATATATAACTGTCATTTAAAGACGGTACATATTTTTCGTAAACATTTTGAAAAAATTTTGTGAAAAGATATGTAGCTTTTAAAGAAATATTGGGCTTAAGACCATCAAACCATCAAATTCCATACTTATTGAAAACCCATTAGTTTTACGTTTAGAATTCAAGTACTCCCAAAAATATTTTGAATTCAATTTTAAACTACTTTCAACGTTTATAATATAATTACTATAAAGAAATTTATGAAGAAAATCGAATTCATTTCTAGTTCGAACATAATATAAGTAATCTATTTCACTTTTAGTTTTTTTTAAAATTTTTTGCAAGCTTTATTTTTAAGATTTTTTAAATTGGTTAATCTCGAAATAAACCAGGGTGGCTTATTTCTACCTTTAATAACTTTTCTGGGAACAAATTGAGAAACAGAAAACGATAATTTACCACATATGAACTCATGAACTAGTGATGGATCTTCAATTATAGACATTGAAGCCCAATCAACTGAGTTTAAGAATTCATTGATAGCGGCAAAGCTAGCATTTTTAAAATCTAATTGAGTTAATGGATCACCAGGAAGAGATGAGTCATATTTAAAAAAATTGAATTTAATAGATAAAGCAATATGATGGATGCTGTTGTTGACAATAGTTGACAAATTTTTTCACAAAAAGCGTATAAATCATTACTGACAAAAACCAAATCTAAAATTCTATTGAAATCATTTTTTACGTTATTCAACTGTCTGAAATAATTTGACAAAGTAGCTCATTGTGAAATTTTCAATATTTGAGTTTATGTTGAAAGGCCATAGGTTTTTGTCATCAAGTATCCCAGATATTTTACCTAAATTAAAATCACCCATTACCATCATACTGTGATTTGAATTTATGTTTTCAGATAAATTTATATTTTCTAAGTGTTTCTGATAAACTTCCATAATACTATTAGGTGGTATATATGATAAGAAAAAGTAGATTGAATGATTATTAGAAAAAGAATCTTCAACACAAATTTGCTCAATACTATTATCAATAACAGGAAGTTTAACAATTTTACTAGACAGTTTTTTATCAACTGCCACCAACATTCCGCCTCCTCTTTCTCGGCCTGTAGTAAGCGGACACCGGTCCAGACGATAAACAGCGTAAGAGTTATCAAAAATTTCCGATGAAGAAATGTCAGCATGCAACCATGTCTCAGTGATGGCCACTATATCGTATTCTTTAAGAGACATTGCCATGAGAAGCTGAGATGTCTTTGTCCGAATACCTCCCATATTTTGATAATAAATTAAATAATGAGTAGGAGCTGAAAAATTTTGTTGAGAGTGTTAGAGAGCGCAGACGGTTCATTAAGAACAGATGTTGTGAGCGCTAGCTGCGATGTCCAGCGATGGGAATCCGATGCTGGCAAAAAGCTAAGTGAGTGTCGCCATGAGAGCACTTGCTTCGAAAATGAATGTGTAAGCAACGATGATGAAAGAGCATATATAGATCCCGTGGACCGACGTTCAGGCAACAGCATGCACGACGTGGGCGGGTATGCAGATGATAGTGAAGAACTGGAGATGCTCTAATGTTTGAGGGGACAATGGTGATAATGATTTAAGTGAATTTGTTTTTGCTGCATTGGATGTCCGGTTATTGCAACATTTATTCCCGAGCATCGCTGTGCGGTGGGGGCCTCTCCGCAGCAACATTCAACAGAGACGGTGGAATAGTTGTAATGTCGTGAAAGTTTTTTGGCTTGTTGACAAAATGACTTAACATAACAGACATTGGCCAAATATCTTTGTTAAAAGCTTCTAAATACAATGGAGTTGGTACCCCAAGCTTAAAATTGATAAATGGCAAAGTAGATATATCAGCGTCTCTTTTTATAAGTTTTATGCAATTCAATGATGTTATTTCAACATTTAATTTTGATGCCACATAATTAAGAATCGCCTCTGGTTCAGTTTTAATGTCGAATTTAGATATGTGTATGAACTTCATATTGTGCACAACAGAGAAAGCGTCACAAGCCGGAGCAGTTCCAACGACGTCTTTGTTATTATTTTTTGCACGGTTGATGTTATTCGGCTTTCTACGAATAGCACCCAATCGTATGCAGTCGATTCGCTAATTGCTTCCCCAATTTCTTCGTTGACTTCAGAAGCATTAGTTAATGGTGGAGCGGGGGGTGCTGAAGAAACCACAAAAGAAGACAAATTATTTGTTGCATTTTCTGTAATATTTCCGCGAATATTTTTATGTTTTATTGATTTTGCTGCATTTACTGAATCCGACTTAGTTTTCTGCACTGTGAGTTTGGAGAGCTTGCGGTCGTACGCGACAAACTGCGAGTTTATAGGCCCATTTCCAAGGCGTGAGATGCGTTGCGTTTAACGCTGTGGAAGCTGCTGAAAATAATGAATTTCCAATGGAGCGTGTGCGTGAACATATGATTGCCGGTCTTCTGCTTAGAGAAGCATAATTTTAATGTGTAAAAGTTTTACAAGTTTATTCGAAATAAAACACACTGATGCTTTGTGTTTTGTCTGCCTGCATACTATTGGCTGCAGTATGGACAGATAGGGAGAGTTCACCATATAGTTAGGCACTCACTAGTTAGGCATGCTAGTTCGGCATGTCGCTGCAGATATATCGGGAGTGTGGAGCGCGTGACCATTTGCACCACCGACTGTTCTTAAATGCATTTTTGGACTCCTCGCCCATACAGTCAGGCACTCCGGCATGCCGCTGCAGATGTGTCGCGAGTGTGGAGCACGTCTTAAATGCCTGTAATAAATTTTTTAGTTTTTCTGAAATTCTACTAACCTTTTTCAATTTTTCCTTTGTAAAACTGAACAGCTGTCAAAGCTTCACGCGCATGAAATATTCAATTTTTCGAATATTTTACGCTGCATGCAAACGCATGCTGTTCATTGGAACCAGTTAGGTATGTCTTCATGTATCGAATATTTGCGTCAATTTACGAAACGCATCTCACGCGTTATTGGAAATGGGCCTTATCTCTTTCAATTGAGCAGAGAGTTGTTCAAATTTATTTTTAGCATCGCCCGACATCTTGGTACACGAATCACATTGCCATAAAAAGTTTGCAGTTTTTGTTAAAATATTTAAGTATAATATGAACATCATATGTAATAGAACGCTTTTATATGAACGAGATTGACTTTTATTTTAGTGTTGAAATCATCACATATTAATTGTTTTGGCATTATTAAACGAAGACAATAAAACACGTCTCAACGGTATCAGATTCCAGACTGAACTGAACTGAAAATTATCACAAGATTCCAATTGTTTTAGGTGTAGATTTTAATTCCGAATTCAGACATGAGTGTTTATAGGCACTTAAGGCAAGGCCGGTGGTCTAGCGCTCGATAATTTAAGGTATTTTAGGATTTTTTTTAAAAAGTTTAAATATTGAACAACGATATTTAAACTTTTGAGGTATATTGTAACACTCATTAATCATAAAAAATAATTTTTTAATTTATATGAAATAATTTTTTTATATAAAAATTTGTTGATCTCGTTCAAAATGGTGCTCAATGAGACGCTCTCAAGGAATAGGGGCATGGGCAGTGTTGTAGATTTTGACTTTTCTATCTAACTAAAAATAAAAACCAAGAATATTATTAATGACTATGAGTGCAGCTATGGCTTGCACTAGTAAAAAAATATTGAAAATTGACAGAATGACGCGCTTTTGAAACTTAAGTTCTGAAAACAGGTTGTTTTCTACCGGATATTAAGGGTAAAATATACGATGCTTTTGAAATAAAACTTTGAATCTAGTTTCATCGATCGCCACTGATGTGATAATAGCATATTTGAATTTAAGATGATTCGGCTGAATAGTTTCTGTTTTTTCTACAACACCATGCCGAAAAAAGCAGTTTCCAGATAAATAAGTATAAAGAGAATGAGTGCAGATGAAACACTGTGGCTCGACCCCTACTTAAACGGCAGTAGAAGTAAAAATAACGTCAGAAAGACTATATATTTGATATATATAAAAAAATCAATCTCATAAGAGTTCTAGGCCTTAAACAATGCCGTTTTGATAAATATAATTTGCGAATGATAAGCGATCGATGATAAGAGCGAATATCGATGACATTACAGCTGTGACCTTCTGCGATAAAAGGGACCTATTGTGTCAAAAAACGGGTTTGGACTTAAGAGTGGATTCTGGTACCTAAAAGGGTGCAGAATAAGATGAAATGAGTTAGATTTCTCTATATATCTAAAATCATAACTAACCATACCAAATTGCATCTCCCAACTGAAGGTGTGTTCACAGTGATAATGCGTTATGAAACTTTAAATGCGTTTTTCTCATAACTTAATTTTCACACACTAGGTCCCTTTTCTCGGAGAAGGTCACATCTATATAATATACGTTTGCTATTTTAGGTATTAAAAACCAATAATTTCATTAACATTTACAATAATAATTAAAAATTAATGTAAACTAATAATGTGAAGCAATAAAAGTAACGGATGGGAATCTTTTTTTCTACATTGTTTTTAATAATTCTATAAAAATTTTATTTTCTTATGTAGGTACTTAAATATGCCATCATTAATTTTTCATTATTTTTTTTTAGTTAACATTAAAGTATTTAAAATTTTTTCATTTAAAAATTTTTTTATTAAAAAACCATTAAATTATGAAACTGCGAAAAAAGTTCGCTTCCCTCGTGTATCCAGCGACGCATCTGTTTTTTTTTAAACATCAGTTGCAAACATATCATTAAAAATTTATTTCCTGAAGTAAATTTTGGATTTCTTCCACAAAATCTTGACGAAGTAGGTGATGAACACGGAGAACGTTTTCATCGGTAAATGAAAAACATGGAGCAATGCTATCAAGGAACCTTAAATGAGAACATAATGTGAGATTATATTTGGTTTCTCATAGGAGGAACAAGTCCGGAAAACTATAGAAGGCAAAAAAAAACCAAAACAATCAAATTATTAAGATTATTTGACAAAAGAAATCCTCTTTAAAAAATTCATTCATAGTAAAATTATGGTATTAGTCCACTTTAGAAAAAATTTAAAATTTATTTTTTTTTTACAATATTCTGATCTATAATATGTCAGAAATATGTACATAAAATTTTATGAAGGAAAAATCGGCCGAACGGCTTATTATTGTACTCTCTCTTTTGACTTGTTTCTTAAACTTTCTTTGGACTTTGGAAAGCTAACTAATGATGAGCTGCTTCGTCGATGCTTAGGAAAGAATACTCAAAATTCCAATGAGTGCTATAATGGAAATTTATGGGCAATCGTTCCAAGCATATTTTTGCTGGCAGTAAAGTCACACAAATAGCAGCTCGCATATCTCTTTCAATTTTTAACGAAGGACGCAATACATTATTGAAAATGATGGAACTGATGGGAATAACGATTGGCTACAATTCTTTGTTTTACATTCAGAGTAAAGACGATGAGTGCAATTCCTTGGCTGAAAAAAGTTACGCTAATTCGACAAAAGAGGGGCGGTCAGCAAAACAAAAGCCCAACAGCAGGAGGAATAGGCTTACGGAGATGCAGGTGTTATGCTTTATGGTCCCGGCATTGCTGATTAATAAAATGTAATAAATGGTGTCAATAATACAAATTCAAAAAAACTAAAACCAAACTTTAAATGCGTTTTTCTCCAAATGAAGTTTTTTAAAACGGTGATGAGATTATCTCCGGAACCACTTATCTGATTGCGATAAATCTTTTTGCATTTTGTTCGCCTAACTGTTTTGTAGGGCAATTTATCTGATTTAGAGCAAAAAATTTGAAAATGAATTTTTTACGGGTAAAAAATACCAAAACAATGCCCCATTTTTTAAGTTTTTTTAGTTTTTTTAACTAAATGAGGTAAATTGTCTCGGCTAAATATATGTAGCTTCAAATACCATAGAATTTTCCTATCTTTTTGTTTTCAAGATAATCTCTGCACAGTAAAGCGATCCTTTTTTAGAGTCTTTTTCAATGCCCTCTAACGGTAACAAACGAAATTATTAAAAAAAAAATGTTTTCTATAATAAAAAAGTTAGATTAATGTTCTAAAAATAAATATATAAAGATCATTATTAAGGTAAAACAAATATTATAAACGTGTCAGAAAAACAAATGTTATAAACGTGTATTATTTTCGCCTTCTAAAGTGGACTAATACCTTAAATCAAAAATGTAAAAAACAGTAAAATGATTTTACTCAAATACATCTCCTTCCTTATTTTTCAAGAATTTTTTTTAACGATAGCTTTTTTTCTTCATTAAATATGTATTTTTAAGATAAAAAAAATAATTCCCTACTTTTTGAAGTTTTCTACTTTTAATGAATTTTTTAAGACATTTTTTCCTTGCATTTTTACGTGAAAAAATAATTTTTAAAGTATTTCTGTTGATAGCGCAAAAACTACTAATTCAAATGAAAAAATTTGTTGTACAAACATGTAGGAAATTTTAATATGCTAAACCTGATATGTTTAATTATAAAAATTTAATAAGTGATATCCAAGATATGTTCAAATATACGCAACTATATTGGAAAAGTTTATATATTTTTTCTAAAAAAAAACCTATCCATAGATAAATTTTTTTTTTGCTATTTTCGTGCTTAAAAACCCCAAATCTATAAGAAAAGTATAATAGGATGCCGTGTACAGAACTTTTTTCTGATTTTAGTGCATAGGGTAATAATCTGTGTCCATAGCGCACAGTGGAACGCTTTCATATGACATGCGGCCATTGATAGTAAAAATCGGAATGCAATGAAATTTGGTATGTATGTGTTTTAGAGTAGTAGAACAAAAATTTGTAAAAATGGTTAAAATCAGTTAACGGACACGCCCCCCCCCTCCCATACAAATCTTATTATAAAAGTGTCATAACTCCGCGACATGCACTGGTAAAAGAATATAACTTCACACACAGAGCACCCAAAACAGCAGAACATTATTGAGAATAAATTTTTTTAAATCGGTAAAAAAAACACGCATATCTCAAATACAAAATGATATTTCAAACAATAAAAAGACAAAAAATGTTACAAAAAAATAAATAAGTATAAGAATTTAGAATTCGTGTTAAAATATTTGTGCCTGTAAACATGCGAACAATTATTGAGAATAGTAAATATTAAAAGAAAATCAGGAAAAAGTAAAAACGTTTGCCTTTATTTATAAATAGTGTTACAAAATAAATTCAAATGCTACATGGCTACTCTTAGTTGCCGCAGGATACATTAAAAATAAAAGTTCTTGAAAAATCCCCTCCTGTTCTTCCTCTCGCAGTACTTCGTCATTATAAACAATATCATTACCATGTTTATACTTTATGCTGTTACCGCAATACATTCGAGGCTTAGATGTTATAAGAAGCACAACCATCAGATTATAATTACATAGTTTTCTTGAACCTTTCGTATGGTTGTGTGCTTTGCTTCCAAAGAATCTTCAAAGAAATTTTAAATAATTGTAAATCCGTGCACAAGAATTTTATGGACCGTTGGTGACAATTAGTACCAGGAATAATCGTACCATAAAATTTCCCTTGTTTTCGCTAATAAATTTTCAAAATTTAAAATATTCACCTTTTTCCCGATTGCAATTACCCTTAATACAAAATTAACATTTCAAAATTAACATGCCTAGATTAAAGGCAAATCTACAGAGACAGCTCTGCACACTCTTGTGTATTCCATCGAAAAATTACTTGAGAACAAAGAATACGAGCTTGCTGCTTTTCTAGATATAGCAGGGGCATTCAATAACGTCCTTCCATGTGCAGTCACCTCGGCCTTGTCGGAACTGGGGATGGAGGATTTTCTCGTGAGTTTCATACACCAGATGCTCTTGGGCAGGGTGGTGAACTCAGAACTGGGGGGATCCTCTACTCGCAGGTTAGTAAGCAGAGGCACTCCGCAGGGAGGAGTTTTGTCTCCACTTCTGTGATCCGTGTCGGTTGACCAGCTGTTGTGTATCATGGAGGGGGAAGGCTACAAGGTTGTTGCTTATGCAGACGATATTGCAATCATTTTTAGCGGAAAGTTTCCCCAAACTCTCTGTCCACTCATGGAGAGAGCACTCTTAATTCTCTCGAGATGGGCATCCTCGTGTGGTTTAAGTGTAAGCCCCGAGAAAACAGATCTCATCCTTTTCACTAGGAAACTTAAAACCCCCAACTTAGAACCTCCGCGTCTGAACGGCACGAGGTTGCTCTTTAGCGACAGCACGAAATACCTAGGAGTTATTCTGGATAAGAAGCTTATCTGGAATGTTAACACTAAGAAACGTGTTAAAAAGGCAAACCTAGCTCTATTTGCCTGTAAAAAAGCTATAGGTAAAAAATGGGGTTTTTCGCCCAAAATAGTACGCTGGATTTATATAGCAATTGTCCGCCCCATAATAATGTATGGCTCACTGGTATGGTGGAGGGCCCTTGATAAGGCAACCGCACTTCAGAAGTTTGCAAAGGTTCAAAGAAGCGCAGGTCTTTGTATTACGGGGGCACTGTCCTCAACACCAACTAGCGCCCTCAATGTCATGCTTCACCTTCCTCCTTGCGATATCTTTGCCAGGGAATGTGCCAATACAGCAACCCTGAGACTTAGAGAGTCTGGTAATTGGATAGGTAACAACTGCGGCCACACAATTATTCTGAACTCGTCTGCACCCGACAAAACAGACTACTGTGTGCCGTGCTTAAAGCTTGAAAAGAACTACGTAGTTTTCATCCCTTCACGGCTAGACTGGGCAAACAAAATCCCCCTTAAAACCTCCGCCATAAAAATCTTCACAGATGGATCCAAACTTTGAGAACAAGTAGGGGGAGGTATCTACTCCCAGGATCTCGAAATCGAAGCGTCCTTTAGACTTCCTAACTATTGTAGTGTCTACCAAGCGGAAATGATGGCTATTCACGAAACCACTAAGATTCTAGGTCAAAAAGACCTTGAAAGAAAGAGTATTTCCATCTTTTCAGATAGCCAAGCTGCACTGAAAGCACTGAACTCAAATATTGACAACTCTTAAACTCTCACTGAGTGCCGCAGATCTCTTAACGAGATGGCAAGGCTACTCAGGATTCACCTCATATGGGTACCCGGACACAGGGATATCGAGGGCAACAATTTGGCCGACGAATTGGCAAGGAAGGGTACGACCTCTAACACCCTCTTAAATGAGGACTTTATTGGTATACCCATTTCCTCCTATAAACTTCAGTGCAAGAACAGATCCTTAGGTCTTGGACAAGAACGCTGGGAACGCCTTGATACATGTAGGATAACTAAGCTAACATGGCCTACCTACGACTTAAAACGCACCAACTCACTGCTTGAGTTAACCAGGGTAAACCTGTCAAAAATAATAGGAATCCTAACGGGTCACTGCCTGATCGGAGCGCATGCTCTTCGGTTGGGAGTTGCATCAAACGATTTCTGCAGAAGCTGGAGATGTGAGGAGGAGGTAGAAAACGTTCAGCACCTCCTCTGACAGATCTGGGCCATCCCTTTTTAAATGGACTTGCCGAAGTCTCATGCCTGGAAATCAAGCATATCCTTAAATTCATTATCCGCTCGAACTGGTTTGAGGAGGGAAATCTCTACTAGGTTTTAAAGAGATCATGTGGTATCACAACGGGCCTGCACTGGCCTAAGTGTACGAGTCGTTTATCGGCTCAGCTACCATTACCTAACCTAACCTAACATTTCTTAATAAATTCAAATCTAAGTTTGTTATTTCTGCTAATACACTTTTAGTTTTTAAAAAACCGCCTAGCTGTTTTGCCATCATTCGAGCTGCCATACTCCTGTTTTACCCTATCTACAATTAACCCCAATTTTTTTAATTCCAATTGCATCCTTATATTATTCCCTTCCATAGTTGACTTATCTTCAATTTAAATTTTTCCAATAAATTAAGGACAGCGCCATTCACAATGGTCGAATGCATTTTGAATTGAACAGTTATGATTTTTTTTCTTGATAATGATAATTGCTGTAAATATTGTTAAATTTTGATTTGATTTTTCATTTTTCATTTGGTCTACAGAATGACGTTGACGAAATAACTTTATCAACTCACTCTTCATTATTGTTTTTTAAATTAGTTATGCGCAATGGCACCAAAGCTTCGACATCTAAGAACTCAGCACTTTGCTTCTCTGTGGTAAATTTTGGATTACATAGACCATGGCCTGAGCACCCATCAAATCCCTATTTGCAATCTAACATGGCCCTTCTATTTTAACTAGAAGTGGAGCTTTTAAGATAAGGCTTTTTTATATGATAAGCACTTATTATCTATTTTACTACACCTATTTTATTTTTCAATGTATGCTACCGCTTTTTTGATTCCTTGTGGTGACTTTGAAGCAGCTAGTTGTTGCACTCTTCGCCTTTGTTTTCTTGAAGAAATATTTTCTAGTACTTGTACTTTGTTCATAAAACGTACTGAGTATAAAAACTAAGTAATTTGCAATTAGATATTTCAATATAGGTTTTTATAATTCAATATATTATTTGTGTATGTAAAAATAGATACAGCTGCGGTCAAAATAATAGTAGCGCCCTTATATTCATACATGTTTGGATAAATAATACTAGTATACGAATTTCGGATCCGGTAAGTCCATTTTCATTCCTATATGTACTTTCAACACTCGTTCCAACTCCGTACTCAGTTTCCTCCTATATTGTAAAACTTTCAAGATACAGGGTGTTTTACGGTTTTGGTACGTGTTTAGTATTATTGATGTAGAATCTAAACTATTCACCATAAAAGAAAAAATAATATTTTGTATTCTAGAAAAAATATCAGATTTTTCATAAGTATATCAATCGCTTTCGTGTCATGTGCTGTAGCGAAGCTAAAATTTTGAGATTATCCAAAAAAATATCAACAAAATTTCTATCTTTTGTTTTAGCGGAACTGTAACCGTCCAAATTTAAAATGTCTTTTTTTCATGTAAAAATACACTTAATCAACAGTATTTTTTAAAATTCTAACTTTGGACAGTAACAGCTCCGCTAAAACAAAAGATAGAAAATTTGTAGATATTTTTTTGGATAATCTCAAAATTTTTTCTCCGCTACAGCACATGACACGAAAGCGATTGATATACTTATGAAAAATCTGATATTTTTTCTAGAATACAAAATATTATTTTTTCTTTTATGGTGAGTAGTTTAGATTCTAGATCAATAATACTAAACACGTACCAAAACCGTAAAACACCCTGTATCTTGAAAGTTTTACAATATAGGAGGAAACTGAGTACGTAGTTGGAACGAGTGTTGAAAGTACATATAGGAATGAAAATGGACTTACCGGATCCGAAATTCTTATACTAGTATTATTTATCCAAACATGTATGAATATAAGGGCGCTACTATTATTTTGACCGCAACTGTACATACTAAATTTAGCAGAACTTATGGTAAAAACATAGAATGCTTGAATTTGAATAATTTGTTCTATTATTCATATTTCATACATTGCATATTTCCGTTTGAAAGCAACCACAACATATATAACTCATCATACCGACGCATATGTAAGGTTAGTAAGTTAAAAAAACTAAAACCCGACTACTAAAAATCACGCTCTAAAAAGTATGAAACAAGAAAATCATCTAAAAATTTTATGTATAAACTGTTCAATGACTTTCGTTTATTAAATAAACAACTAACACATAATATATTTTACTATATTTTATACATATTCGTAGTGATATTCAAAAGATATCCGTAGTCGTATGCCACCTCATATAACATATATATTTATATGACACCCTCTAGATGTATGGTGATATGTCGCCCTCTTGAAGCACTTTGCTCTAAAGTTAATGATCGCGTACCTTTGTTACAGTTAGGATATTCACAAGGTGTGCTATCATGTCATATTGTCATATTGTCTTAAAATGCTACAACTAAAATTTACAAGATAAATAAATGCAAATAAGAAACAGCTGTTTGAATACGACACTTAAGTAAACATAGCTTTCAGAGCTATAATATATGAATACTTTTTTTTGTATGGAAGGCAACAATAAAATGTCTAAACTAGTGTAAAATCTTAGGACAATATGACAGTATGACATGATAGCACACCTTGTGAATACCCTTAATGTATTATTTTGTTAGGATAGGTGGCATACGACCAAGGATATCTTTTGAATATCACTACGAATATATATAATTTTATACATAATATATAAAATATATTATGTGTGAGTTGCTTATTTAATAAACAAAAAACATTGAATAGTTTATAGTTAAAAATTTCAGATGAGAACATTTTCTTGTTTCATACTTTTTAGAGCGTGATTTTTAGTAGTCGGGTTTTAGTTTTTTGAACTTAGTTTTTATTTAAATTATTTTGGGGATACAATTTTTATATAATCGAATGTATTAACTACTTATTAATTATTTGATAGTCAAATTATAAACAAACATGTTTATTATGGCACTGAAAATTTTTTTGGGCATGCTTTTATGTCCTATAGAAGGCGCCACATTCAATGACAATGTGACGTTACAAAGTCTATAATAAGCGGACTAAACGAAAACGCTTCCAACGATACCTGATTTATCAAATTATGATAAGAAATTTAGAAGATAGGGGTTTAGTAAATTTACTGTCCTTTAGAGGAAGCTTTATTCTATTTAATGTGACATTACATATCCTTTAATCAGCAAACGTGGAAAACGCTTTCAACGATACATTTGTCAAAATATGATAAGATTTTATAAGTTAGTGGTTTAGTTCACTTTCTGTACTCTAGAGGGCGCCATATTAAATTCAATTTTACCTTACATAGCCTGGACCACCGGACGAGGAAAACGCTTCCAATGATACAACATTTATCAAAATATGAGAGGTTTAGTTTACTTTATGGCCTCTAGAGGGCGCTATATTAAATTGTGTGCTATGTTACAATATTTATAACCAGCGGACGATCAAAATGTTTCCAACGATACCTCATTTGTTAAATTCTGATAAGTAGTTTAGAAATTTGGGGCTTAGTTAACTTTCTGGCCTCTGGAGGGCGCCATATTAAATTAATTGTGAACTCATAAATAGCGGATTATCAAAACGCTTCCAACGATACCATATTTGTTAAATTCTGATAAGTAGTTTAGAAGTAAGGGCTTTAAAAAGTAGAGGTTTAGTTGACTTTCTATACTCTAGAGGGCGCCATTTTGTATTTAATGTGACTAGCGGCCGATCAAAACTCTTCCAACGGCACCTCATTTGTTAAATTCTGATAAGAAATTTAGAAGTTAGGGCTTATTTTACTTTCTGTCCTCTAGAGAGCGCTATATTTAATTTTATGTGACGTCGCATAACCTTTAAATAGCACACGGTGAAAACGCTTCTATTGATACCTCATTTGTCAAATTATGATTTGTAGCTTAGAAGTTAGGGTAGTTTAGAAGTTAGGGGTTTAATTGTATCTTTGTCCTCTAGAGGTCGCTATATTAAATTTTATGTGACGTCACATAATTTTTCTTCATCGGACAATCAAAACGCTTCTAACGATACCTCATTTGCTTATGTCACTAAAAAAAAATTTCATGACTTTATGTCCGCTAGAGGGCGCTATATTAAATTAAATGTGACGTCACATAGCCATTTACCATAAGACTATCAAAACGCTTTAAACGCTACCACATTTGTCAAATTATGATAAGTAGTTTAGAAGTGAGAGTGGAACAGATGACCATACCGCCGTAGTCGTAAAAATAAAGATAGAGATAAAGGTATACAATAAACTATCAAATAACCGAATTCTTGCATGTTAAAGAGAAAGTCCAAAGTCCTAAGCATCTTTTTTTATTACGTTTTCTTTCGATATTTTATTAAAATCTTTAGATGTCGCACTACAGATTATAGTGTACATGCATTAGACAAAAACAACATAAGCTATAGCAGAACATAAAAAAAACCACCAAAAAGAAGTAAAACGTAACAAAAAAATAAATACGACTAGCAACTCAACACTTAAAAAAAAGCCATTAATCGGAACGAATCGGAAAACACCTCTACTGTAAAGTTAATGAAGATAAAAGTACAGCCGAATATAACAAAACCCTTTGGATATACGTACATGTTTTTATAAAAAAATCACAAATAATACGCATATTTAAAAATACTACAACTAACTTTAAATATATACTAAAAGGTCGTTAAATTTTAACGGCCGATGTTGATTTTGAATAAAACACAAATTATTTAGGAAATTGTTGTCATTTCTTTTTATTATGATAATATTGGTATGGTTCAATTAATTATGGAACAAAATATCGGCCAAATGGCGCCACGACCTCGGCGGCACACCTCCATCTGATGCTCCATATTTTTGATGAAGCTGAGGCATAATTGAGGCTCTATCCCGTTAATGTGCCGAATTATCTCATCCTTTAGCTCTTGAATTGTTGCTGGCTTATCGACGTACACCTTTTCTTCTTTCAAATAACTCCAAAGAAAGAAGTCCAACGGTGTCAAATCACATGATCTTGGCGGCCAGTTGACATCGCCACCACGTGAGATAACACGGCCATTGAATTTGTCGCGCAAAAGAGCCATTGTTTCGTTAGCTATGTGGCAAGTGGCACTGTCCTGTTGAAACCACATAATGTGCACATCCATATCTTCCAATTCGGGCCATAAAAAGTTCGTTATCATCTCACGATAGCGAACACCTTTCACAGTAACTGCCTGACCGGCCTCATTTTGGAAAAAATACGGCACGATGATGCCGCCAGCCCATAAACCGCACCAAACAGTCACTCTTTGTGGGTGCATTGGTTTTTCCACAATCACTCTTGGATTATCATTCGCCCAAATACGGCAATTCTGCTTATTGACGAATCCACTGAGGTGAAAATGTGCCTCATCACTGAAGACGATTTTCTTCGAAAATTTATCATCCACTGTTGCTATTTCTTGACACCATTCTGACCATTGACGACACTTGAAATGATCAAGAGGCTTTAGTTCTTGAGTTAATTGCACCTTGTAAGCGTATAAAGCAAGTCTTTATGCATAATGTTCATCAACGACGAGCGTGAGAGGTGCAATTGTTGGGCACGACGACGAGTTGAGGTGGACGGCTCTTCAACCACACTATCGCGAACAGCAGCAATATTTTCTGCAGTACGAGCTGAACGAGCATGCACTGGTGTATTCGCATCTCCTACAGACCCGGTTTGCTCAAATTTTTGAACGATTTTCCCGATTGTACGCACATTTGGACGATTAAATTGACCGAAAAAACATGAAGTGCACGATATACATTTTGATTTGAACGTCCATTTTCATAATAAGCCTGAATAACTTTTACGCGTTGCTCGATTGTGTATCTTTCCATGGTTCAAATTGAATTAGTCTGAAATTGAGAAATGTCAAATGAAATGCAGAAAAAACTTGACGTGTATGTGTGGTTCAACATCGGCCCTTAAAATTTTACCACCCTTTATATCATCCAAACCACTTTACATATATTATTGCATACCCGTTTCAGTAGAATCCGTGTATATTTTGTTTAAACAAATGTGGAAAAAAATATGAGCTTTTAAGTACGCACTACTCGAAGCGGCTGGCAGATTTAATAAAAGTTCAACTAAAAATTACCAACTTTAAAGAGCTGTACACATTGTTTGTTTAAGGCAAAGTGAAGAATAATTATTGTCCGTTATTCTTACTCTATTTAACTACGTAAAAATATTATTTATTTTTTAAATCGGTGTTTGATATAATTTAGTTTCTATACTCCTTAGTACTTTGGTCTGTCAAGTCCAAGATAACTTCTTACTAGTTTAATATTAATTTGGTTCAAAGAGTCGATTATTTAAAAATCGAAAGTCGACTATTTTTCAAAAGCTCTTTATGTAATCAAATGTATTGATTAATAAGCAAATAGTGTTTGTTTGACAATATTGTAATTCTTAGAAATTGACTAAAATTTTAAATTGCATTTTTTTCATATAGTAAACCAGAACTTAGAATGAAAATTCTGATTTTTTCCATTTTCACTTTTTTTTATTTTTACCTGAAATTATAGCTTGTAGAATAGATATATTATGTAAGGAATTTTAAATTGGTTTCTCGATTTGCTTAGTTTCGAAATAGATTTTTGACTTGCCTTGGTTTTTGAAAACCAATGCATTTTTGAAAGCCAATGTAAGATTCTATTTGAATTTTTGAATCCAAACTATTTTTTGCCAAATTTTGGTTAAAAATTTCTTTTAAGACAGCCTTTCCGACTAAAAACACAAGATAACGTTTTCTAAAAATTTCACATTTAAACTTTTATGTGCAAAATAAATGTGCATGAAATTGTGCTAATTGGACCAAATATAAACCAATTTCAGAATCTAATTTTTTTTCCTGTCCGCCTGGCGTGAAATGCCCTAGCTGCTAAAATCTAGCTGCAACAATATTGTTGCAAGTGAAAAATCTTGTATCGAAAGAGGCACGTTTAAAAGTTCCTGATTAACCCTTTCAATGGCTAGACTAAACTAAGAACAAAATAATTTTTTGAGGTAATATTCCTATAATTTAGGTCCAAAAAAGATAAAAAAGCATACC
Source organism: Dichetophora obliterata (assembly GCA_963920525.1). Taxonomy (NCBI): domain Eukaryota; kingdom Metazoa; phylum Arthropoda; class Insecta; order Diptera; family Sciomyzidae; genus Dichetophora; species Dichetophora obliterata. The sequence continues at coordinate 146,449,920 of OY986439.1, forward strand.
TTTGATTTTTACCTGCGCTACGAACGTTTTGTTCAAGCTTGCGTACAAAGAAAAAATTGTTTTGTTCCTGTTTGGCATAAAATCTTTTTTTTTAATCCCTTGAAGGTTTTTCTACCTTTACGATCTTTGTTTTTTTAAACTCTCTTAATATTATTGCCATTAAAGTCATAAAAAGACAAAAAAAAATTTGATTTTTGTCCGATTTATTTTTTTCTTACAAATAAGTCAACAAAATTTTTTTGTTTTTCTTCGGCACAAAATCGAAAATCCAACTGACTTAAATGTCAAATATCTCTCTAAATTTATTTTTATCGTGTCATCTATTTTTTAGAGAACGAAACGATTTGATTTAAAAAAAAAGCGTTGCAAAATAAAAAAAAAATTACTTTCTTACGTGTCCAATATATTCGGCAAATCCACTGAAAGGGTTAAGGTTCGTACAGAAGCGTCTCATTAATATATTTTATAAGAAGATTTAAAGTTTGAAAATGTATGAGCTTATTATTGCTTAAATTAAAAACTTAGTTTTAAATAAAAATTCTTTCAATCTTTCACTTTGTTTGAAAAATAGAGTTTGACTTTTATATTTGGCCAGGGTAGTTTTCGAAATATGAACAGAAAAAATTAAAACTATTTTATGACATGTTCAAATCAAAAACAAACGGATAGCATTTCAAAATATGGCAGGTCCGGTGGTAGGAGGAGTATACATTGCTTCTCCCAAACGTAATTTAACTGAGTACTTACTCAGCAGCTTTTACCCACCCTTTCATGCTTCCAATTCAACCATACAATTTTCAGTGACGATTGCAAAGGGGTGTTGCATATGCTGTTACTATGTTTTCAGATAAGCATAAAAACATATTTCATATGGGAAACTACGATACAAAGTAAAATGGTTGAAAATGGCAACTACCAGAATTTATGTTGGCCAGTCAGAGGAATTTTTGATTGATGCTGTGGCATATCTGTTTTTATTTGATAAAATTTTGCTTTCGGGTGTGAGTGGGTAAGCAAGCTTTGCATTATTTGCATATAAAATGTGCGTACAGTAGCCGTCCAATAGGAAAAAAACACGATTAATATATATCCATACAATTCATAACATAGAAATTTTTTCTCGAAAAATACTATCACCATATTAAATTGATGTTACTAATATTACTATTATTAATGTTACATATATTATAGTAAAAAAAAATGGTGCATTATATAATATTACAGTTTCTTAAGTTGAAAATTTCTTTAACCAAAGTTTTTGGAGCAAATGTCAGAAAAAGGATGAAAAGAAGATTTTCGAAATTTCCTCTTTGAAACATTTGAAAATTAATGGTCCAGTTAGCCTCGCATGACATAGCAGTGCATGGCTTAACAAGCGTCACATCGAAATCTGTTTAGTGGGATTTGTGTGTATCTGATTATGCACAACATGGCAATGCTCAGATAAAAAGAGAAATGCATCTCTGACTACATAGATAAACATAGAATATCTATTTATTTTGATTTCTGTGTATTCTTCCATGTATTTGACGTTTTGGCAAAACAGATGCGAAGCTGCAAAATTGTTCGACCAAGTGCAGTTAATTTATTAAAATAAAATCGTTGTATTATTTTTTTCATTATTTAATTTTGACTATGTGACTATGCGTTGCATAATTTGTCGGTGTGCTAGCTGCTTATCTGCGTTGCATGCGCTGCTGTGCCATGCGAGGCTAACTGGACCATAAGAATTGAATGCATCACTTTCACATAACATCAGTGAAAAGTTGCAGGGTGTAGTTACTTGCTTAGTTGGTGCTAAAACCGGTGGCGCTTGTTTAAGCCAGTTGGGAACTCAAAGTATCGTTTTCCTTCACTTCTTCCAAGATATGGTCCATTTGTGGTCAACTTCCAACGAAGATGTGGTCAACCTCTTCTGCGTTGACCGCCGCCGGGTACCGAAAAGAATAATAATTTACTAGAGCGTCGTCTTTCATTCGCTCAAAATGCCTTACCCAACGAAACTGCTCGATTTTAATGCCCACAACTCAATAGCGCGTTAGGTCGGTCGTCCTTTGACAGCTACACTAGAAACAACGAGTTCTTATGAAGTAACACTAAGTTCGACCTCAGACTTTGCTTCGACCTCATCCCAAAGTACGATCAAAGTTGTAAGTAAGGAATTGTGCTACTAGCTCATGTGTTTGACACTCCATGCCAATGCTGGGTTGCGTTTTCGTTGAGAAATATTAATGTGTGGGTATTTCTTGTGTTTCGATGGTAACAAAGATTTTCATGGAATAATCGTGGGATTTTATAATTGGTGTGAATATTTTAAAATGTTATGCTGTTAAGGTACTATTACAGTGTGTAAAAAATTAAAAATCAATATTTTATTGAATATGAATATGGTTAGAATATGGTTCTTTAAGGTCTTAATAATTTTAGAAAAAAATACTACTTACTTACTTACTTGCTTACTAGAAAAAAGTTATGACATATAAATATTATATTCGTATGTCGCGTGATATTCCAGAATCTTTAATCGCATTTTTCTCGAAACAAGGTTTTTCGAGTTGGCTTCTAAGCTATCTGGAGTTCTACTTGATCGATTTCGATGAATCTTGCTTCATTGTGATCCTTATTGACTCTGTTAAGCACTTGACCTATAAAAAGCCAAAAAGCTTTTATATATTTTTTGAATGGTTGAAAGTTTCGACAAAAAAAAGGGGGTTTTTGTACATTTTTTTCAACGGATGCCATTTTTTATTTTTTTTTTTTAATTTGCGTAGGTTGAGTGCTCAACTACAACCTTTAACTCAAGAATGTTTTTTGATTTTTTACTTTCAGCCGCTTTGTAAATGCTGGAGCCGAGAAGCCAATTGCAAAAATTTTTAAAACAAAAGTTAGTGTGTCAATTGATTTGATTTGATCTCGGCGTCAATTGATTTGAACATTTCTAGGTCTTTTAGCATCGAAATATCATTAAATGGTGCTTCTGCTGCCGCTTGGCAAGTATACCAAAATTTAAAATAAACTCACAGAGTAAAAATATTGAAACGAATGATATTTTTCAATAATATTTTTTTTGCACTAAAAAAATCTTGATTTCAAGTCTTGCACAATGTATAAGGGGTCAAACTAAATTTATACAAGGTGAAATAGCAATTTCCTTTCCCTTGACATTTTAACGACAAATTGGGGCCCAACGAGCCCATTTAATTTTAATCTACCGTGAAAAAACAAAAACATTTAATATTTTTAATCGACGAGGCTTATGAGTTAAATTAAATTGAAATAAAGCCCAAACGCTCTCACAACATAAAAATGGCTCATTACCAATGATTTAGGTGAGTAAGAGAAGTATTTTGTTAAAGTTTAAAAGATTTAAATGTAATGAAACAAAAATAAAATCCATTTGTTTGCATTTAAGACGTAAGTTCATGAGTAAAAAAAAAAATAGGGAAACGTAGTTAATTTCTTATTCCTTATTCAATGCCCTTTATGATGATGTAGTGTTGATAGTTCGCAGATTTTTCTATGATTTTTGGGAATTTTTTGAACAAAAATAGAACATAAAAAATGAGTAAAAAATTTAGTTTCGTCTTCAAAAACACCATTAAATATCACACCTACCAAAAACAAATACACCATAAAATCTACCAAAAACAAGACAGTATTTCCTGTTAAATTGTCTGTGAAAAGCAAAAATTAAAAACTTTTACCATTTTTTAAAAAAGTTCCAGGGCAAACGTTGTTTGAGCTATTTTCAAGCAGCTTTAAGGCTGTTTTTGAGGTTTCAAATGAAAACCGGATGGCTATTTTCCACTCACGATACCAATATTTTGATGCAGATCTTATTTTTCAACCGCTGGTGGAGCGAAAAAAAACACACACTTGTATTTCTCATATATATTGTGGGTGCTCTAATGTATATTTTGTTAGTGTTAAGTGTATAAAAGCATGAATATATTTTGCTAATGCTCAAATGCACAACCAAATGTTTTGGATAGTGACTACTTCTGTCATTTCACTTATTATGGGGATTCATGCAAATGGGCATTACCCTTTTAAATTGTTTAAAGCGTATAAGTTTATCAACTTTATAAATTTTAATGGAGAAGCTTTTCCACAAACCAGATATATTTGCTCTTTGATTTAGGTGAGCAAACGAGGTGGAAAACCTTTATCATGAAGAAGCTCTTTTCGTTCTTCGAAAGTTTATTAATTTCTTATCAGATAAAAATCAATGAGAGGTGAGAATTTGTGAATTGGAACAAGAGTAACAAATATTTTATTCTCAAATTTTCAGAAATCATTTTGAAAATTACAACTTAACTACTTATTAACAACATGTGCAGCTAACATGTATGCTGCAAATGCACAATCGACTTGAAGAGTTGTTCATACACCTTGCCTGATAGAAAGTACGAAATACTCAAATTATAATATTTCCACTTTGCAAGAATACCCTTATTATATTAAACACACATTAAAATAATATCTTATCCTTAACCTAAAGTCGGTCGTTTATAGATTTTATTACAATAATTATTTTTTTTTCATTGATTTATTGAAATGAAATCCGCATCCATTAAAAATTGCATGATTTGGGATAAAGGGTAGTTTTGTGGAATTTTTGAATGGCTGCTTTTTTTGGCATCACCGAAATGGCAGAGGCAAGATCTGTCAACGCAACATTTAGTATTGCAAAGTTTGAGGTCGTCCGTTTTGGCACTTGTATCGTAAAGTTTTTACAACGCAGACTAAAGTACGATCAACGGCCGACCGACCTAACGCACTATTGAGTTACAGATTATTGTCTGTATAATAGCACGTTGTTGTAATGAATTCTTTACTTGCCATTATTTTTAATTGAATAAGATCTTACGGTGGATCTTTCTCTCGAAAGCTCCAAAAATTTTTTCATTAGAATTAGAGCAGCCTATAGATAAAGAACATTCTGAGTCTAGGGAAGATTTAATAGAAGTTGAAGAATTATTATTCTTCAACGATGAAACAAAAAATAAAATATGGTCTGATCTTAATAATCAAAACACTGCACCAGTCACCGTTTCCACAAACAGAACGGGTTATGAAAATGAATTTTGTGACAATTGTCTCATGAAAGAAAAAAACGAGCTTTATTACCGTCGAAAATATACGGAAATTTCAAAACTGTACAAGCAAGAGAAAGAAGCTAACAAATTGCGTCAGAAAAAAATGTTGCTTTTAGAAATTTCTTTAAGAAGGGAATGAAAAAAAAATTAACAACATTTAAAACATATAAAAAATGGAAGTAACGTATGCAAAATTATAGATAACGATAGCTATTTTTCAAAAAACACGAAAACTCTTTGCAAAATGTTAATAAAAAAAAAGAAATCATGGAAAGAGGATGAAAAAGTAGTTGCTCAAAGTATTTATTTTTATTCAGCCAAAACTTATGATTTTATTCTTAAATGATTTAAATGATTTAAAAATAAATCTGCCTCAAAAGCATCATTAGCAAGATGGGCTCCAGTTAAATTTTTAAGCCTAGTGTTAAACTCAAATTTGATAAATGCATTATCTCAAATAATTTCAAAATTCTCTGACAAAGAGAGGGATGCGGTATTGTTATTTGACGAAATTTCTATTAAAAGAGGTTTACAATATAACACCTACAAAGACGAAATATAAGGTTTTGTTGATGATGGCAATGAAAAAAATATGAGCCTTTGTAAGCAAATTTGTGTTTTTATGATTAGAGGTTTGTACTCAAACTGAAAACTTGTTTTAAGTTACTATGTTTCAGACAATGGCTTGACATCAAGCTGTATGAAAAATATGGTTAAGGAGAACCTGACAGCTGCTAAAAATTTAGGACTGAACATAAAAGTAGTGGTTTGCGATCAAAGACCAAATAACAGAGGCACTTTTACAAAATGTGGAATACATCAAAAACACCATATTTCATATTAAATGAGAAAAAAATTTACGGATTATATGATGCTCCCCATTTAATAAAGTCATTGAGAAACATACTAACTAAAAATGTCATTGATTCACCTGATGGAAAAGTCTCTTGGAAGATAATTGTCAGGCTTTTTGAAATTGATTAAAAAAATACTCGTTATATCCTAAATTGTCTTTCAAACACATATTCGTCAATTCGTTTAAAAAAATGAAAGTAAAATATGCCACACAAATTTTTAGTCACACAGTTGCTGCAGCAATACGATCACTGATTGAAGGTGGTTGTTACAGTGATTGCATGGATGGTTTTACGTGATAAAAACCCTTTCAAATCTGCATTAACAAAAAATTCTTTTAACATACATTATTTGATAGAAATGAAAGACTACTTTAAACAAATAAAATACCCCAAAAAGGTATATTGCATTGATGGAATGGTGCTTTCAATAACTTCAATATTGTCTCTGGCTAATGATATTTGTAATGAAAGCCCTGATCGCTTCTTCTTGATTTCTTCTAGACTGAATCAGGATCCTTTCGAAAATTTATTTCATCTTATACGGAATAGAGGTGCAACTAATAGCAATCCAACAATTTTTTAATTCAATTTAATAATTGCCAAAAGGTTGTCAATGAAAGTAATTAATTCAAGTACAACTTCTGGTAATTGCGAACCTGATGACGATCACATGCTAAGCAATGCAATCAATGTAGTAAACTATGAAGAAAATAATGAGCCTTAAAGTAATATTAATATAAATTATGAATTAAGCATTTCGAAAAATGCTGATATAGATCTTTTACTTAATGATATTGAAACAAATGAATTCAGTGACTTACCAAGTACTTCAAACACTATTTCAAGTGATAATTCACTGCGATACTTTTCTGACTTTATATTGTTCAAATTATTGCAACAACATAAATGCATGGATTGTGAACAATTTCTAAAAGAAAATTTATCTAGTTTGTCTCACTCTGAAGTGTTCTTATTTAACAAAACTTTTAATTTCTTTAACAATAGATTTAAATTAAGAGCTCCTACTGACGAATTTTTTGTTTTAATTCGAAAAGAATCCTCATCAAGACATATAAAAAAAAACCATATTCGATATGTGCATTTTTAAAACGACTCAGTCCGAAAATTTTAGGTCTTGGTTATCCGAAGAACATAAGTGCTTCGAGCACCGAAAATATCTTCTCGACTATTTTTTTATAATACTTATTAGAAAAAATAGTATCTGGCTAGCAGAAAAGCTTTGCGACAAATCTGACAAGCATCACACTAAGAACAAACTTAAAATTTTACAACATTAAATACATCGCAAAACATATTGAATAATTTATTATAATACGAATATATAATTGATAAGAAAAAAAATAAAGAATACATAATAAATACAAACTTTTAAATAATAAAAAATATTAAATAAATATTTATTAATAAAAATTTAAGAATAAATAAATCAAAATAAATAAAATACATGAAACAAAAAATATCTAAAAAATGCAATATTTAATTAAATACATCTCAAAGAAATATTGAATACTTATTTTTTTATAAAAATAATACCTCCATAGTTAATAACAAAAATAAAGCATTATAAATACAAAATTTTAATTAATAAAAAATCATAAATAAATATTTATTAATAAATTGTATTAATATATAAATAAATAATTAATAATAAAAAATAAATAATTTTAAATAAATAAAATACAATAAACACATATCTAAAAAATGATAAAATATTAAAATTTATAATTTTAAATTAATGCTTTGAAGCTCAAAAATATATTTGTTATAAAGAATATCGAATAAAAAAATATTAAATAAACGATAAATGATTAATAATGTATATTATATTATATAATTAATATAAAATAATAAAACGATATTTTTAATAAGTAAAACAATATATGTATTTATATACAAAGAAATCATTTATGAAAATAAGCAGTTAATATATAAATGTCATGTTAAGGCTATTTTTCTGATTCGTAAAGTCATTAAGAATATGCTGTTTTAAAGATGAACTCAGAAAAACATGCGTTGACCAAATAATCTTTGGTCTAACAACAATATACATATAAATAATAAAATAATATAATACATAATTTTAAATCAATAACAATAAATAAATATTTAATAATGCATAAATTTAAACAAAACGTTAATTTCGAACAAAGAGATTGGACTTTGAGTCCGTAAAATAACATTCATAATGCATAAATATTACTTAGATGAATTTCATTTAAAAATCGAGATAAAACTGAAATTTTGAACCCGACCACCTCAGAGATCGATGAAATTTTGTTCATAGCTAAATTTGATCAATACAAACAAACTCTCATTTTTAGAAATGACTGTTTTACGATTTTTTGGGCGTGGCACAGTGGGAAAGTTTTCGAAAAAAGCGAAAATGGTCAAAAAGAGCTCCATTTAAACTACAATAACTCAGAATCGGCTAAACCGATTTCCATGATCTTGGTATCATTAAAAAGATATTTTAACAGGCTTTATGACACGTTTTATGACACAAAAAAAATTACACTGTAAAAAATTTATAAAAAAAAGAAAATTTTAACTAACGAAAAATCCAAAAAGATCAAGGGTTTTTTACAGTGTATTACTTTTTTAGAAAGGTTTATCCTTCACCTATACCATATCAAAAAATAAAAATGGGTTCTTTTTTAGTTTTTTTTTATATAATTTTTTAAGTAGTGTCACTTCTAGTAATTGCCCTTATATTTTATATTTACAGGTAAAATAAATAAACATTGTCCCAGGAAAATTATGAATATGTTTTAACCCCAAAAAGTTCTTGCTTGCCTTAAAAATTGCTATATAAATGCACCTGATGAACGTACCGAAATTCATAATTATAAACAGTTTCGAGATGCCAAGATATCCCATTACAATTTTGACGCGTATATTTTAAAAATTTGAGTGAATATGAATTCAAGCAATAAGTACAGATGCATAAAAATATCTAATAAGTGTTACGCTTCGCTTCGTAAAATAAGTGAAAACGAGGCTGCAACTATAATTGAATATTTTCCAGCTGTCGCCAGCATTCATTGTAGCCGTATTTGCGAAACTTGCCGTAATACACTGAGAAAAGCGCGCAGTCGTAATGAATCCAACGTGGAGCAGAATGAAGTCTCAAATTATTTACCAACAACGCCCAGCGATGAAATTAGCGAAGAATTGAATGAACTTCCAACTTGTACCAGCCGTAATGCAAACATCGAAAGCAACGAACTCATTGAAAATATAAATGATCATATTATTCCTCATCTACCAAACCAAATGTCGCCTCTTAAGAGGAAATATATCAAACGAGATGCATACAGAAATAGAAAATCACTGCAAATTTTGGAAAATGTAGCAGATTCACTTGGAGCTGATCCATTGTCTGATTTGTCAGCGCAACTTGAAAACTTCAAAGCCATTTACGAAGAAATTTTGCAAAACATCAAATATCAAATAGAGAACAGCTCAAATCTTTTGGAAAAGCAAAAAATTTTATCTCTCTTACCAATCAATATGAGTCACGCAGAAATTAAAGATCGTTTTGTGGATGACATATCTCACGATTGCATCAAAAAAAGTAAAGATATCCAAAGGAATAAAACGAAGTTTGCAGATATCAATCTTTTAAAAATGAGCACACGTAGTTTACCAACCGAAACTCTAAGCACAGTCAAGTTATTTTATGAAGATGATGAAATTAGCCGAATGATGCCAGGATCGCAAGATTCAATTACTGTTAAACAAGGAAACTTACGTGAAAAAGTTAAAAAAAGACTGATGTTATCTTCACTACGCGAATCTTACTACGAATTTAAAAAAAAACATCCCTTGGCCAAAGTGGGTTTTACAAAATTTACAATGTTAAGGCCAAAAAATTGTATGAAACTTGGAGTTGGAAACCAGCAAAATATCTGTGTATGCACATTGCATCAGAATATGAAATTGATGTTTGAAAAAAGTGGTTTAAAATCAATTTGTATTGAAAGAGAATGCACATTTACCGACTACAAAGATGTTCTCAAATTCGTTGTTTGTAATGGTGACACAGAAAAAAGCGAGTATTGCGTTTCAATGTGTGGTCACTGCATCAAAAATTTAAATAATCTAAAAACGCATATGCTAAAACATTTTGAAAATAACCAAACTGAAGAAATAATATACAAAAAGTGGAATACAACGATTAGATGTGTTCTGGAAACGTTAACCATCAACCCAGAATCATTTGTCAGCGGTTTTACTAAACACATCAAAGTTCTGATTCGGCATCATTTCATAGCAAAGCGACAATTTTTATTTGTAAACATTTAAAAAATGTTATAATTGTTGAACTATTTTGTAAATGTGTAAGAATGTGACCTGATATTTTCGCTGTTATTCGAATTATTTCAAAAACTTTCGGTACGTATTACTAGAAGTGACACTACTTAAAAAATTGGGGTTAAAACATATTCATCATTTTCCTAGGACTATGTTTATTTATTTTACCTGTAAATATAAAATATAAGGGCAATTACTAGAAGTGACACTACTTAAGAAATTATATAAAAAAAACTAAAAAAGAACCCATTTTTATTTTTTAATATGGTATAGGTGAAGGATAAACCTTTCTAAAAAAGTAATACACTGTAAAAAAACCCTTGATCTTTTTGGATTTTTCGTTAGTTAAAATTTTCTTTTTTTTATAAATTTTTTGCAGTGTAATTTTTTTTGTGTCATAAAATGTGTCATAAAGCCTATTAAAATATCTTTTTAACGATACCAAGATCATGGAAATCGGTTTAGCCGATTCTGAGTTATTGTAGTTTAAATGGAGCTCTTTTTGACCATTTTCGCGTTTTTTCGAAAACTTTCCCACTGTGCCACGCCCAAAAAATCGTAAAACAGTCATTTCTAAAAATAAGAGTTTGTTTGTATTAATCAAATTTAGCTATGAACAAAATTTCATCGATATCTGAGGGGGTCGGGTTCAATGCATCTCGATTTTTACATGAAATTCATCTTAATAAACGCCGAGTACGCTGAGTGACCGCGAGTTGATCGTTTTATTTTAAATGAAAAAACCATTCAAAAATTATTCGCCTTTTACATATTTTTCGTTTGTTTTGCACATAAAACCTAATTTTGTGCATAAAACTGCTGTTTACTTAGTTGTTTTCTTTAATTGTTCCTTAAACTGAGCTATCAAACATGAAAACTGGAAAAATAAATAAATACCAGAGTTTTGATATTTTACATTTTGAAAAGATTTAATTTTCTTGTAATAAAAAATACTTAAAAATTCAAATTTGATAAAATTGCAATGAAATTCTGTTGAAATTTATTCTTAAACAACACGTAATAAAATTACATTTTCGATTTTTTTCTTTATCTCTTTGAATTTAAATGTGACTTGGTTTGTGATCCCATTTTGGATATCTTGTGCTTGATGGAATGGTGAAAAAAGAGAACTCACAAGTTGCAGTAGTGAAAATAAGTGCAGTTGGTTTTTGCGGTATTTTTTACCCTAAAACCAGAGTTAGATATAGTCGTTACAAAAGTGAACTTGCGAATCTGAAAAATTAAATTTTTCATTTCTAATGAAAATTCTATGCAAAATTAAAAATGAAATGTTTATATGTTGGCAGCCCTTGAATTCCAATTTTTTTTTTTTAACTAAAATCAGAAACCTCTTTTCAAATAACTGAAGCCATTTAAAATGAGAAATAAAGTTTTATCAATTTTTGATCATTTTTTTTTTTTTTGTTCAAAATCCTAAAAACAGGCACTTTGAGCCTTTTTGAAAAAATGTCAAGTTTCAACAGCTATAACTATTTATCCGAATTTTGGTTTTTGTAATTTTTTGCACAAAAAAGCTCAAGATTAGGTTATAGCCACCGTGATGTCGTATTTAAAAATTATGCATTTTTTGATTTTTAGGAATCTGTACAATCTGCATTGTAAGCGGAATTGTTTTGAATTTTTTTTTCCATATTTTTCAATAGGTGCACAACAATAATCAATTAAAAAACACATTTTATTTTCAAAAAACTGTTTGCCTAACTAATTAACTTTCCTTAATTTTAAAAATTTGGATTAAGAATGCTATTTAAAAAAACAAAAATTTTGTTGTGTTAACTTAATTAATTTAAGTTCACTTTTGTTTCGTTTGTCATATAATGTGATCATGTGGTAAATGCATAGAAATAAAAGATAAGGAAGTGGTGTTATACTCACACACACTATACGTGTGCAGAAGGAATTTTCGTCGCTGAGGAAGAGAGATAGAGCGTCGTTATTTGACATAAGCCCTTCCCGAGCAAAAAAAAAATATATTTTTGAGGAAGAGCATCTGTCAAAACACAAGTTCTGCTTCATGAGCGCATTCATTATTTAGGGTGGCAAGGGCCTTAATTTTTTTTTTCATATTGGGATAAGCTTTAATAGTTATTTATTTGTTTACAATTTCTTTGAAAACTTGACATGAAATTAAAGTGGATTAGCGACCTAAGGTTACAAGCTATAACTAGGTATTTTTATATAAAAAAAACTAATTAACAGCCCACAGTTCGGAAAAAACTACACAAAACTATTATTTTAAAAGAGTTTAATTTGGTATGTATTTTAGTTGTTTAGTTTTTGTGTTAATTTAATATCAATAAATACTTTATAAAAAATAGTTTTTTTGAAATGAATTTTTAAAAAAATCATTAAAAGTAACTTTTGTCGTTTCAGTCTTATTCTGAGTTCATGTCTTTTGCATTATTTTAGCAATGCTTTTCTCTGTAAAAAAATTTGTAACGCAACATATTATATAACGGTCGTATATAAAAATTGCATAGTAAGCATACATCTAAAAAATAAAAAATAATTTACGCCTTTATTTACTACATAATTGAATGCGGCCCTGTTTGAATGTTTTTGTGTTTGTGTCAACTTCACTGTGTTTGTAAAATACTTCATTCCACTTCAACTACACCGCTTCCTTATATTTTACTTCTATGGGTAAATGTGTTTCTTATTCCATGGGTAGCACTTAGCCAATCTGACAGCTCAAAATACTGGAATTTGGCAGTACTGTAAAAAATTGTTATTTCCGGTTAATTTTAATCTCTATGTTCAGACTGAAAAGGCAAATAAATTGTAAGTCGATAAAATTTCAACCATCGTCTTTAATTTTTTCAACATCAGCGATTTTAACAGTTGTATAATTTTCATCCATTTTGAACATACGTAAGTTGTTTCTATTTTTTAAAACACAAAATAGAAAAAATGCATAATCACAAAAGCCATAAAATGCTGAATTCACAAAATTCAAAAACTTAGTCTTTATTAATTTTCCATTTATTTGCTATCAACAACAACACAGCAAGACCGGTTTCATGCAAAAACAATGCGCTCGTTGCTTACAATAACAAACTCGTGGTAGCTGCGGCAATGAAAATACGAAGTTATGTTCGTTTGAACGCAAGAGCGATCGGAGACTAAGTGAGAGTGTGGAAGCCACTGCATACAATATCGATAGGAACCAGGGACCGTACCGGTTATGGTTCTTATCAAAAAAATCAGATGTTAACAGTTATCATTTAACTTTTATTTTTTCCGACAAAAATATTAGTTATTTTATGCCTTTTATTTTTTCGGGCCAAAATAACTGTTAGTTTTGTCTTTTATTTGTTAGGTCAAAAATAACAGTTGTTATGTGCCTTTTATTTTTTCGGTCAAAAATATCAGGCAATTAGAATTTTTTAAAGGCCGCTTGAACGACAAAAAAAAGTTTAGTGCAATTTTCATTGTCTCAGCAGTGCGCACATTTTGAGCTATTACACTTTTTTAGTTTTAATAGTATTTTATATAGTCAAGCGATCTTTGAAAAAATACAAATTGCCTGATATTTTTGACCGAAAAAATAAAAGGCACAAAATAACTGTTATTTTTGATCTAAAAAATAAAAGTTAAAAGTAACAGTTATTTTTGCCCGAAAAAATAAAAGGCAAAAAATAACAGTTAAGTTTAACTTTTATAGTAACAGTCGAAAATTTAAAAGGCGTTTAATATTCTCGAAGCTGCTACCATTACAATTATATTGGTCTATTTAAAAAAGTCCTCCGGCATCTTTTTCGTTATGCCTTTTTCATCTGAAAATTGTAAAATAACAGTTATTTTCGGTCCGTGATAGGAACACATTTTTATAAGGTTTGAGTCCTCTATGTATTATATGCTCAGTGATACTACTTTAAACAGTGAGTTGATCACAGCTTAATCACTCAAAGACTACTGAAGAGGAAAATGTAGCGATTTCCGAAACAGACTGTCTAGTCTGCTAAGTGATTGACTCTATACAGAGTTGTTGTTGTTGTTGTTGCCTTCTAAAAAACGTACTTGATCTAAAGCTCGCAATTTAATTCATGTTATAATTTAATAGATCATTAAACTAATTTTTTGCAAAGATTTGTTGGATTACATAAAATCAAGCAAAACAAATTTCCTCAAATTTATTAATTTGCTAGATATTTAATAATTCAAACATTTTGAAGAAATAAATAATGAAAAATTAATATTCAATATTTTTTTGTGTGAAGGAAGTTCTAACAAAATTTTTACAAAAATAAATGCTTTAAATAAAGGTTGAAATATGATCTTATAAATGAGATATCAGCAAATTAAATCCCTTGAGTACTTTAAGATATATTAAAGAAATATAAAAGAAAAAATTAATCTTGGCTCAAAATGTGAAAAATTGCAATGCTCAAACAAGGCGTTCTTAAATTATTTTCGTGTGGAAGAAGTTGATGGTGATATTTATGTGAACAATTTGTTTACATATCGATTTTAAACATTTAAATTAAACATTTAAAATGTTTCACTTATCACATTCGTGCGCTTAGCTATCGACTTGTTAACTTGTTAACAATATTATAAATAAGTCCAATAATAATGAGCATGTACCTGTATTAATGTTGAAGGATTGGCTATATATGAGTCTTGCGCTATGGCTGATGCTTTCAATGTCGGACTTAACGATGCTTCCTGTAAATGTTTAGATAGCGAAATTTCTTATCCAAGTAGCGTATTTTGTAATCAATTTCGCCTTTTTAAATTAATAACTTTATAATGTCTCTCAAAAATTCTAATTGTTGTTCTGATGATTGTTTTTCCAACATATTTAAAAAAAAAGATTGTTTTTAACATTGTTTTTAACAGAAAGTGGAGTTTTCTCTGACGACCTAAAAAACCGTAGTTATTCCTTTATTTAAAAAAGTTGATTAAAATCTTTTTAACAATAACAGTCCAGTCTCTTTATTATCCGTTTTTTCAAAAAATTTTGACAAACATGTGAAAACAAGAATGCTTAAGTTCTTAACAAAAACCAAATTTTTAAGTAATTGTCAGTTTGGTTTCCGAGAACATTTATCCACTGAAGACACATTTCTAAAGTTTTCTACTAAGATTTACAGTGGTACTAAGAAAGAAACTAATAAGAAAGTACCCTGCAAGATAGTCCTAACCAAAACTTTAACACATTCACAAAAATTTTTTAGTATTCACTAACACATATGCATGGTATTTTGTTATTAAAATGGCGGAACAAAATAAATACTATTAGTTACTAAGCCTATTATTTCCCAGCAAACCAAAGTTGACGAATTTGTCTGAATGCCGATTAGTTCGTAACTATTTCGAGCATTCTTAAAGAATTCGTAATTATTTCGCAACAGTTATATCGGAACATTTCCGAATAATTCGAAAGAGTTTCGAAATCAAATTTTCAAATTTAAATTGTGAGGTGTTTTAAATATTTCGAATTGAAAAAAATTGGTAGGCCATGAGCCTAGCGGCATTTTAAATAATTTGCCATTTGTAAAATAATTTAGTTTTAAACAACAGAACTAAAATGTTAAAGGAGAAAAATGCGTTTAGTGAATTGAATTACAATTAAAAAGTTGTGCAATCAAATCAAATTCAACTTTGATTCGAAATTTTTACTTAATTTTGTATTACATATGGCTCAAAAATCATTAAGAGATCGTTGCGAATTCGATGCTTCATTTTGTTACGTATTCGGTGCCACAATTCGTTAAGAAATTGTTACGAATTTGTTACGAATACGATACTCCAATTCTTTACGAATTTATTACGAATACGTTACTAAAGTTCCTTCCGAATTAGTTACGAATTCGTGTCAACTCCTCCATACGATTTTCGTTACGAAATCGGAACGAATTCGGATGCCGAACTTGGAATGATTTTGAAAAATTCGTATATTCAATTCGATACGAATTCGGAAACTTTGGTTTGCTGGGTTAACAGCCAGCACTTCAGTTGTACATCCCTGATTTCTGTTATTGGAATGGTAGACAGAGACAAATTATTTTCGTCGTGTAACAGCACGTAAGTACTTTAAGTTGTGAAATATGTTAAACTAGGTGAAACCCGGCCCGTTGCTGCCACTCTCCCTTGTCAAACGCCCATAAAATGTTATCAGTTAAACAGCATGTCTAAATTGAAGTCAAATACTGAATTCCGAGACTGTGCGACCTATATCCACAAAACTTTTCGATATAACAAATTTGGGTTGCATAGGAAGTGCCACGCCCTCTTGTTCACCGCTGATAGAATGTAATCAATTAAACTGCTTGTGTACATAGAGGTCGAATACCGAATTTCAAAACTATTCGATAGCACAAATTTGGGTTGTATGAGAGGTACCACTCCCCTTATCCATACGCCCATAAAATTTTACCAATGAAAATGCATGTGTAAATTGAGATCGAATACTGAATTCCGAGGCTGATTTACCTATAACTTCAAAGCTATTCGATATCGCAAATTTGGGTTAAGTTGTTGGTGTCACACTCCCCCGACAAACTCTAAAAAATTTTATCAGTAAATCTGCATGCGTAAATTTTGGTCGAATACTGAATTCCGACGCTGTGCGATCTTGACCTCCAAAGCTATTCGATATCATAAATTTTCGTTGTATGGGAGGTGCCACTCCCCCTTGATCAACGCTCATAATATGTAATCAATGAAGCTGCATGTGTACATTGAGGCCCAATACTGAATTCAAAAACTGTGCGACCTATAACCCCAAAGCTATTTGATATCTCTAATTTGGGTTAAATAGGAGGTTTCACGCCCCCTTGTCGTATGCCTATAAAATTAAATCAATGAAACTGCATGTGTACATTGAGGTCGAATACTGAATTCCGGCGTTGTGCGACCTATAACTCCAAAGCTATTTGATAGCACAAAGTTGGATTGTATGAGAAGTGCCACTTTCCTTTGCCCTACGCCCATAAAATGTAAGTAATGAAATTCGATTTTGCAAATTTGGGTTGTAAGGGAGATGTCACGCCTTACTGTCCAATGCCAATAACATAAAATCATTGAAACTGCATGTGTAAATTGAGGTCAAAAACTGAATTCCAAAGCTGAATTCCTATAACTTCAAAGCTATTCGATATCACAAATTTGGGTTGTATGGGAAGTGCCCCTCCCCTTGTCCAACTCCCATCAAATTTCATCACTGAAACGGTACGTCTAAATTGTGGTCGAATACCGAATTTCTAAGCTGTGCGACCCATAACTCTAAAGCTATTCGATAACAAAAATTTTTTATACATTTGTGGGAGGTAAAAGGGGGTGTGGCATTTCTCGTTAAACCATCTCGTACTCAAAGCAAAGCCACTTACAAAATTTGAGCTCAATCGGACCAATAGTTTCGAAGTATTTTGATATTTTCTTAAAAGTAGGCGTAGATGAAGTGTGACCGTTTTTATTAAAGTTGATGACAGTTATCATACGAACTTATTTACCAAATTTTAATTTAATACGACCAAAACCGTCTTAAATATAGCATTTTTATTGATTTGTGGGCGATAAAAAGGGTGTGGCATTATTTTTTTCCTAAACCTTTGCGTAGCAGTTACAAACAAACCCGTAAAAGGAAGTATCCAGTCGTTTTCAAGTTTTAAGCATCCGAACCAATCACGATTCATTTTTATGTATACAGATATTGATTTGCGAGCGGTAAAAGTGGACGTGAAAACATTTATGTATCGTGACTGCCTCTTGGAGCACCTACACAGCGAGTTTCACTATAAAAATGTGTAGAACTCAGGAATTGCCATGATTTCGAAAAAGTGGGCGTATACATATTACAACCACGCCCATTTTGTACAGTTACTGACAGTAACCATCTAAACAAATTACTAAATCTTAGTTTTTTACGATTGAAACCGTTTGATATATATATCCCTTATTTGGTTTGTGGTCGATAGCGCAAATTTGGCTTGTATGGGAGGTACCACGCCCCTTCGTCCAAACGTTACCAAACCTCACAGGAACACTCTCTCTCCTCGGCAGACGTTGTTCTGCCACAAACCGCCTTACTGTCATATACGAAAATGTCAAGAAATGCCAAATATATTCACCATTTTCAGTATAGCTGCCGAAAGTAGCCATATGCACTAAATAACCAAATTTTAGTCTAATACGATCAAAACCGTGCGAAATATAGCATTTTAGTTGTTTAGCAAGCGTTAAAAAGGGGTGCGTTAAAATATTTGCCTTGAGCCATCTCGTAATCGAAACAAATCGACTGAACGAATTTCAGCTCATTTTAGGTTAAGCCTGGTGCACTTTACTTCACTCGAAGCTAACTCCCCGAAAAGTGAGTTTAACTAAAGTAGGACAGGCCTATTTTTAGTTCACTTGCCGAGAGTAACCATATGTACTGAATTACAAAATTTTTGTCTAATACGACCAAACCGTTGAAATAAAACGTTTCATTGGTTTGTGGGCGGTAAAAAGGGGGCGTGGAAACCCATTTTCAGCACAGTTGCTGACAGTTACCTTACAAACTAAGCCAACATTTTAGCTCAATCGACCCAGTAGTCAATTTTAATGGTTTCACAAAAAGTGGGTGTGGCTATATAGCGATGATGCCCTTTTTTAGTACAGTTGCCGAAAGTAAACAAACTACGGTATCACACGTAAGCCTCATACGGATAAAACTGCTTGAAATATAGCATTTTCACTGATTTGTGGGCGCAAAAAGGGGGTGTGGAAACCAATTTTTCGTACAGTTACTGTCAGTAACTACACAAACTAAAGTACCAAATTTAAGTCTTATACGACCAAAACCGTCTGAAAAAACCATTTTCAGTTATTTGGGGGCAGTAAAAGGGGGCGTGGAATTCCTTTTTTAGTACAGTTGTCGACAGTAACCGTACATACTAAATTACAAAATGTTAGCCTTATAGGAGCCAAACCGAGTGAAATATAACATTTTTATTGATTTGGGGGCGGTAAAGGGGGGTGTGGCAAATTTTTTTTCCTTAACCATCTAGTACCTGAAACAAATCGACTGCCAAAATTTCAGGTCAATCGGTTCAGTAGTTTTGGAGTCTATAGACATCACACAGCCAGACACACATCGTTTTGCTTTTTATATATATAGATATTGATTTGTGGGCGGTAAAAGTGGGCGTGAAAACATTTATATATAATGACCGCCTCTTGGAGCATCTACACAGCAAGTTTCACTGTAAAAATGAGTAGAACTCCGGAATTGCCATGATTTTAAAAAAGTGGGCGTATTTATATTTCGACCACGCCAATTTTTTGTACAGTTTCCGACAGTAAAAATCTGAATAAAATTACCAAATCTTAGTTTTTTACGATTAAATACTGAAATTCTGTGCAACAAATTTAACATATACCGTTATGATTGGAGTCAAAGCGACACATTTCTCTGAAGAGTTATTAATTCCAGAATCCTTGGACATTGAATTCTGTTCTGTTCATGTTAAGTTTGGTTCCTTGAGCCTTTTTATTACATGCTCATATATTCCTCCCTTTTCTACCTTACAAGTTTATAGCAAACATTTGACTTCTATTAGTAAAGTTTGCTCAAAACTGCAATCTAATGATCATATTTTAATAACTGGAGATTTTAACCTGCCAAACGTTTCTTGAAACTGCTGTTCTGAAATTCCTGGAATATTTTTACCTTCGTCCGAATGTTCATCCGATAATTATTTTTTAAGCGAGCTATCAATCCAAGTCCTGTTCCAACTTAACTGCATCTTTAACAAAAATAATCGTTTGCTTGATCTGGTGTTTTTTTGATGACAGCAATATCGTTTCTGTGTCTAAATCAGATCCTCGGGTGTAAACTCGAAGATTCTCATCATCCAACATTAGAAATTATTTTAAATTTTCCAAAACCATCTGTGCAGTACTATGATTCTCAACCGCCTATTGAGTTTAACTTTAAAAAAACAAACTACGTGATTTTGAAGAATAACTTGTCTAATATAAACTGGAATTCTATTCTAAATATTAATACAAAAATTTTATCTTCTCAGAGTCTTGATGATGCGGTATATGCGTTTAATAGAACGCTCAATGATTGTTTTCTAAAAGCTGTTCTGCAAAGGAAAGCCTCTTTGACATCGGTTTCGGTATGGTATACAAATGAATTAAGAAAAATGAGAAACTTGAACTCTAAATACTATAAAAAATATCAAAAAACACATAACATATGCGATTTTGGATGCTATGCCTCGATTAAATACAGGTACCAACAGTTAGGCAAACAATCCGATAATATCTACTTAAAAAAAGTAAAATTAAACATCAAATCTGATGCTACATCCTTCTGGAACTTTGTTAACACAAAACGTAAGATTGATTCCTATCCTTTTTTTATGAAGTATAATTCTGTTGAGTCTGATAATGATAATAGTATTTGCAATCTTTTTGCTGACTTTTTCAAGACGCCTTATTCATCATCGTCCTATGATTATTTAAGTTATCCTTTCAATATTCAATCTGGGGATATTTATTTAATATTTTTAAAAAATCATCATATAAAAATGGTCCTGATAACATAACTTCATGTTTATTAAAATACTGCTGTGAAGAATTAGTAACTCCAATATCTTTACTATTTACCTCATCATTAAAATCCTGCTATTTTCCTGCAGCCTGGAAGCATTCATTTATTATTCCGCTGCATAAATCGGAAATAACTTTCCTTAATTTTAAAAATTTGGATTAAGAATGAAATTTAAAAAAACAAAAAATTTTGTAGTGTTAACTTAATTAATATAAGTTCACTTTTGTTTCGTTTGTCATATAATGTGTTCATGTGGTAAATGTGTTTCTTATTCTATGGGTAGCACTTAGCCAATCTGACAGCTCAAAATACTGGAATTTGGCAGTACTGTAAAAAATTGTTATTTCCGGTTAATTTTAATCTCTATGTTCAGACTGAAAAGGCAAATAAATTGTAAGTCGATAAAATTTCAACCATCGTCTTTAATTTTTTCAACATCAGCGATTTTAACAGTTGTATAATTTTCATCCATTTTGAACATACGTAAGTTGTTTCTATTTTTTAAAACACAAAATAGAAAAAATGCATAATCACAAAAGCCATAAAATGCTGAATTCACAAAATTCAAAAACTTAGTCTTTATTAATTTTCCATTTATTTGCTATCAACAACAACACAGCAAGACCGGTTTCATGCAAAAACAATGCGCTCGTTGCTTACAATAACAAACTCGTGGTAGCTGCGGCAATGAAAATACGAAGTTATGTTCGTTTGAACGCAAGAGCGATCGGAGACTAAGTGAGAGTGTGGAAGCCACTGCATACAATATCGATAGGAACCAGGGACCGTACCGGTTATGGTTCTTATCAAAAAAATCAGATGTTAACAGTTATCATTTAACTTTTATTTTTTCCGACAAAAATATTAGTTATTTTATGCCTTTTATTTTTTCGGGCCAAAATAACTGTTAGTTTTGTCTTTTATTTGTTAGGTCAAAAATAACAGTTGTTATGTGCCTTTTATTTTTTCGGTCAAAAATATCAGGCAATTAGAATTTTTTAAAGGCCGCTTGAACGACAAAAAAAAGTTTAGTGCAATTTTCATTGTCTCAGCAGTGCGCACATTTTGAGCTATTACACTTTTTTAGTTTTAATAGTATTTTATATAGTCAAGCGATCTTTGAAAAAATACAAATTGCCTGATATTTTTGACCGAAAAAATAAAAGGCACAAAATAACTGTTATTTTTGATCTAAAAAATAAAAGTTAAAAGTAACAGTTATTTTTGCCCGAAAAAATAAAAGGCAAAAAATAACAGTTAAGTTTAACTTTTATAGTAACAGTCGAAAATTTAAAAGGCGTTTAATATTCTCGAAGCTGCTACCATTACAATTATATTGGTCTATTTAAAAAAGTCCTCCGGCATCTTTTTCGTTATGCCTTTTTCATCTGAAAATTGTAAAATAACAGTTATTTTCGGTCCGTGATAGGAACACATTTTTATAAGGTTTGAGTCCTCTATGTATTATATGCTCAGTGATACTACTTTAAACAGTGAGTTGATCACAGCTTAATCACTCAAAGACTACTGAAGAGGAAAATGTAGCGATTTCCGAAACAGACTGTCTAGTCTGCTAAGTGATTGACTCTATACAGAGTTGTTGTTGTTGTTGTTGCCTTCTAAAAAACGTACTTGATCTAAAGCTCGCAATTTAATTCATGTTATAATTTAATAGATCATTAAACTAATTTTTTGCAAAGATTTGTTGGATTACATAAAATCAAGCAAAACAAATTTCCTCAAATTTATTAATTTGCTAGATATTTAATAATTCAAACATTTTGAAGAAATAAATAATGAAAAATTAATATTCAATATTTTTTTGTGTGAAGGAAGTTCTAACAAAATTTTTACAAAAATAAATGCTTTAAATAAAGGTTGAAATATGATCTTATAAATGAGATATCAGCAAATTAAATCCCTTGAGTACTTTAAGATATATTAAAGAAATATAAAAGAAAAAATTAATCTTGGCTCAAAATGTGAAAAATTGCAATGCTCAAACAAAGCGTTCTTAAATTATTTTCGTGTGGAAGAAGTTGATGGTGATATTTATGTGAACAATTTGTTTACATATCGATTTTAAACATTTAAATTAAACATTTAAAATGTTTCACTTATCACATTCGTGCGCTTAGCTATCGACTTGTTAACTTGTTAACAATATTATAAATAAGTCCAATAATAATGAGCATGTACCTGTATTAATGTTGAAGGATTGGCTATATATGAGTCTTGCGCTATGGCTGATGCTTTCAATGTCGGACTTAACGATGCTTCCTGTAAATGTTTAGATAGCGAAATTTCTTATCCAAGTAGCGTATTTTGTAATCAATTTCGCCTTTTTAAATTAATAACTTTATAATGTCTCTCAAAAATTCTAATTGTTGTTCTGATGATTGTTTTTCCAACATATTTAAAAAAAAAGATTGTTTTTAACATTGTTTTTAACAGAAAGTGGAGTTTTCTCTGACGACCTAAAAAACCGTAGTTATTCCTTTATTTAAAAAAGTTGATTAAAATCTTTTTAACAATAACAGTCCAGTCTCTTTATTATCCGTTTTTTCAAAAAATTTTGACAAACATGTGAAAACAAGAATGCTTAAGTTCTTAACAAAAACCAAATTTTTAAGTAATTGTCAGTTTGGTTTCCGAGAACATTTATCCACTGAAGACACATTTCTAAAGTTTTCTACTAAGATTTACAGTGGTACTAAGAAAGAAACTAATAAGAAAGTACCCTGCAAGATAGTCCTAACCAAAACTTTAACACATTCACAAAAATTTTTTAGTATTCACTAACACATATGCATGGTATTTTGTTATTAAAATGGCGGAACAAAATAAATACTATTAGTTACTAAACCTATTATTTCCTAGCAAACCAAAGTTGACGAATTTTTCTGAATTCCGATTAGTTCGTAACTATTTCGAGCATTCTTAAAGAATTCGTAATTATTTCGCAACAGTTATATCGGAACATTTCCGAATAATTCGAAAGAGTTTCGAAATCAAATTTTCAAATTTAAATTGTGAGGTGTTTTAAATATTTCGAGTTGAAAAAAGTTGGTAGGCCATGAGCCTAGCGGCATTTTAAATAATTTGCCATTTGTAAAATAATTTAGTTTTAAACAACAGAACTAAAATGTTAAAGGAGAAAAATGCGTTTAGTGAATTGAATTACAATTAAAAAGTTGTGCAATCAAATCAAATTCAACTTTGATTCGAAATTTTTACTTAATTTTGTATTACATATGGCTCAAAAATCATTAAGAGATCGTTGCGAATTCGATGCTTCATTTTGTTACGTATTCGGTGCCACAATTCGTTAAGAAATTGTTACGAATTTGTTACGAATACGATACTCCAATTCTTTACGAATTTATTACGAATACGTTACTAAAGTTCCTTCCGAATTAGTTACGAATTCATGTCAACTCCTCCATACGATTTTCGTTACGGAATCGGAACGAATTCGGATGCCGAACTTGGAATGATTTTGAAAAATTCGTATATTCAATTCGATACGAATTCGGAAACTTTGGTTTGCTGGGTTAACAGCCAGCACTTCAGTTGTACATCCCTGATTTCTGTTATTGGAATGGTAGACAGAGACAAATTATTTTCGTCGTGTAACAGCACGTAAGTACTTTAAGTTGTGAAATATGTTAAACTAGGTGAAACCCGGCCCGTTGCTGCCACTCTCCCTTGTCAAACGCCCATAAAATGTTATCAGTTAAACAGCATGTCTAAATTGAAGTCAAATACTGAATTCCGAGACTGTGCGACCTATATCCACAAAACTTTTCGATATAACAAATTTGGGTTGCATAGGAAGTGCCACGCCCTCTTGTTCACCGCTGATAGAATGTAATCAATTAAACTGCTTGTGTACATAGAGGTCGAATACCGAATTTCAAAACTATTCGATAGCACAAATTTGGGTTGTATGAGAGGTACCACTCCCCTTATCCATACGCCCATAAAATTTTACCAATGAAAATGCATGTGTAAATTGAGATCGAATACTGAATTCCGAGGCTGATTTACCTATAACTTCAAAGCTATTCGATATCGCAAATTTGGGTTAAGTTGTTGGTGTCACGCTCCCCCGACAAACTCTAAAAATTTTATCAGTAAATCTGCATGCGTAAATTTTGGTCGAAAAATACTGAATTCCGACGCTGTGCGATCTTGACCTCCAAAGCTATTCGATATCATAAATTTTCGTTGTATGGGAGGTGCCACTCCCCCTTGATCAACGCTCATAATATGTAATCAATGAAGCTGCATGTGTACATTGAGGCCCAATACTGAATTCAAAAACTGTGCGACCTATAACCCCAAAGCTATTTGATATCTCTAATTTGGGTTAAATAGGAGGTTTCACGCCCCCTTGTCGTATGCCTATAAAATTTAATTAATGAAACTACATGTATAAATTGAGGTCGAATACTGAATTCTGACGCTGTGCGACTTTTAACTTCAATGACATTCGATATCGCAAATTTACGTTATATGGGAGGTGCTACGCCCATCTTACCAGTGAACATAAAATTAAATCAATGAAACTGCATGTGTACATTGAGGTCGAATACTGAATTCCGGCGTTGTGCGACCTATAACTCCAAAGCTATTTGATAGCACAAAGTTGGATTGTATGAAAAGTGCCACTCTCCTTTGCCCTACGCCCATAAAATGTAAGTAATGAAATTCGATTTTGCAAATTTGGGTTGTAAGGGAGATGTCACGCCTTACTGTCCAATGCCAATAACATAAAATCATTGAAACTGCATGTGTAAATTGAGGTCAAAAACTGAATTCCAAAGCTGAATTCCTATAACTTCAAAGCTATTCGATATCACAATTTGGGTTGTATGGGAGGTGCCCCTCCCTTTGTCCAACTCCCATCAAATTTCATCACTGAAACGGTACGTCTAAATTGTGGTCGAATACCGAATTTCTAAGCTGTGCGACCCATAACTCTAAAGCTATTCGATAACAAAAATTTTTTATACATTTGTGGGAGGTAAAAGGGGGTGTGGCATTTCTTCTTAAACCATCTCGTACTCAAAGCAAAGCCACTTACAAAATTTGAGCTCAATCGGACCAATAGTTTCGAAGTATTTTGATATTTTCTTAAAAGTAGGCGTAGATGAAGTGTGACCGTTTTTATTAAAGTTGATGACAGTTATCATACGAACTTATTTACCAAATTTTAATTTAATACGACCAAAACCGTCTTAAATATAGCATTTTTATTGATTTGTGGGCGATAAAAAGGGTGTGGCATTATTTTTTTCCTAAACCTTTGCGTAGCAGTTACAAACAAACCCGTAAAAGGAAGTATCCAATTTGGTCCAGTCGTTTTCAAGTTTTAAGCATCCGAACCAATCACGATTCATTTTTATGTATACAGATATTGATTTGCGATATTGAGTTGTTCTGCCACAAACCGCCTTAATGTCATATACGAAAATGTCAAGAAATGCCAAATATATTCACCATTTTCAGTATAGCTGCCGAAAGTAGCCATATGCACTAAATAACCAAATTTTAGTCTAATACGATCAAAACCGTGCGAAATATAGCATTTTAGTTGTTTAGCAAGCGTTAAAAAGGGGTGCGTTAAAATATTTGCCTTGAGCCATCTCGTAATCGAAACAAATCGACTGAACGAATTTCAGCTCATTTTAGGTTAAGCCTGGTGCACTTTACTTCACTCGAAGCTAACTCCCCGAAAAGTGAGTTTAACTAAAGTAGGACAGGCCTATTTTTAGTTCACTTGCCGAGAGTAACCATATGTACTGAATTACAAAATTTTTGTCTAATACGACCAAACCGTTGAAATAAAACGTTTCATTGGTTTGTGGGCGGTAAAAAGGGGGCGTGGAAACCCATTTTCAGCACAGTTGCTGACAGTTACCTTACAAACTAAGCCAACATTTTAGCTCAATCGACCCAGTAGTCAATTTTAATGGTTTCACAAAAAGTGGGTGTGGCTATATAGCGATGATGCCCTTTTTTAGTACAGTTGCCGAAAGTAAACAAACTACGGTATCACACGTAAGCCTCATACGGATAAAACTGCTTGAAATATAGCATTTTCACTGATTTGTGGGCGCAAAAAGGGGGTGTGGAAACCAATTTTTCGTACAGTTACTGTCAGTAACTACACAAACTAAAGTACCAAATTTAAGTCTTATACGACCAAAACCGTCTGAAAAAACCATTTTCAGTTATTTGGGGGCAGTAAAAGGGGGCGTGGAATTCCTTTTTTAGTACAGTTGTCGACAGTAACCGTACATACTAAATTACAAAATGTTAGCCTTATAGGAGCCAAACCGAGTGAAATATAACATTTTTATTGATTTGGGGGCGGTAAAGGGGGGTGTGGCAAATTTTTTTTCCTTAACCATCTAGTACCTGAAACAAATCGACTGCCAAAATTTCAGGTCAATCGGTTCAGTAGTTTTGGAGTCTATAGACATCACACAGCCAGACACACATCGTTTTGCTTTTTATATATATAGATATTGATTTGTGGGCGGTAAAAGTGGGCGTGAAAACATTTATGTATAATGACCGCCTCTTGGAGCATCTACACAGCAAGTTTCACTGTAAAAATGAGTAGAACTCCGGAATTGCCATGATTTCAAAAAAGTGGGCGTATTTATATTTCGACCACGCCAATTTTTTGTACAGTTCCCGACAGTAAAAATCTGAATAAAATTACCATATCTTAGTTTTTTACGATTAAATACTGAAATTCTGTGCAACAAATTTAACATATACCGCAAAGATAGAAACTCCATTCCTGGTATTTGCTCTAAGGGCGGGGGTGTGTTGATTGGAGTCAAAGCGACACATTTCTCTGAAGAGTTATTAATTCCAGAATCCTTGGACATTGAATTCTGTTCTGTTCATGTTAAGTTTGGTTCCTTGAGCCTTTTTATTACATGCTCATATATTCATCCCCTTTCTACCTTACAAGTTTATAGCAAACATTTGGCTTCTATTAGTAAAGTTTGCTCAAAACTGCAATCTAATGATCATATGTTAATAACTGGAGATTTTTACCTGCCAAACGTTTCTTGGAACTGCTGTACTGAAATTCCTGGAATATTTTTACCTTCGTCCGAATGTTCTTCCGATAATTATTTTTTAAACGAGCTATCAATCCAAGGCCTGTTCCAACTTAACTGCATCTTTAACAAAAATAATCGTTTGCTTGATCTGGTGTTTTTTTTTTATGACAGCAATATCGTTTCTGTGTCTAAATCAGATCCTCTGGTTACACCCGAAGATTCTCATCATCCAACATTAGAAATTATTTTAAATTTTCCAAAACCATCTGTGCAGTACTATGATTCTCAACCGCCTATTGAGTTTAACTTTAAAAAAACAAACTACGTGATTTTGAAGAATAACTTGTCTAATATAAACTGGAATTCTATTCTAAATATTAATACAAAAATTTTATCTGCTCAGAGTCTTGATGCGGTATATGCGTTTAATAGAACGCTCAATGATTATTTTCTAAAAGCTGTTCCGCAAAGGAAAGCCTCTTTGACATCGGGTTCGGTATGGTATACAAATGAATTAAGAAAAATGAGAAACTTGAACTCTAAATACTATAAAAGATATCAAAAAACATATAACATATGCGATTTTGGATGCTATACCTCGATTAAATACAGTTACCAACAGTTATGCAAACAATCCGATAATATCTACTTAAAAAAAGTAAAATTAAACATCAAATCTGATGCTACATCCTTCTGGAACTTTGTTAACACAAAACGTAAGATTGATTCCTATCCTTTTTTTAAAAAGTATAATTCTGTTGATGTTTGTAAAAATAGGCTTTTTGATCAAATTTTTTAAATGCAATTAAAACAACTTTAATTCATTATTTCGTACCGACGTTTCGTTGATTTTTTGTCAACATCTTCTGGGTACCATGTTTAATTGAATCTATAAAAGTTTACAAGTTCACAAATTATAAAAAAACTTACAAAACACGATATTTAACAAACTTAATAATAAGTATAATCTTGATTACGATAGAGAATTTTTAAGTTAAACAATAATAAGACAAGTGTGTGTGTACTTACAAAAATTGTTAAACACTCTACATTTAAAGAAATTCTAAGCCTGACAATGTAACTAATTTAATTATTTATTTATTTATTCAAAAATACCAGCTGTCTTTGACTTCCGTTTTTATATTTTGTTTAAAGCAACTGCATAGCTTAAGTTTATGTTGTCTTTATCTTCTTTGTAGTTCATTGTTGTCGTCAAGTTTTGTTGTATACGTAAGCTTTCTAGCATATATCGCGTTTTCCCTTTTCTCTCGATGTCTAATATTTGTGCTTTTTCGAAATCAGCTGTATGTCTATTTTCAAACATATGTTCTGCTAGTGCTGTTGACGTTTTTTTATTTTTTATGTCCGCTTTGTGTTCGGCTAGTCTAGTCATAAGTGATCTCTTCGTTGTACCTATATATATTTTGTTGCACTGCTCTTCTGCATTTCCTTTGCACTTTATTTCATAAACTACATTATGTTGTTCTTGTGTTTCTATCGGTGTTTTCGTTTTCGTAAATATCTTGCTGAGAGTGTGGTTTGATTTGTGCCATGGCAGAATTAGAGAAGGTATATGCATTTTGGAGAGGGAGACTGCCGCAACTGTCAAAACGAAGTTGACAGCTCATACAAAATCTGAAAACGATGAGAATGCGATAAGAAAGCGAAAATAGGCAAGAATAGCAAAATGCTTGAGTTTGACAATTCTGGCTATGGGAAAGAGAGCACAGTCTGAAATGCATATACCTTCTCTAATTCTGCCATGATTTGTGCGCGAAAATGATGTTGTCTTCTTTTATTATTGTTTTGAGAATTTTATTTTCTGTTAGTGTTGGTACGAAAGCTATGCTGTAAAATTGTTTGGTGTTGCCAGACTGATTTTCTGTGTTTGGGTATTTTTGTTTGGTATTGTTGTTTGCTTCGTGTATTAACTTATTAACTAAACCTTTTGGGTAATCATTATTCAATAATATCGTTCTTATTTTTGACATGTTTTTATTATTGAATTGAGCGTCGCTGATGTTGATAATTTTATTAATTAAATTTTTGGCTGCGTTGATTTTTTGCTGTAGTGGTTGTGTCGAATGAAAATTTATCATTCTTCCTGATGATATTGGTTTTGTGTACCAATCCAAAGTGATTTTACTGTTAGTTCTGTATACTTTAACATCCAGATATGCTAGGCTATTGTTTTGTTCTATTT
The DNA here is from genome assembly GCA_963920525.1 of Dichetophora obliterata. NCBI lineage: Eukaryota > Metazoa > Arthropoda > Insecta > Diptera > Sciomyzidae > Dichetophora > Dichetophora obliterata. Next base: position 146,480,069 of record OY986439.1, read on the forward strand.
CTGTGGTGAATTTTAGTTTATTGTGGTAATTATTAAGTATGTTGAGGATGGGATCAATGTGATCTGGTTTGACTATTGCAAAAATATCGTCGACGTATTTCGTGATGAATTTTATGGTGATGTTTTCATTTTTCAGTTGTTCTATTGTGTCATTTAGAAGTTCGTCAAGTATCACGTCTGCTATCGTAGGAGACAGGGGATTTCCCATTGGCATTCCAAATGTTTGATTATAAATATGATTTCCATATTTAAAATAGTTATTTTCTTTTAAACAGAACTCCAATATGTTTAAAAATTGTTTTTTTGGTATTGTTGTTACTTTCATTAAGTTGTTCCAATTTTTCATTATGGTTTTAATGGCTAGATATATTGGTATGTTGGTAAATAGTGAGACTACGTCAAAGGATACCATAATGTCATCTGGTTCTACATTTATTTGTTGTATTTTGTGTTTGAATTCGTACGTATTCTTTACATTATATTCTGTAGAAACTATGCTTTTTAATATTATTCCAATATGTTTAGATAGTTTGTAACATGGAACGTTGGTTGAAGCAGAGATCGGACGGAGGGGGAGATTTGGTTTATGGATTTTTGGTAATCCATATAATCTAGGTGCATTACCTGCATGGCAAGTAAGATTGTATTTTAGAGTTTTGTTTATGTGGTTTTGTTTATATAGGTTGTTAATTATGCTATTGTTTTTCCTTTGTAGTTTAATAGTTGGGTCTTCTCTTATTAATTTGTAGGTGTTTTTGTCATCTAGCAATTGTCTCATTTTTTCCTCATAATCTTTTTTATATATTATCACCGTTTTGTTACCTTTGTCTGCTTGTGTGATTACAATGTTGTGTTTATGTTTATCGATAAATTCTTTTGTGTTTTTATATATCCTAAGAATAAATTTTTCTTTCATCGTATTTTTAATTTTGTTTTTAAAGGTAGTAATTTTGTTAGAAAACTTCGCTCTGGCAGCATTTTTTACTTTATCATCTTCAATTAATTGAAAACATTGTTCAAAATCGGCTATGATATGTATCGGTGAAAAATTTCTTTGTGTTATAGGGAGCGTGAATTTCTTCCCAAGTGATAGCAGCCACTCACTCTCTTTTGGAAAAGAAATATTAGTTGTGTTTGTAAACCAACTTTCGTTATATGTGAAACCTATTTCTCTCATTTTCTTCAACTTAAATTTGTCAATTTTTGAGTCCTGTACTTCTTTAGTTTTTTGTACAACATGGTTGTACATTTGTGTTTGCTTTAGTACAAAGCTGTTGTACTCCGTCTGGTTAAGCGTCACTTTCATTGCTTCCTCCGCCATTTGTATGTTAGCATAAGTTGATTTAATATTCATATGTGCCTGTGTTATTTCTAGTCCAATAAGTTTTAAAAGAAAAATATTAGTTATCCCTTCCAGTTTTTGTACAATTTTTTCCGATGTGAATAAATGTGATGCTTTTGTGGTTATGTCTGTTAAATGTTTTGGAAGAAGTCCATAATTTTTGCATGTCAGCAAAAACTTGAGTTTTTCCTTCTCTTTTGCTAGTTTTTTCATTAGCCTGCAGTAATTGTGCATATTTCCATCGAATACTTAAATTTAATGAGTTCAAAAAAGTTTTTCATTTTGTTAATGTGATTGTAGTTTATTAGATTCAATGTATGTATTCGCTTCAATTCGGCGTGCCCTCCGATTTTTGTTTAATAAGTAGTTTTGAGATCAATTTTAATTAAATTTTATGTTTGTAAAAATAGGCTTTTTGATCAAATTTTTTAAATGCAATTAAAACAACTTTAATTCATTATTTCGTACCGACGTTTCGTTGATTTTTTGTCAACATCTTCTGGGTACCATGTTTAATTGAATCTATAAAAGTTTACAAGTTCACAAATTATAAAAAAACTTACAAAACACGATATTTAACAAACTTAATAATAAGTATAATCTTGATTACGATAGAGAATTTTTAAGTTAAACAATAATAAGACAAGTGTGTGTGTACTTACAAAAATTGTTAAACACTCTACATTTAAAGAAATTCTAAGCCTGACAATGTAACTAATTTAATTATTTATTTATTTATTCAAAAATACCAGCTGTCTTTGACTTCCGTTTTTATATTTTGTTTAAAGCAACTGCATAGCTTAAGTTTATGTTGTCTTTATCTTCTTTGTAGTTCATTGTTGTCGTCAAGTTTTGTTGTATACGTCAGCTTTCTAGCATATATCGCGTTTTCCCTTTTCTCTCGATGTCTAATATTTGTGCTTTTTCGAAATCAGCTGTATGTCCATTTTCAAACATATGTTCTGCTAGTGCTGTTGACGTTTTTTTATTTTTTATGTCCGCTTTGTGTTCGGCTAGTCTAGTCATAAGTGATCTCTTCGTTGTACCTATATATATTTTGTTGCACTGCTCTTCTGCATTTCCTTTGCACTTTATTTCATAAACTACATTATGTTGTTCTTGTGACTCTGTTGAGTCTGATAATGATAATAGTATTTGCAATCTTTTTGCTGACTTTTTCAAGACGACTTATTCATCATCGTCCTATGATTATTTAAGTTATCCTTTCAATATTCAATCTGGAAATATTTATTTAATATTTTTAAAAAATTATCATATAAAAATGGTCCTGATAACATAACTTCATGTTTATTAAATTACTGCTGTGAAGAATTAGTAACTCCAATATCTTTACTATTTACCTCATCATTAAAATCCTGCTATTTTCCTGCAGCCTGGAAGCATTCATTTATTATTCCGCTGCATAAATCGGAAATAGGTCTTTAATTAATAAATAATGTGGCATCGCAAAATAAAGCGCTTTGCCTAAACTTTTAGAGGCAATTGTTACATCACGACTATCGCATAGCGTTAAATCTTTAATGTCTCCTTTCCAACATGGATTTCTTTCTGGAAAATCCACTGTTACTAACCTTCTTGAATTTACATCAAAAACTATAGAATATTTTGGAAAAGGCATTTGCCATCTGTCATAATGCAATCCAGCATCTTAATGTTTGCTGACGACGTCAAACTCTTACTTTCTTTTAAAAATGATAATGACGCTGTATTTTTGCAAGCCGACATTGACCATCTACATAACTGGTGCAAAACGAACAAAAAGACGTAGCATATGTCTTTCTCGCGCAAACCACCAATTAAATGTACCTTCAAAATTTGTGGTTATCCATTGGAGTCCTTAGATATTTTCAATGATCTTGGAGTTACAATGGATCCTAAACTACGCTTTAATATTCATGTAAATAAAATAATAAATAGAGCAAATAGTACTTTAGGATTTATTAAACGTTGGGCAAAAGAGTTAATGATCCATTCATAATGAAAATCTTATTCACTTCCCTAGTGCGGCCTATCTTAGAATACGCTTCAGTTCTTTGGTGCCCACCATACGGTTATTACATAGACGACATTGAATCAGTGCAGAAACAATTTCTTTTGTTTTGCTTAAGCTATCTTTATTGTAATACTGATTTTCACTTACCACCTTATGAATATCGGTTACAACTCTTAAATCTTCCTTCTTTAAAAAATCGGAGAATTATGATAAATTGTTGGATTATAAAACTTTAACATGGTTATGTCAACAGTTCCTCTTCGTCCTAGAAGATCTTTTGAGTTACTCCACATGAACTTTTGTAGAACTAATTATTTGCAAAATGAACCTCTTAGAAGCGCTTGCGGTGATTTTAATTTTGTATCTGATGTTATATCCTTAAGTGAATCCATGGACTCAATCAAACATACAATTATAGATTACCTGCAGTACCGTCGTTGATTATGTAAAGTTCTTTCAAAAATATATCTGATGCATCTGGTGATTTGACAACACATTAATATAACAATCTAAATGGATAAATGGACCTAAGCGTAAAATGGAAAATTTTGGTATATAAACATCTAAATAATCTGAATGGACCTAACCTGGGATCTTCAATTACCTCTGGTTTCAGTTAATTACTGGTTTGGTGAAGTTGACCTAGTTTGTCGAGTAACCACCCTGTCAAGCCAGGATCTCACCGGCTTCAGGAAGACAGAACGATATATATTATATATATACTTATTGGAGTGGAGTTTTATTGGGTATGAGACCTTGTTTGTCACACGACTCCGCCGATGTCCGGATACAAAAATTGTTGCTAACTTGACCTTGTTTGTCTTGAAAACGCAACCCTGATATGCTGTCTGATATTATCGATTTGGACTTAACTTTTTTTTGTTATTTTTTATACTTTAATAAAATTATATTCTTTAAGCAATTTATCAAAACTTTTTAGTTTGATAATAATACATGATTTCAATCAAAATCATACTTTATATTTTTGAAGTGTATTAAATATCTTATTTTATAATTTTATATTTGCTATAAAACCTGTTAAGGTTTAGCAATCAAGTAAATAAATAAAGAAAACCGTCTGATATACATCCTTTAATTTTGGTTGTGATCGATAGCGCAAAGTTGGCTTGTATGGGAGGTACCACGACCCCTCGTCCAATCGTCACAAAACCTCACAGGAACACTCTCAAGATGTGGCGTCAGTTTCCCTGAAAATTTCATAAAGAGCGGTTCAGCGGTTTTAGAGTCTATACGTGATATAGCTACATACCCACATACGTACATCCATTTTTATATATATAGATAAAATATTAAATATTGTAAAAGTAATTATATTTTAACACTTTTCTAGTTAAATGGACGAAGCTGGTGGTCGTCAAGTGCAGATGATAGCTGCTGCTTCGAGTGCTACTGGCATACCATTAACTGCAGCTCCACAATCGCAGGCTCAAGCTACACCAGCAGTCACCTCTACGGCTCAAAATAATGGAATTATTGCGACGACTTGCTTTGCTTACTGCTAACTTTGGCATTCAGCAGAAAACTTTGGTGTAACAAAATGCTTCGCCAACAAGTTTTTGACCGCCGAGGCCATAGCCAATCCGATAGTTCTCGCCCAACAAGCAGGAACTGCTAGCATGCCTATCACGAATACTTTTGCTGCTATTACACAATGCTTCCAAGTGGATAGGTTAATGGAGCTATGCAGAAATTTTCAATATGCAAGTTTCAATCAAAAATAAAATTCAATCAAAAATTCAAAAAATAAATGTGTTATAAAAAATAATAGGAAATTAACCAGGCATTTAAATGGTAGATATAACTAGTGTACTTGGTATAACAAATAGTTAATTACTTAGTCATTTAACTGGTAGCTGCGACTGGTATTTTTGCCATATAAATAAGTTATTTAACCCACTATTTAACTAATTTCTTTAACTGGCAAGTTTGACAGATATTTTCAGTTATTTAACTTTTTTTCAAACTGATTGAAATAACAACCATATAAAATGTGTCAGCGAGATGACTATGCAATTTAAACTTCTGAAAGTGTATGTGCAAGAAAAGGATACAAAATCACACGAACACAAATATTTTGGTGAGATTTTTCACATGGCCTTAACAGACTGATAGAAAATACTAACCGAAACTTCCGTATTGCTTCTCTTTATATAACCAGTTATATAGCCAGGTTGTGTATAACCAGGTTGTGTACTTGCAGGGTATGGGCTGCTATTTTCGTAGATATAACTAAGACGTTTGATAGTGCAGATCACGAAATTTTACTTTTGAAACTGTACAAATGTGGCTTTAGCGGTTCTTTGCACTCTTGTTTTCGTTCGTATTTGTCCAACAGAATGCAATGAGTTAAAATAAATAGTAGGGGATAGTGGGGAGTTTTGAAGCATGGGGAGTTGCGAAGCACGACCATAGTTATCGCTTAGCAGTATTTTTGATAGTTCTTACCTACTGTACACATTTGTTCATCTAATATCTCAGTTTTGTACTAGTCCTCGTTCCACTAGCACACTTTTTTCTTATCTCTAAAGATAGTGTGTGTATTTTATTAAAACGTTTTTTTGAGCATTCGTGTTTGTTGCATTTTCATAAACATTTTTAAGCGAATCGAAAAGGTGAGTCCACACAAAATTATCAGCAATGATTAGGCTTTCGACCTTCAAAAAGATTTATGCAAAACATTCGATGTGTTACTGACGCGGTGGCAATTTTAAAATCGTAGCGAATGGGGAGAAATAAAGCACATCAAGTGGGAAGATGTGAAGCACGGCAAATATGACAGATGTCAACTTGAAATTGTATTGTACATGCTTATTACGCTTTATATGTAAGAAATTTAAATGTTTAGTGATTGCAAGTATATTTTTCAATAAATTTTGTTATTTTTCTGTTTTCCCTTACGAAAAATATAGTTTTCGACTCGAAGAGTTGACAGATAATAAAAATATAATGTAATTTGGAAATCTATTAGGGAACTTTGAAAACAAGAAGAAAACAATGAGAAAACTTTGAAAACTAACTATGCGAAAACTATAAGAAACCTATGAAAATTATGGGAAAACTATGAGAAGGCTACCAAAACTATGAGAAAACTTTAAAATTTTATTTTTTTTTCAATTTTCTTAACTCTGATGCATATTAATCATAATAATTTGTCATTTTCACCGTTCCCAATAAAGAATTTAAATTTTCATGAAATTTTGTATGTATATTTAGGTATGAGAATAGGTTTGGTAGGTATGAGAAAGTTTTATTTCACACTCCTATATCCAGTGGGCGTGGCACCTTCCATACAACCCATATATGCGATATCGAATATCTTTTGAGTCATAAGCTTCTTAGCCCCGGAATTCGGTATTCGACCACAATTTACACATGCCGCTTCGCTGATAACATTTGATGGGAGTTAAACAAGGGGGCATGGTACATCCCATCCAACCCAAATTCGCGATATCGAATGGCTTTGCAGTTATAGGCCCCACAGCCACGAAATAAGGTATTCGACCACAATTTACACGTGGCGTTTCACTGATAACATTTTATGGGAGTTGGACAAAGGGCCGTGGCACCTCCCATACAACCCAAATTTGCGATATCGAAAAGCTCTGAGGTTATAGACCGAACAGCCTCGGAATTCGGTATTCGACCACAATTTACACGGAGCGTTTCACTGATAACATTTTATGGGAGTTTAGCAAAGGGCGTGGCACCTCTTATACATTTCAAATTTGCGATATCAAATAGCTTTTGAGTTATAGGTCGCACAGTCTCGGAATTCAGTATTCGAACTCAATTCACACATGCAGTTTTACTGATAACTTTGTATGGCGTTGGACAAAGGAGCGTGGCACCTGCCATGCAACCTGAATTTGAGATATTCAACAGTTTTTGAGTTATAGGTCGCATAGCCATGGAATTTAGTATTCGACCACAATTTACATATACAGTTTCACTGATAACATTTTATTCGGGTTTGGCAATGAGGCAACGCGCCGGGCTTAAGCTAGTATTTATATATTATATCTTTAGTCTTACTTCCTTGAATACGGTTATACCGTTTGTAGATGACATTGCGTGTAAATTAACTTCTTCTAAATAAAAAAAATTCATTTAATTGACACTATGTGCCAGTGTTTTACTTTATTGGAAGTACATCTTAGACTAACTTAAAAAACCCCAAATAAACTCAATATATCTTACTATACTTGTTGCTTCAGCTGCGGTACTGTTGTTTATATTGTTTTTATCTTTGTTGTTGTACTTTTAGCTGCACTATAGTGGTTGTTGCTCTTGTATTGGCTGAACTGTTGTTGTTGTTGTTGTCTTTGTTGTTGTTGTTGTCTTTGTTGTTGTTGTATCGGTTGAATCTGCTACTGCAGCGCTGTCGTTATTTTGGTTTGCTGCTGTTCTATTTTGTTGGCTCAGCGTTTGGCTTATGTGGGAATAGAATGCGCGACAAAATTGAAAAATTGTCATGTACCATCCTCGTATTTCAATTTCTAGACTATAAACATCTAGAGCGGATGCGCGTGCTAACTACTCCCCCTCTTAAGATGAGACGTCCTCGGTTGCCCGTAAGATGTTTGCTACGATAGTTTCTGGATTAGTAACATTGACCTTGTCTATCTTCCTCTTCATGCAAACCGTGACTAGGCTGCTAGTGAAAATATTTTACCCCAGTGTAGGTTCCTAGCTTTTACTTCTTGTCGCAAGGTCGCGATATGATTTAAGTTCTTCAAATTGATTTCATGCAAGTAGGGAAGCGATAGCTTAGTTTGGTGGTCTTTGAATTGAATGGTTTGAACTGCAGGGGTTTCATGGATCGTGTAGCTTAGACGTCGTTCATTCTTATAGGTTGTCTTGTTAATTTTCACCAAGTCGTCAAACAAAACGAGGTAAGTGCCTTTAATCTTTAGAGACGGCCCACTTCCTTCCTGGATATTAACATGTTGATTACAATTATTAATGATTATCACACCGTCTTTAATATCGTTAATTGGGGGACGTCGTATGCTGGGAAAGTCTTACACAAAGCTGTGTAATTTTTCAGCAACTATTGAACGCATTCACTTTCTTGGTCCAGTTGACAGAAGATGGAGTATGTCGCTGGCTTACAATTCTTTTCGGGCTTATATTGGTTTTCACATTTTTCCACAACATGCGTTTTTTAAATAGTCATATTTGATTACAACCGTGTTTAATAACAAGATATTTAATAAAAATTAATATAACATTACTATTTTGTAGAATTTTAAGTTCTGAATTGTCCATTATATCAGTAATACTTATATTGGTGGAGTGCTCGTTTTTTAATACAAAGTTGAATTCTTTATTGTTAAAAACTGCAGGATTCACAATTTTTAATTTGCCTAGCATTACCGAGTAGATAATTCCATCTGAGTCTATTATTATGGCTTTATTTCTATTCATAAGAAATTCAAAAAGCTGTCAAGATTCTTTTGCCTGTTTAGTATGTTCTGTCGCTGGTAATGCTGTTTCGGTTAGCTTATTAATCTTCATCTGTACTTCTGTTTTAATTATTTTCAGTCTTTCGTAAGCATCAATTAAGGTTTCTTCTTTGAATTTTACATCATTAAAGTCATCGAAATCCGGCGTGCCGGCTATGACTTCAGTGCTGTGCCAATGATGTTTATGCTTCGAACATTACGGTGGTGAATTTTTAGTACTGATAATAGGTCAAATATTCGGTTAACGTCAGATTTTATTACTTTTTTCATATTGGAATTAAGTAGTTGTTGTGTTAAGTTAGTGGTTTCATATGCAATCGACTCATAAAGTGATAAGTTCGTCCGGTGTACTAGATATTTATAGTCATCATATAGGCTATGGTTCCATCGTTGATAGAGATATAGTAGGATTTTGAAAAATCTTTAAGCTTAGGTGTAGTGGAAAATTGCACTTATTCTGAAAAGAAACAAAAAAAAAAACTTTATCGAAGATTGCTTTTATGTACTTTTCGGTTATTTATTAGGAATTTTGTCTCTAAATCCTCTTGGACAATTCCCTCTCCAAAAATTTTCCTAAATTGTTTTCCGATGCGCTTATTAGTTCGCAAAAATACCTTCTCCCCTGGCCTAAAAGTTCTTAGCTGTGTGTGTTTATTGTGATAATCTAAATTAGCCAATTGTACTTGTTCAATTCTTCCCTTTATTTTCTTCTGGAAATCATCTGGCATCGAGTGAATTAGATTTATTGGTTACAGAGTAGATAGTTCGATTATATTTAGAAACTGCAATAAGAATCAGGTCAACGGTGTCGTTAATATTATGCTCAATTTTGATACACCTGGCAATTTCAGTGAGAATACTGTGAAATCTCTCAACTTGTCCATCACTGTGGAATGGAGGCACAGTAAAAATACTCGCCTACCTAAGGTCTCCCAAAATTGATTAAATTGTATAGGAATTTAGCGACTTATCACTGTCACATACTATGGTCTTAGTATTTTAAAAAAAATTTAGATAACTGTAGTTATTTTGGCTAGTTGCTGTTCTATTTTTTTGGCTCAGCGTTTGGCTTATGGCAATGGAATGCGCGACAAAATTGACGAATTGTCACGTACCATCCTCGTATTACAATCTCTAGACTGAAAACAACATCTAGAGCGGATGGGAGTGTTCACTTGTACGTTTACAAGTAAGTCTTCTCTTAATCTAACCTGTAACAATTATAATGACTTAGTTCTTCTGAGTCGTTGGTTTTCATCACATTAGTTCATCACTTTAGTGTAGCAGGCAATGATAAAAAATTATTTAATTTTACTTTCCATTTTTCAAAATTGCAAACCATTCTTAATTAGCAATGAAACATTTTTACTTCGTATTTTTACTTGTTATTTCTTTATGTATCTATGTATTCTTACTGCATTTTAAGGACTCTGTGTTGTTTGTGAACTTCTTCTTTAAATAAATAAAATAAAAAAATAAAAAAATTAATTAATAAATAAATTAATAAATTAATAAATACATATATAAAAAAATGAAAAAATTAATTAATTAATTAATAAATTAATATATTAATATATTAATATATTAATAAATTAATAAATTAATAAATTAATAAATTAATAAATTAATAAATTAATAAATTAATAAATTAATAAATTAATAAATTAATAAATTAATAAATTAATAAATTAATAAATTAATAAATTAATAAATTAATAAATTAATAAATTAATAAATTAATAAATTAATAAATTAATAAATTAATAAATTAATAAATTAATAAATTAATAAATTAATAAATTAATAAATTAATAAATTAATAAATTAATAAATTAATAAATTAATAAATTAATAAATTAATAAATTAATAAATTAATAAATTAATAAATTAATAAATTAATAAATTAATAAATTAATAAATTAATAAATTAATAAATTAATAAATTAATAAATTAATAAATTAATAAATTAATAAATTAATAAATTAATAAATTAATAAATTAATAAATTAATAAATTAATAAATTTATAAATTAATAAATTAATAAATTAATAAATTTATAAATTAAAAAATTAATAAATTAATACAATAATAAAATAATAAATTAATAAATTTATAAATTAATAAATTAATAAATTAATAAATTAATAAATTAATAAATTAATAAATTAATAAATTAATAAATTAATAAATTAATAAATTAATAAATTAATAAATTAATAAATTAATAAATTAATAAATTAATAAATTAATAAATTAATAAATTAATAAATTAATAAATTAATAAATTAATAAATTAATAAATTAATAAATTAATAAATTAATAAATTAATAAATTAATAAATTAATAAATTAATAAATTAATAAATTAATAAATAAATAAATTAATAAATTAATAAATTAATAAATTAATAAATTAATAAATTAATAAATTAATAAATTTATAAATTTATAAATTAATAAATTAATAAATTAATAAATTTATAAATTAAAAAATTAATAAATTAATACAATAATAAAATAATAAATTAATAAATTTATAAATTAATAAATTAATAAATTAATAAATTAATAAATTTATAAATTAATAAATTAATAAATTAATAAATTAATAAATTAATAAATTAATAAATTAATAAATTAATAAATTAATAAATTAATAAATTAATAAATTAATAAATTAATAAATTAATAAATTAATAAATTAATAAATTAATAAATTAATAAATTAATAAATTAATAAATTAATAAATTAATAAATTAATAAATTAATAAATTAATAAATTAATAAATTAATAAATTAATAAATTAATAAATTAATAAATTAATAAATTAATAAATTAATAAATTAATAAATTAATAAATTAATAAATTAATAAATTAATAAATTAATAAATTAATAAATTAATAAATTAATAAATTAATAAATTAATAAATTAATAAATTAATAAATTAATAAATTAATAAATTAATAAATTAATAAATTAATAAATTAATAAATTAATAAATTAATAAATTAATAAATTAATAAATTAATAAATTAATTAATCAATAAATTAATAAATTAATAAATTAATAAATTAATAAATTAATAAATTAATAAATTAATAAATTAATAAATTAATAAATTAATAAATTAATAAATTAATAAATTAATAAATTAATAAATTAATAAATTAATAAATTAATAAATTAATAAATTAATAAATTAATAAATTAATAAATTAATAAATTAATAAATTAATAAATTAATAAATTAATAAATTAATAAATTAATAAATTAATAAATTAATAAATTAATAAATTAATAAATTAATAAATTAATAAATTAATAAATTAATAAATTAATAAATTAATAAATTAATAAATTAATAAATTAATAAATTAATAAATTAATAAATTAATAAATTAATAAATTAATAAATTAATAAATTAATAAATTAATAAATTAATAAATTAAAAAATTAATAAATTAATAAATTAATAAATTAATAAATTAATAAATTAATAAATTAATAAATTAATAAATTAATAAATTAATAAATTAATAAATTAATAAATTAATAAATTAATAAATTAATAAATTAATAAATTAATAAATTTTTAAATTAATAAATTAATAAATTAATAAATTAATAAATTAATAAATTAATAAATTAATAAATTAATAAATTAATAAATTAATAAATTAATAAATTAATAAATTAATAAATTAATAAATTAATAAATTAATAAATTAATAAATTTATAAATTAATAAATTAATAATTAAATAAATTAATAAATTAATAAATTAATAAATTAATAAATTAATAAATTAATAAATTAATAAAATAATAAATTAATAAATTAATAAATTAATAAATTAATAAATTAATAAATTAATAAATTAATAAATTAATAAATTAATAAATTAATAAATTAATAAATTAATAAATTAATAAATTAATAAATTAATAAATTATTAAATTAATAAATTAATAAATTAATAAATTAATAAATTAATAAATTAATAAATTAATAAATTAATAAATTAATAAATTAATAAATTAATAAATTAATAAATTAATAAATTAATAAATTAATAAATTAATAAATTAATAAATTAATAAATTAATAAATTAATAAATTAATAAATTAATAAATTAATAAATTAATAAATTAATAAATTAATAAATTAATAAATTAATAAATTAATAAATTAATAAATTAATAAATTAATAAATTAATAAATTAATAAATTAATAAATTAATAAATTAATAAATTAATAAATTAATAAATTAATAAATTAATAAATTAATAAATTAATAAATTAATAAATTAATAAATTTATAAATTAATAAATTAATAAATTAATAAATTAATAAATTAATAAATTAATAAATTAATAAATTAATAAATAAATAAATTAATAAATTAATAAATTAATAAATTAATAAATTAATAAATTAATAAATTAATAAATTAATAAATTAATAAATTAATAAATTAATAAATTAATAAATTAATAAATTAATAAATTAATAAATTAATAAATTAATAAATTAATAAATTAATAAATTAATAAATTAATAAATTAATAAATTAATAAATTAATAAATTAATAAATTAATAAATTAATAAATTAATAAATTAATAAATTAATAAATTAATAAATTAATAAATCAATAAATTAATAAATTAATAAATTAATAAATTAATAAATTAATAAATTAATAAATTAATAAATTAATAAATTAATAAATTAATAAATTAATAAATTAATAAATTAATAAATTAATAAATTAATAAATTAATAAATTAATAAATTAATAAATTAATAAATTAATAAATTAATAAATTAATAAATTAATAAATTAATAAATTAATAAATTAATAAATTAATAAATTAATAAATTAATAAATTAATAAATTAATAAATTAATAAATTAATAAATTAATAAATTAATAAATTAATAAATTAATAAATTAATAAATTAATAAATTAATAAATTATTAAATTAATAAATTAATAAATTAATAAATTAATAAATTAATAAATTAATAAATTAATGAATTAATAAATTAATAAATTAATAAATTAATAAATTAATAAATTAATAAATTAATAAATTAATAAATTAATAAATTAATAAATTAATAAATTAATAAATTAATAAATTAATAAATTAATAAATTAATAAATTAATAAATTAATTAATAAATACATATATAAAAAAATGAAAAAATTAATTAATTAATTAATAAATTAATATATTAATATATTAATATATTAATAAATTAATAAATTAATAAATTAATAAATTAATAAATTAATAAATTAATAAATTAATAAATTAATAAATTAATAAATTAATAAATTAATAAATTAATAAATTAATAAATTAATAAATTAATAAATTAATAAATTAATAAATTAATAAATTAATAAATTAATAAATTAATAAATTAATAAATTAATAAATTAATAAATTAATAAATTAATAAATTAATAAATTAATAAATTAATAAATTAATAAATTAATAAATTAATAAATTAATAAATTAATAAATTAATAAATTAATAAATTAATAAATTAATAAATTAATAAATTAATAAATTAATAAATTAATAAATTAATAAATTAATAAATTAATAAATTAATAAATTAATAAATTAATAAATTAATAAATTAATAAATTAATAAATTAATAAATTAATAAATTAATAAATTAATAAATTAATAAATTAATAAATTAATAAATTAATAAATTAATAAATTAATAAATTAATAAATTAATAAATTAATAAATTAATAAATTAATAAATTAATAAATTAATAAATTTATAAATTAATAAATTAATAAATTAATAAATTTATAAATTAAAAAATTAATAAATTAATACAATAATAAAATAATAAATTAATAAATTTATAAATTAATAAATTAATAAATTAATAAATTAATAAATTAATAAATTAATAAATTAATAAATTAATAAATTAATAAATTAATAAATTAATAAATTAATAAATTAATAAATTAATAAATTAATAAATTAATAAATTAATAAATTAATAAATTAATAAATTAATAAATTAATAAATTAATAAATTAATAAATTAATAAATTAATAAATTAATAAATTAATAAATTAATAAATTAATAAATTAATAAATTAATAAATTAATAAATTAATAAATTAATAAATTAATAAATTAATAAATTAATAAATTAATAAATTAATAAATTAATAAATTAATAAATTAATAAATTAATAAATTAATAAATTAATAAATTTATAAATTAATAAATTAATAAATTAATAAATTTATAAATTAAAAAATTAATAAATTAATACAATAATAAAATAATAAATTAATAAATTTATAAATTAATAAATTAATAAATTAATAAATTAATAAATTAATAAATTTATAAATTAATAAATTAATAAATTAATAAATTAATAAATTAATAAATTAATAAATTAATAAATTAATAAATTAATAAATTAATAAATTAATAAATTAATAAATTAATAAATTAATAAATTAATAAATTAATAAATTAATAAATTAATAAATTAATAAATTAATAAATTAATAAATTAATAAATTAATAAATTAATAAATTAATAAATTAATAAATTAATAAATTAATAAATTAATAAATTAATAAATTAATAAATTAATAAATTAATAAATTAATAAATTAATAAATTAATAAATTAATAAATTAATAAATTAATAAATTAATAAATTAATAAATTAATAAATTAATAAATTAATAAATTAATAAATTAATAAATTAATAAATTAATAAATTAATAAATTAATAAATTAATAAATTAATAAATTAATAAATTAATAAATTAATAAATTAATAAATTAATAAATTAATAAATTAATTAATCAATAAATTAATAAATTAATAAATTAATAAATTAATAAATTAATAAATTAATAAATTAATAAATTAATAAATTAATAAATTAATAAATTAATAAATTAATAAATTAATAAATTAATAAATTAATAAATTAATAAATTAATAAATTAATAAATTAATAAATTAATAAATTAATAAATTAATAAATTAATAAATTAATAAATTAATAAATTAATAAATTAATAAATTAATAAATTAATAAATTAATAAATTAATAAATTAATAAATTAATAAATTAATAAATTAATAAATTAATAAATTAATAAATTAATAAATTAATAAATTAATAAATTAATAAATTAATAAATTAATAAATTAATAAATTAATAAATTAATAAATTAATAAATTAATAAATTAAAAAATTAATAAATTAATAAATTAATAAATTAATAAATTAATAAATTAATAAATTAATAAATTAATAAATTAATAAATTAATAAATTAATAAATTAATAAATTAATAAATTAATAAATTAATAAATTAATAAATTAATAAATTAATAAATTAATAAATTAATAAATTAATAAATTAATAAATTAATAAATTAATAAATTAATAAATTAATAAATTAATAAATTAATAAATTTATAAATTAATAAATTAATAATTAAATAAATTAATAAATTAATAAATTAATAAATTAATAAATTAATAAATTAATAAAATAATAAATTAATAAATTAATAAATTAATAAATTAATAAATTAATAAATTAATAAATTAATAAATTAATAAATTAATAAATTAATAAATTAATAAATTAATAAATTAATAAATTAATAAATTAATAAATTAATAAATTAATAAATTAATAAATTAATAAATTATTAAATTAATAAATTAATAAATTAATAAATTAATAAATTAATAAATTAATAAATTAATAAATTAATAAATTAATAAATTAATAAATTAATAAATTAATAAATTAATAAATTAATAAATTAATAAATTAATAAATTAATAAATTAATAAATTAATAAATTAATAAATTAATAAATTAATAAATTAATAAATTAATAAATTAATAAATTAATAAATTAATAAATTAATAAATTAATAAATTAATAAATTAATAAATTAATAAATTAATAAATTAATAAATTAATAAATTAATAAATTAATAAATTAATAAATTAATAAATTAATAAATTAATAAATTAATAAATTAATAAATTAATAAATTAATAAATTAATAAATTAATAAATTAATAAATTAATAAATTAATAAATTAATAAATTAATAAATTAATAAATTAATAAATTAATAAATTAATAAATTAATAAATTAATAAATTAATAAATTAATAAATTAATAAATTAATAAATTAATAAATTAATAAATTAATAAATTAATAAATTAATAAATTAATAAATTAATAAATTAATAAATTAATAAATAAATAAATTAATAAATTAATAAATTAATAAATTAATAAATTAATAAATTAATAAATTAATAAATTAATAAATTAATAAATTAATAAATTAATAAATTAATAAATTAATAAATTAATAAATTAATAAATTAATAAATTAATAAATTAATAAATTAATAAATTAATAAATTAATAAATTAATAAATTAATAAATTAATAAATTAATAAATTAATAAATTAATAAATTAATAAATCAATAAATTAATAAATTAATAAATTAATAAATTAATAAATTAATAAATTAATAAATTAATAAATTAATAAATTAATAAATTAATAAATTAATAAATTAATAAATTAATAAATTAATAAATTAATAAATTAATAAATTAATAAATTAATAAATTAATAAATTAATAAATTAATAAATTAATAAATTAATAAATTAATAAATTAATAAATTAATAAATTAATAAATTAATAAATTAATAAATTAATAAATTAATAAATTAATAAATTAATAAATTAATAAATTAATAAATTATTAAATTAATAAATTAATAAATTAATAAATTAATAATTAATAAATTAATAAATTAATGAATTAATGAATTAATAAATTAATAAATTAATAAATTAATAAATTAATAAATTAATAAATTAATAAATTAATAAATTAATAAATTAATAAATTAATAAATTAATAAATTAATAAATTAATAAATTAATAAATTAATAAATTAATAAATTAATAAATTAATAAATTAATAAATTAATAAATTAATAAATTAATAAATTAATAAATTAATAAATTAATAAATTAATAAATTAATAAATTAATAAATTAATAAATTAATAAATTAATAAATTAATAAATTAATAAATTAATAAATTAATAAATTAATAAATTAATAAATTAATAAATTAATAAATTAATAAATTAATAAATTAATAAATTAATAAATTAATAAATTAATAAATTAATAAATTAATAAATTAATAAATTAATAAATTAATAAATTAATAAATTAATAAATTAATAAATTAATAAATTAATAAATTAATAAATTAATAAATTAATAAATTAATAAATTAATAAATTAATAAATTAATAAATTAATAAATTAATAAATTAATAAATTAATAAATTAATAAATTAATAAATTAATAAATTAATAAATTAATAAATTAATAAATTAATAAATTAATAAATTAATAAATTAATAAATTAATAAATTAATAAATTAATAAATTAATAAATTAATAAATTAATAAATTAATAAATTAATAAATTAATAAATTAATAAATTAATAAATTAATAAATTAATAAATTAATAAATTAATAAATTAATAAATTAATAAATTAATAAATTAATAAATTAATAAATTAATAAATTAATAAATTAATAAATTAATAAATTAATAAATTAATAAATTAATAAATTAATAAATTAATAAATTAATAAATTAATAAATTAATAAATTAATAAATTAATAAATTAATAAATTAATAAATTAATAAATTAATAAATTAATAAATTAATAAATTAATAAATTAATAAATTAATAAATTAATAAATTAATAAATTAATAAATTAATAAATTAATAAATTAATAAATTAATAAATTAATAAATTAATAAATTAATAAATTAATAAATTAATAAATTAATAAATTAATAAATTAATAAATTAATAAATTAATAAATTAATAAATTAATAAATTAATAAATTAATAAATTAATAAATTAATAAATTAATAAATTAATAAATTAATAAATTAATAAATTAATAAATTAATAAATTAATAAATTAATAAATTAATAAATTAATAAATTAATAAATTAATAAATTAATAAATTAATAAATTAATAAATTAATAAATTAATAAATTAATAAATTAATAAATTAATAAATTAATAAATTAATAAATTAATAAATTAATAAATTAATAAATTAATAAATTAATAAATTAATAAATTAATAAATTAATAAATTAATAAATTAATAAATTAAAAAATTAATAAATTAATAAATTAATAAATTAATAAATTAATAAATTAATAAATTAATAAATTAATAAATTAATAAATTAATAAATTAATAAATTAATAAATTAATAAATTAATAAATTAATAAATTAATAAATTAATAAATTAATAAATTAATAAATTAATAAATTAATAAATTAATAAATTAATAAATTAATAAATTAATAAATTAATAAATTAATAAATTAATAAATTAATAAATTAATAAATTAATAAATTAATAAATTAATAAATTAATAAATTAATAAATTAATAAATTAATAAATTAATAAATTAATAAATTAATAAATTAATAAATTAATAAATTAATAAATTAATAAATTAATAAATTAATAAATTCATAAATTAATAAATTAATAAATGAATAAATGAATAAATTAATAAATGAATAAATTAATAAATTAATATATTAATAAATAAATAAATTAATAAATTAATAAATTAATAAATTAATAAACTAATAAATTAAAAAATTAAAAAATTAATAAATTAATAAATTAATAAATTAATAAATTAATAAATTAATAAATTAATAAATTAATAAATTAATAAATTAATAAATTAATAAATTAATAAATTAATAAATTAATAAATTAATAAATTAATAAATTAATAAATTAATAAATTAATAAATTAATAAATTAATAAATTAATAAATTAATAAATTAATAAATTAATAAATTAATAAATTAATAAATTAATAAATTAATAAATTAATAAATTAATAAATTAATAAATTAATAAATTAATAAATTAATAAATTAATAAATTAATAAATTAATAAATTAATAAATTAATAAATTAATAAATTATTAAATTAATAAATTAATAAATTAATAAATTAATAAATTAATAAATTAATAAATTAATAAATTAATAAATTAATAAATTAATAAATTAATAAATTAATAAATTAATAAATTAATAAATTAATAAATTAATAAATTAATAAATTAATAAATTAATAAATTAATAAATTAATAAATTAATAAATTAATAAATTAATAAATTAATAAATTAATAAATTAATAAATTAATAAATTAATAAATTAATAAATTAATAAATTAATAAATTAATAAATTAATAAATTAATAAATTAATAAATTAATAAATTAATAAATTAATAAATTAATAAATTAATAAATTAATAAATTAATAAATTAATAAATTAATAAATTAATAAATTAATAAATTAATAAATTAATAAATCAATAAATTAATAAATTAATAAATTAATAAATTAATAAATTAATAAATTAATAAGTTAATAAATTAATAAATTAATAAATTAATAAATTAATAAATTTATAAATTAATAAATTAATAAATTAATAAATTAATAAATTAATAAATTAATAAATTAATAAATTAATAAATTAATAAATTAATAAATTAATAAATTAATAAATTAATAAATTAATAAATTAATAAATTAATAAATTAATAAATTAATAAATTAATAAATTAATAAATTAATAAATTAATAAATTAATAAATTAATAAATTAATAAATTAATAAATTAATAAATTAATAAATTAATAAATTAATAAATTAATAATTAATAAATTAATAAATTAATAAATTAATAAATTAATAAATTAACAAATTAATAAATTAATAAATTAATAAATTAATAAATTAATAAATTAATAAATTAATAAATTAATAAATTAATAAATTAATAAATTAATAAATTAATAAATTAATAAATTAATAAATTAATAAATTAATAAATTAATAAATTAATAAATTAATAAATTCATAAATTAATAAATTAATAAATTAATAAATTAATAAATTAATAAATTAATGAATTAATAAATTAATAAATTAATAAATTAATAAATTAATAAATTAATAAATTAATAAATTAATAAATTAATAAATTAATAAATTAATAAATTAATAAATTAATAAATTAATAAATTAATAAATTAATAAATTAATAAATTAATAAATTAATAAATTAATAAATTAATAAATTAATAAATTAATAAATTAATAAATTAATAAATTAATAAATTAATAAATTAATAAATTAATAAATAATAAATAATAAATTAATAAATTAATAAATTAATAAATTAATAAATTAATAAATTAATAAATTAATAAATTAATAAATTAAAAATTAATAAATTAATAAATTAATAAATTAATAAATTAATAAATTAATAAATTAATAAATTAATAAATTAATAAATTAATAAATTAATAAATTAATAAATTAATAAATTAATAAATTAATAAATTAATAAATAAATAAATTAATAAATTAATAAATTAATAAATTAATAAATTAATAAATTAATAAATTAATAAATTAATAAATTAATAAATTAATAAATTAATAAATTAATAAATTAATAAATTAATAAATTAATAAATTAATAAATTAATAAATTAATAAATTAATAAATTAATAAATTAATAAATTAATAAATTAATAAATTAATAAATTAATAAATTAATAAATTAATAAATTAATAAATTAATAAATTAATAAATTAATAAATTAATAAATTAATAAATTAATAAATTAATAAATTAATAAATTAATAAATTAATAAATTAATAAATTAATAAATTAATAAATTAATAAATTAATAAATTAATAAATTAATAAATTAATACATTAATAAATTAATAAATTAATAAATTAATAAATTAATACATTAATAAATTAATAAATTAATAAATTAATAAATTAATAAATTAATAAATTAATAAATTAATAAATTAATAAATTAATAAATTAATAAATTAATAAATTAATAAATTAATAAATTAATAAATTAATAAATTAATAAATTAATAAATTAATAAATTAATAAATTAATAAATTAATAAATTAATAAATTAATAAATTAATAAATTAATAAATTAATAAATTAATAAATTAATAAATTAATAAATTAATAAATTAATAAATTAATAAATTAATAAATTAATAAATTAATAAATTAATAAATTAATAAATTAATAAATTAATAAATTAATAAATTAATAAATTAATAAATTAATAAATTAATAAATTAATAAATTAATAAATTAATAAATTAATAAATTAATAAATTAATAAATTAATAAAATAATAAATTAATAAATTAATAAATTAATAAATTAATAAATTAATAAATTAATAAATTAATAAATTAATAAATTAATAAATTAATAAATTAATAAATTAATAAATTAATAAATTAATAAATTAATAAATTAATAAATTAATAAATTAATAAATTAATAAATTAATAAATTAATAAATTAATAAATTAATAAATTAATAAATTAATAAATTAATAAATTAATAAATTAATAAATTAATAAATTAATAAATTAATAAATTAATAAATTAATAAATTAATAAATTAATAAATTAATAAATTAATAAATTAATAAATTAATAAATTAATAAATTAATAAATTAATAAATTAATATATTAATAAATTAATAAATTAATAAATTAATAAATTAATAAATTAATAAATTAATAAATAAATAAATTAATAAATTAATAAATTAATAAATTAATAAATTAATAAATTAATAAATTAATAAATTAATAAATTAATAAATTAATAAATTAATAAATTAATAAATTAATAAATTAATAAATTAATAAATTAATAAATTAATAAATTAATAAATTAACAAATTAATAAAGTAATAAAGTAATAAATTAATAAATTAATAAATTAATAAATTAATAAATTAATAAATTAATAAATTAATAAATTAATAAATTAATAAATTAATTAATTAATAAAGTAATAAAGTAATAAAGTAATAAAGTAATAAATTAATAAATTAATAAATTAATAAAGTAATAAAGTAATAAAGTAATAAATTAATAAATTAATAAATTAATAAATTAATAAATTAATATATTAATAAATTAATAAATTAATAAATTAATAGATTAATAGATTAATAAATTAATAAATCAAGAAATTAATAAATTAATAAATTAATAAATTAATAAATTAATAAATTAATAAATTAATAAATTAATAAATTAATAAATTAATAAATTAATAAATTAATAAATTAATAAATTAATAAATTAATAAATTAATAAATTAATAAATTAATAAATTAATAAATTAATAAATTAATAAATTAATAAATTAATAAATTAATAAATTAATAAATTAATAAATTAATAAATTAATAAATTAATAAATTAATAAATTAATAAATTAATAAATTAATAAATTAATAAATTAATAAATTAATATTAACAAATTAATAAATTAATAAATTAATAAATTAATAAATTAATAAATTAATAAATTATTAAATTAATAAATTAATAAATTAATAAATTAATAAATTAATAAATTAATAAATTAATAAATTAATAAATTAATAAATTAATAAATTAATAAATTAATAAATTAATAAATTAATAAATTAATAAATTAATAAATTAATAAATTAATAAATTAATAAATTAATAAATTAATAAATTAATAAATTAATAAATTAATAAATTAATAAATTAATAAATTAATAAATTAATAAATTAATAAATTAATAAATTAATAAATTAATAAATTAATAAATTAATAAATTAATAAATTAATAAATTAATAAATTAATAATTAATAAATTAATAAATTAATAAATTAATAAATTAATAAATTAATAAATTAATAAATTAATAAATTAATAAATTAATAAATTAATAAATTAATAAATTAATAAGTTAATAAATTAATATATTAATAAATGAATATATTATTCAATTAATAAATTAATAAATTAATAAATTTATAAATTAATAAATTAATAAATTAATAAATTAATAAATTAATAAATTAATAAATTAATAAATTAATAAATTAATAAATTAATAAATTAATAAATTAATAAATTAATAAATTAATAAATTAATAAATTAATAAATTAATAAATTAATAAATTAATAAATTAATAAATTAATAAATTAATAAATTAATAAATTAATAAATTAATAAATTAATAAATTAATAAATTAATAAATTAATAAATTAATAAATTAATAAATTAATAAATTAATAAATTAATAAATTAATAAATTAATAAATTAATAAATTAATAAATTAATAAATTAATAAATTAATAAATTAATAAATTAATAAATTAATAAATTAATAAATTAATAAATTAATAAATTAATAAATTAATAAATTAATAAATTAATAAATTAATAAATTAATAAATTATAAATTAATAAATTAATAAATTAATAAATTAATAAATTAATAAATTAATAAATTAATAAATTAATAAATTAATAAATTAATAAATTAATAAATTAATAAATTAATAAATTAATAAATTAATAAATTAATAAATTAATAAATTAATAAATTAATAAATTAATAAATTAATAAATTAATAAATTAATAAATTAATAAATTAATAAATTAATAATTAATAAATTAATAAATTAATAAATTAATAAATTAATAAATTAATAAATTAATAAATTAATAAATTAATAAATTAATAAATTAATAAATTAATAAATTAATAAATTAATAAATTAATAAATTAATAAATTAATAAATTAATAAATTAATAAATTAATAAAATTAATAAATTAATAAATTAATAAATTAATAAATTAATAAATTAATAAATTAATAAATTAATAAATTAATAAATTAATAAATTAATAAATTAATAAATTAATAAATTAATAAATTAATAAATTAATAAATTAATAAATTAATAAATTAATAAATTAATAAATTAATAAATTAATAAATTAATAAATTAATAAATTAATAAATTAATAAATTAATAAATTAATAAATTAATAAATTAATAAATTAATAAATTAATAAATTAATAAATTAATAAATTAATAAATTAATAAATTAATAAATTAATAAATTAATAAATTAATAAATTAATAAATTAATAAATTAATAAATTAATAAATTAATAAATTAATAAATTAATAAATTAATAAATTAATAAATTAATAAATTAATAAATTAATAAATTAATAAATTAATAAATTAATAAATTAATAAATTAATAAATTAATAAATTAA